>CM034237.1:44486866-45086866 GCA_019916065.1 Vitellaria paradoxa | reverse complement strand
ACACCAACACCACAAAATTATTCATCAAAAACGCCCCAATCGCTTTATCCTTATGCAGACTGCATTCATAAAATTCTTCCGATTGCACGTTAATTTATCTGTATCAATTTCCTCCGTCACTACTAGAGCAGCAAACCCCGTTATGGTCGCGATCGCGATTCTTGTTGGAATGGTCGTCGTCGCCGTCGCTGTCGTCCTCGTCGAAGGGCTTCTCCATGTGGAAGATGCAGCATTGATTGGACTTCTTTTTATCGAGGAACTCGTTGTCGACGGTGCCTTCCTTCCACGAGACCTTCTTCTTCATCAGGTTGAGCCGCAGAGTTAGGCTTTGCGGAGGTTGTCGTTGCTGCTGCAAAGAGGAAGAGGATGGAGGAGAAGGATTTAGGGTTAGGGTGGCGGTGGCAGCAGCCGTCGCTGAGGACGGCCCAATTGCCTTGTGCTGCTCAGCGCTCTCGCCATGACCGCTCTGAGATTGATTGGTGCTTTCGCCGAACCAGCAAAACGTACCACTATAGAAGGTCGGCCATTCCGAAGAGGAAGATGCTGCTTCAAAGTTGGGAAGGCAATTGTGGAACTGGTTTTTAAGTTTATTTACCCGTTCCGATGTATTAACCGCCTGTTTGGACGTTTTTGTTGAAAAGTATATTCCCGCTCGGCTGCTCCAAAAGTCCCGATTCAGCCAGAAAGGGTGAATTCGGACCCAAACCAGTTAAGAAAATCACAAATTTGGGCTTCGGCCTAAATTTTATCAATTTACAATTTTCCTATTCATGTTTTAAACCCACAAGTAATAGGGTATTCAATATTCGACTCAGAGCATGTGCAGCAGAATAAGTAAATAAGTATTTTATGTATTTTTGCTAGCAAATATGAAGAAAATCATCTGCACCAGACTCTCCAAAACCATAGCTATTTTTGTTCCTGCTACAGTAACTCTTCATTTCTACCGAGTTACTGTTCACCAGTTAAACAATTGTTTATTATTTGTTGAAGAAAACAATGGCCTTTATATTGAAGAAGACAATGGGCTCCAATTTTGAAAAATTAATTTTTAAATAGACAATTGGTAAAATGTCTAGCATTGGTGTGGCTTGAAAAATAAAAGTTACTAACTAAACCCAAAATGTGTACTGTTTACTAAATAATTTGGCTATCCATTGGTGCACTTGCTCTCAAGCCAATAACATTTATGTATAACATTTTATAAAATTTATAATATCTAATATCATAAAAGTATACTATTAGGTTGAGTCTTAATTAAGTTAGATAGAGTTTATTCAAATTTAACTCCCTTAAATATTAAGAGCCCATTTGATAACGATATCGTTTTTCTATTGTTATTTTCCTATTGCCATTTTTTATTTTATGTTTTTTGTTGCCCTTTATTTTTTCTGAAATAAAAATAAAAATTATATTTGGTAATATAATTTTGTCTACACAAATTTGTAAACAGAAAACAGAAAATTTGTTTGGTACATTCAATGATTGATTATAGAACTTCTCTTAAGATCAGTGGCCTTTAGCAAAGTTTCACAGATAATTTTCTCTTTGCCCAAAATTGGTGCTAATGCAAGCTTGAGAATCTCGAATTTCTCAATTTCTCTCTCTTTCATTAAATTTTTTTCCTATCCCCCAGATTCCATACAAAACCAAAATTTGTGTTGGTTTATATCAGCTTAAAAAGAAAGCAATCAACTAAGTACAAATATATCAAATGTAGATTATAGCCAAAAATAGAGTAAGAGAAAAAAATAGGCAAACCTAAATCAAGGGTAGTTGGAGATGTAAAAATCAGATCTTCGTCGCACAAGAGTAGGAGAAGAAAAAGAAGAAGAAGAAGAAGAAGAGGACGCCTGATTACAGCGGCGACAAACCACCGAGTTCAAGGGAAAGAGAGAGAGGTAGAGATAGAGTGGAAGAAGAATAAAAAGAAGAAAATTAGGGGGGAAAGAGAGGGGGGATGGAGAGGGGGGAGAGAGAGAGAAGGAGGAGGAGAAGACACACCTAGATGGAGAGAGAGGTCGGAGCACCCAAGTTGGAAGCTTGTTTTCTGGCCTAACATTTTATTACAACCTGTTTTCAAGAGAAAAAAAAAAAAAAAAAAACCCCTGAAAACACCTATCGGGGTGTTTCCATTTTTTGTCCCGTTTCGACAATAATTTTCATTTTTTTCACAACAAAAACATTTGTACCAATTGCATTTTTGTTTTTAGTTTTTCAAAAATATGAAAACAAAAATAGAAAAATAAAAGACAAAAACGTTACCAAATGAGACCTAAGTAATTGAGTTCTTGTCTTAATTAATAAGATAAAACAATCAAAACCTATATGTAATATTCATTTAACCTGAGTCTAAATTTAAACCCAATCTATTAGCAAGTTTCTTGCAAAACAACCTTATCAATTTAGTTTGCTATCAAGTTAACATATCTTATAATTAAAACTTATGATTTTACGTATTTGTATTAAAAATGTAGTATCCAAATTTATAAATGTATATTTACATTAATTAATTTATTTTAAATTAGATCAAATTGATTTTGATAAAGGAGTAAGTTGCTTGACTTAAGTATAAGAGTGGATTATCACAATCAAATTGAAACTATAGGCCTTAAAGTGCTGGATTGCATTTACCTACTTTAAAATAAAAAAAATAAAAATAAAAAAAGGAGGGGAGGTTGGGAGAGGGGAATGAGATAATTGGGAAATTTTTGGAATTTCACCAAATTGAGAGGGGTAAAATAAATATTTGCCAAACTTAATATGCAATTGAGGTTTCCCACAAATCAAAAACCAGACGAATGAAAAACGACCCGTTTGTTTTGCGTGCGCTATGTTCCCAGAAATAGCACGCAACGATCTTCTTCCCTGTTTGCATGATTTCAAATTCAAATCGATATTTCCACTTCTCCACAAGGAATTCAATTCCAATTCTTACTAGCGGAAAAGCGCCTCTTCCCTACTTCGAATTCCTCTGCTTGTATTATTGTACAGTTTCCCTCTCGTTGGCAAACTCCGCCGTGAAACAATCTGGACCTCGAAGGTCGATTGAAACCCTAATTATGATCATCAATCAAAGCTTTTAAACTCTACAAGAGAGAGATGAGCAGCAACGAGTTTCGATTCTTCTTGTCGTGTGACATCAACCTTCCAGTCACCTTCCGAGTCGAAAGGCTAGAAGGAAACTTGCCAGCAGCTAAGCACCCTAATTCAGGTTACTTCTCTTCTCAACCTTCCATTCAAATTTTCACGTCGTGTTACTGAATCGCAAATTTGAACTATCTGACGGGTTGATCAGTGTTTTCTTTGTACCTTTTTGTACTTTTATTTTATTTTATTTTATTTTTTTTGGAGTGGTGATTGTTCAATGTTATGGATTGGTGATTTATCTCTGGATGACGTCATAATTTATTACATTTATAGTTTCTTATATATTTACAATTGCGTTTAATTCAATTCTCCAGACACAGTTGATTTTACTACAGATGAAAGACAACCAGAGCTATATGTTGAGTGTGCATTGTACATTGACGGTGCACCATTTGGGCTTCCCATGAGAACAAGGTTTTGCTACATGATCTCATTGTTAAATTTCTTTGTTAATTTGGTTATGAAATGAAAAAAAAAATATATATATATATATATATATATATAAAGAAAAAAGAATCTCTCAATTCTTATGTAGATACACATGTCATCAGTTTCGTGGACTACTAGAAATTATATTAATATATCATGTAGAGTGGAAATGGTACACATAAAGTAGCTGCCTTTTACGTTTTGTTGCTTTTCTTCCCTGTTTGCATCCCAGGTTAGAATCAACAGGTCCAACTTATTGCTGGAATGAACTTGTTACATTGAGTACAAAATATCGAGACTTGACTGCCAACTCGCAAATCGCATTGACAGTAAGTTATCAGTTTCTGTTTACATGGTCCTTTTGTATTTTTATCTTTCATATTGGCATTTTATGTGTGTGTATGTTTGAGTTATAGGTGGATATCTTTATTTTCAAATCTAACGCTGGTATATAAGTTGACAAAATTTCATTCGTGTCATGATTTGTTAGATGCTTGCCCTTAATGTTAAAGTTGGAATTTATTGTTGTCCATTTACTTTGAAATTACTTGAAGCTTAGCTTTTTGTTACTGGTGATATTCCTTGAACTACAGGTTTGGGATGTTTCTTGTGGAAAAACTGAGGGTTTGATTGGTGGGGCTACCATTAGTCTCTTCAACACAAAAAAGCAACTCAAAGCAGGGAGACATAAGCTTAGGCTTTGGCAAGGAAAGGAGGCTGATGGATCTATTCACACGACTACTCCTGGAAAGGTTTCTAACTGTGACTTATTGTGGTTAACACTTTTAAAATTTTTGGTTTCTTATTGTTATCATAACATTAGATGTTTACATTCTATTATTCACTGACCATAGTTTTACAGGTTCCTAAAGAGGAACGAGGTGAGTTGGAGCGTCTAGAAAAGCTTTTAAATAAATATGAAAGGGGTCAGATTCAACGAGTTGATTGGCTGGATCGTCTCGCCTTTAAAGCTATGGAGAAAATCAAGGAACGTGAAAGTGGCAGGAATGGAAGCTGTTTATACCTCATGGTTGAGTTTTGCAGTTTTGAGCATCGAGTTGTTTTTCAGGTAGAGATTTCTCAGTCTGCAGTTGCGAGAGTTTATCCTTTGTATGTTCTGAACTCTCTCTGTTGAGGCTTTACAAATTGTGAGCCCCTTAACAGAAGTTGGCAAATCAAAATAACCACTGAATGTGGATGATAATGAGGTGATCAGTCATTGTAATTGGAGTTGCATAACGCTTCTTACAGGAGACCCCTTATAAACACTCAGGATCAATAATTGAGGTGGTTCAACTATTGAACACATGGATACTTCTTTGTATAGAGTGTCGAGTTTATTTTTTGCAACCTTGCATGGCTAGGTGAAAGGGGATGTAAATCCTGAGCTAAACTCCTTTGTAGAAAACATGAGTGAATAGAGTATGATCTGAGCTGCAATCCTTTTTGTATTTTGGGCACATTTAGTGCCTTTACAATAAAATTTGTTTATTTATCCAAAAAAAAAAAGAAAAAGAAAAGAAAAAAAGAATTAGTTGAGGCAGTTGAACCAAAAAAAAGGTCAATAATTGCATGTGTAACACCCAGTATGGCCACACATGAGGGATTAAATATTGGTTGCAATAGTTGTGCCATGTCATTATGTTCAGATGGTATGAATATGTTTTTGACTAATTTGAATTAGAGGACGTCGTAACTGACATTGGGGGGTGCAGAAATTGAAATTTTAAAATTCAAAAACTAACTACCAAGTAATCAGAATTATGTGTATGTACATGTCTTTATTTAATTGGTTCGTTGTACCACTTCAGCATAATGACATGGCGCAACAGTTGCACTAAATATTTTTTTCCACATGAGGGGACATGTTGAGAGAAAATAAATCAATATAAATAATAAAATTACCTCCTTTATAATATGTTAAACTTTTAGGTGAAATAGTGGTTATTGGTATATCTTGTTCTAAACTTGTAAATTGTAATTGTCCTTCTTGGATCTCTCTAAAATGAAACTTCTTATAGATTTGGAAGTTGAAGTTAATTTTGTATTATACATTTCACCAGAAATTGATTTTATTTAACCATGAAGTTTTCCATGGTAATAATTTATTTATTGTGGGAATTGTAGGAATCAGGAGCAAATTTCCTTATTCCATCCCCTATAACTACAAGCAATGAACTGGTTATCGTGTGGGACCCGGAGTTGGGAAAGATAAATCCTTCTGAGCACAAGCAACTAAAACTTGCAAGGAGTTTAACACGAGGCATCATTGACAAGGATCTTAAACCGAGCTCCAATGAAAGGAAGTAAGACCAAAATCCAGTCATCAAGCAGTCAAAATAGAAGTTTTCTTTCACTTCATGTGATGAAATTGCACATTTTTCTTTATTCTTTCTGGCTGTCTTTTCTCTCTTTAATGTTTTTCTACTGCAGTATTGTGTTGATTGAAGGAATAATTGATGAAAACACTTGAGTTTAATATTGCCAAGTTTGCAAAATATTTTATTCAAAAAATCAAATGCTTTTGGTTGAGGCCTTCAAGGAAGATAAAAAAAATGTGCAATTCCATTATTCCATGCCCCTTTGGATGAACTGATGCTATTTTCACGTAAAAATGTTCACCTACCTCAAAAAAATGTATAGTAATGATGTAGGGACTTCGCTATGATAATTTCTTAGAATACATGCCTTGAATCCTTAGAGAGAAGAATGCTGCCATGCAAGGGAAGAGCTACAATATGTTGTAAAATACTCATGATGGGTCACTAGTTGTAAAGCTTTAGGCATTGTTTTGCAGTCACCTCACCACAAAAATAACTTGGGTTCTTGAATTGTAACAAAAGCTTCTCCCTCCTCTCCCCCTTTGCCTCATAATTTGAGGCAAATGATGTTGTTTTTATCACCATAACTAGTAAGTTTCGGGTTTCTTTTGATCTTTGTTAAAGCTAATACCATATTTCTCATCATTATTGCTATTTTATTGTGTTCAAATCTCTCTCTCTCCCCCCCTCTCTCCCTCTCCCTCCTCCCCTTCATTCCTTATTGAGTGAATATTTGTTAACTTGCCTCTTTCTTGGCTATCAGGTCAATACAGAGAATATTAAAATACCCCCCAACAAGGATTTTAAGTGGTGATGAGAGGCAGCTCTTGTGGAAATTCCGCTTTTCACTGATGTCAGAGAAGAGGGCACTCACAAAGTTTCTCCGGTGTGTTGAGTGGAGTGATGTTCAGGTCAGTCAGTTTATAATTTTCTCTCTTATTTTTCTTCATTCTTATATTTTCTTCCTTCCCATGTGCATGAAAAACTATAAGAGCATTGCGCAGTTCCTCCACACTTCCCTTCCCCTCCACCTGCAAGCTGAAATTCATTGTAACTAACTAAATTTCACGTGAATGTTTGGCTTGCCACCTACCTTCTAATGTAAACTTAGATTATGTCATTTCAATTGGTTCCTTTTTCTTTCAGTTTATTTGAAATTACATTGGGTGTTTGATAGTGTGATGAGGACATCAATTTGTAGATTTATTTCTTTCTATTGTTATTTTATTTATTATTTGGACCTATTTGTTTTGGGTTTTATTAATATTGAGTTTATTTTATTAGAGGTTATTTGGATTCATCTATTTTGAGTCTTATTAATATTAAGTTTATTTTATTAGGGGTCTTTCGTGTTTCGGCCCATGAATTTTAGAAGTTTATTATTTAAACCCTAATTAGGGTTAACAAGATTATTGTTGAATGAATATTGAATACATTGATTTTCCTTTTTCCCTATGACTACTGCTTCTTCTCTTCTTCTTCTTCGTCTTCTTCTTCTTCTTCTAAGTTTCTCTTCTAATCTCCTCTTCCTCTTCTTCATTTATTTGCTAAATTATTTGGTTCCATATTATTTTGATTGCTTCTTCCTCTACAACTGCTGTTCTTCTCCCTCTCCTTCTCCTCCTCCTCCTACTCCTCTTCTTCTTCTTCTTTACTTCTTTCTTATTCTTTCAATATTCAATCCTACATCAACTTTGGTATCAGAGCAAAATCTCGATCACTAAACCTTCTGATGTAGCATCGCGGAGGCAAGAACACAATAATAAAATAAAAGTAAATAATGCGAAAGTAAAACGAAAATTACATGGACCACTGAAATTTAGAGTCTAATTCTTTCCTGCTTTGGGATCCAAATGTGCTTTCCTGCTAAACTAAAATGCTTCCTCTCAGCTTGGTGGGGACAATCAATGGGAAGAAGGAAAAAGAGGATTTGGAATCTGATCCCCTATTGCCTTTTTTGGTTACTTTGGAAGGAACGTAATAGAAGGATTTTTGATAATGAAGAAAGGACTATTCTGAACTCCACAAGCCTATTTCTCTCTTGTTTGTATAGTTAGGTGGAGGAAGGAAAGGAGAAAGATCTAAATTCCTTTCTAATTTTTATAGCTAGCATGAAGTAGAGCGGGGTTTTTGTAATTTGATATTCTTGGCATCCTTTCGATGTCCCTTTAATAAAATACTTATTTATCTTTTAAAAAAAACAAAAACAAAAATTATTTCAATATCATTCAAAAAACTGCCGTTCCCTTACAATCTCTAACCCTTTATACAGACTAGGATTAAAGATCCCATGAAGTAATATCCAAAAATAAATCAATCAAATCTCGAATTTTATGGAAAGCAAATAAATCACATCCCAAAATATTTTATCGAAAACAAATAATCAAATCCCTAAAATATTGCTCTTCAAACTTAACCCATCCAATTCAAATTTCGTTCCCGCCTAAAATATTTGAATTGGAAACGGTTATTAAAGTCCCCATCATTCTCTCCGGGCTGAAAAGAACTTTGCTCCGCAAAGTGCTGGTGAAGATAATGTGCCAAGAGCTTAGGATCAATGCGGTGGAACTTCTTCTCAGTAATCCAAGTAGCATCAAAGTCTAGTTTGTACTTCCACCGGACAAGAAAACGCTGAAGGCGCCCCTGAGGAGAAATGATGTTCTCAAAATCAAGCACATCAGTGATCTGCTCTACCTCCAGCTGCTGAAGAGGGGGCAGGGTTGGGACAGGTGAAGGAATAGAAGTGTCACCAGAAGGACCTGCAGAAGTATCAGAAGGAAAAACTAGAGGCTCGAATGTGCCTCGGTAAGGTAACAAGTCATCTATGTTGAAAACTGGACTAATGCTCATATTAGTAGGTAAATCAATTAAATAAGCATTAGGGCCCAATTTGCTACAGATACGAAAAGGTCCAATGGCACGTGCATGCAATTTCTTGAAAGAATGTTTAGGGTAACGCTTTGGGTGAACACGAACCATAACATGGTCCCCTTCATTAAATGCAATATTACGACGATGTACATCAGCAGCTAGTTTATAATCTAAATTACTAGTAGCAATTTTCCATCTAACATCAGCATAAATATCATTAATGTGTTGGGCAAAGGATTTAGCTGATTGGGATGGCTGGCTATTAGAAGGTAAAAGAATAAGGTCAATAGGCTAGCGAGGGGTAACACCATGAACACACTCAAAGAACTCTTACTAGTGGAACGATTGATAGAGCTATTATAGATAAATTCAGCAGTAGGGAGTAACAAATCCCAAGTTCCCTGACGTTCCCCAACTAAGCACCTCAGCAGATCTCCTAAACTTCGATTAACTACCTCAGTCTAACCATCGGTCTGGGGATGAAATGCAGAGAAAAATTTCAAATGGGTACCAAACAGTCTCCACAGAGTCTTCCAAAAGTAACTCACAAACTTAACATCCCTGTCTGACACTATGGAAGTGGGTAGGTCATGCAGTTTGACTACCTCTCTTAAAAATAACTTAGTCACGTGAGAAGTATCAGCTGTTTTGGTGCAAGGTATGAAGTGGGCCATCTTAGAAAATCGATCGACTACTACCATAATAGAATCATGACCCCTAGTAGTCATAGGTAAACCAAGAACAAAGTTCATATTGACATCCTGCCATGGTGCGTGTGGAATAGTTAAGGGTGTGTATAACCCAGAGTTTTGTTTTTTAGCCTGTGCGACTTGACACGTACGACACTGAGAAACAATTCTAGTCACATCTTTCTTTAAGGATGGCCAATAAAATCGATCTTCGACTAAAGCGATAGTCTTATCCTTGCCAAAATGGCCAGCTAATCCCCCCGCATGTAACTCCCAAACTAAAAAGTCGCGAATAGAAGTACGAGGAATGCACAACTTGGACCTACGAAACAAGTAACCATCTCGAATAAGAAAATCAACTAGTTCACGACGATTACCTGTCTGGAAGTCTTGAAAGACTAGGCCAAAATCAGGATAGGACGGGTATTTGTCTTTGAGCCTATCAAACCCTATGACACGAACACTCATAGACTGTAAAGTGAGAGCAACCCTACTCACTGCATCAGCAACCTTATTCTCTACACCTGCACGGTGATTGAGAATAAATGTATATTCTTGAAGAAATTCTACCCATGAAGCATGCTTATTACTCAATTTCTTTTGTGAATGAAGGTATTTTAAGGTATTTTAAGGCCTGATGATCAGAGTATAGCACAAACTCTTGTGGTAACAAGTAATATCGCCGATGCCATAAGGCTCGGACAATAGCAAACAACTCTTTATCATATGTAGAGTAATGCTTCCTAGATTCATTAAGCTTTTCACTGAAATATGCTATTGGTCGACCTTCTTGACTCAAAACACCCCCTATACCTACCCCAGAGGCATCACAAGCAACCTCAAAGACTTTGGAAAAGTCGGGATGTCTCAAAACAGGAGTCTCTACCATTCTCTTCTTGATTTCCTCAAATGCCCTGGTGGCAGCTGCAGTCCATTGGAAACTCCCATTTTTCATGCAGTCTGTGATGGGAGCCATAATAGATCCAAAACTCTTAACGAATCTTCGATAGAATGTGGCGAGTCCATGAAAACTACGAACCTCTGAGAGAGATTTAGGTTCAGGCCACTCAAGGATAGCCCTAACTTTCTCAAGGTCTGCTACAATCCCTTGATCAGATATAATGAACCCAAGGAAAGACACCTGAAACTGCATGAACGAACACTTGTTGAGATTGGCATAAAGTTGCTCAGCCCGCAAAATCTCAAAGACTTGCCGAAGGTGATCTAAGTGGTCTTTCTTGGTTTTACTATAGATAAGTATATCATCAAAGTAGATCACCAAAAATTTTCCTAAGAAAGAGCGTAGGACCTGAGTCATGACTCTCATAAAGGTACTAGGAGCATTGGACAATCCAAATGGCATTACTAGCCATTCATACAAGCCATCAGGAGTCTTAAAGGCAGTTTTTCACTCATCGCCTGGTCTAATACGAATCTGATGGTAGCCACTACGAAGATATATCTTGGAAAACCAAAGGGAACCAGCTAAAAGGTCCAGCATATCCTCAAGGCGAGGAATAGGAAACCTGTACTTGATAGTGATTTTATTAATGGCTCTACTATCAATGCACATTCTCCATGACCCATCTTTCTTAGGAGTCAGTAATGTAGGCACAGCACAAGGACTAAGACTCTCTCGAATAGCACCCCTTTGTAAAAGTTCTCCTATTTGCTTTTGTAATTCAGCACGCTAACTAGGATTCATCCTATAGTGAGGTAAATTAGGTAACTGGGATCCAGGTTTGAAGTCTATAGCATGTTGAATGTCCCGCATAGGAGGAAGCCCCTCGGGAAGGTCTGTAGGTGTCACATCCTTAAACTGTTCAAGTAACTGAGTAAGTGTAGGGTCAAGAGCTTCAGAATTTGGAGATTGAACATGAAAAACATTCTGAACCACTAAAGCTAACACAAATCCACACTCTGTTCCAATTTTCTCAAATTCTTTCCGAGTCAACAATTGGATGGTGTGGTTCTTTGGAGTAGGAGACAGTGAAACAGGCTTAGCCTGGGAACCCGACTTAAGTGGAGACTCAATGTTGTGTTCCCTTGGTTTAATAGGGTTCAATTGGATGGTCTTACCTTGGTGTTGAAAAGTGTAAGTGTTAGATCGTCCATGATGTATCACGTCCATATCATAGAGCCACGGATGACCAAGTAACACATGCGCAACGTCCATAGGAAGAACATCATACCACACTTTATCAGAGTAACTTCTCATCTGAAGAGGGACTAAACATCTGTGGGTGACAGATAGACTAGTAGCGTCTACCCAAGCTACTCGAAAGGGATGTGGGTGTGGCTCTGGTGTAAGTCCAATCCTCTTAAGTGCACGAGTGGATACTACGTTCATGGTACTTCCGCCATCTATGACAATCTTACAAACCTTTGTTCCACACTTAAGGAAAGTCTGGAATATGCTAGTGCGCTTCCAATCCTCCGCCTTCACAGGGGTTGATAAGATACACTGCATGACACCAAGATGGAATTCATCTTCAGCCTCGTGTTCCTCGCACCCATCCTCGGGGTCAAAACCATCGACTTGTTCAAACTCATCAAACTCAGGGGACGGATCTAGACCCTGACTGAGTACAAGTGCCCGTTGTGGACACTGTGTGGCAACGTATCCCCTCTTATGACAGTTATGACATTAGATATCGGAAGTATCAGGGCGAAACCCAGAAAAATTAGGCTCAGTAGTGTGTCTACCCTAGTTTCCCAAGTCAGGACTGTTACTTCCCTGTGAAGTGATTGTACGAACTTGTAAACTCCCACTCGGTTTCTGAGAAGAAAATGACTTAGATTGTTGGGATTAAGAAGTCATCCGTCTAGGGCTGGAGAGTTTATACAGTTGTTCAATGGATAGAGCCTTGTGAAAGGCTTCCTCCAAAGAGTCGGGAGAAAACAAACTTACTTCTCTTTTGAGTTCAGGGCGTAACCCATTAATAAATCTACCCACTGTTCGCCAAGACTCCTCTCTAACGTCACATCTCATAAAAATACCCTCAAAACTAGACATGTACTCAGTGACACTAAAAGATGCTTGCCTTAAATTCATTAATTGATCGTTCAGTTGGTCTCTATAGTAGGCAAGAAGGTAATTCTCTTGCAATTTAACTTTCATGTCAACCCAGTGATTAATGGGTGGGGCCCCAAATCGCTCTCTCTCAATCTAAACACACTGCCAATACTGCTTGGCGGAACCAACTAACTTCATTTGGGCAAACATGACTTGATGCAAGTCGGACATACGATACCACCTAAAGTAATCTTTAATCTCAAGAAGTCAATCAGAAAAGACACCGGAATCTAATTGTCTATAAAAGGATGGAGCTTCAACTTTAACAGTCTTGACTATGTTGTTAAACTCATCTTGGTGGTTTCTAGGGTATTGTACAGGTGGTTGAATCCCATAGTTAACCCTATGCGGTCTATGATCTGTGACACGATCAACAGAAGAGAATCTATAACCATAGCCTAGAACAGAGTTTGCATCATCCTCAATGTCTCTCCCATAAGGACCTTGAGGAAGTTGCATTTGGCCGTGACTACTTGGATAAAATCCAACAGAACCGATGGAACTGTGGGAAGGGTCCAACGTCTGCTTGGGAGCCATAGGGATGTCGCCCTTCTGATCATCTGCCTAACGTTTGCCTAACGCTCTAGCTAATTTGTGAAAGTCCTCACGAAGTTGGTTCATTGAATCCTGTAGTGTGTTCATGTTTTGTTCTAGGGTAGAGATTTTTTGTTCCATGGTAGAAGGTTTTGGTGAATGAATATGAGGTATAGTATGAGAGGGAAGGAGATGGACGCTGATTTTTTTTTTTTTTTTTTGGGGAAGGGAGGGTGAGATAGAAGTTTTATGCTAATGTTAACTCAAATTGAAACAAGTAATTAAAGATTATGCTAGGCCAAAGTAAAATGTCACAAATATGCAAGTAATGAAAACGACGAGTATGATTGTGTTCAAATTTAGGATAATAGGAGTATGGGAAATGGTGGTTCTCAGTAACCTCTCGAGAAAGAAATTTAATGTAGATTATATTGAATACATTTTTTATTATCACGACCTGTCTAATAACCAATGTATTTATTTGGTCAAAACAAGATTGACCAATTATTTCAAAGAGAACAGTTGTACCATAGACCTGTTACTCGATGGGCTGTGATGAAACAAATTTTGAGCGATTGATTTGTTCCTAAAAGTTTTAAGGCATGGTTTCAGTTAATGTGTCTTAAATAGAAACATTATTTAGTTGATGAGTATTTTGATCAATTTAAAACTCTTGAGAAGTGATCTAACTTTTGAAATGAGCTTTGTACCATCAGTAGATTTGTCTATGGGCTAAGGCCTTGCATTCGTGAGCAGGTTCAGCGATAGACTTATAAGACCTTAAATGAAGCTTACTCCAAAGCTTTAGAGATTGAAAAATATCATGAATTTGAGTCTTGTGAGTCTATATCAGAGCTAAAGTGCACTATACAAACCGTTGAGTTGCAATGTCCATCCCCTAAACCTAGTGCCCTATTGTTTCTGTTGACACTTGTGATTCTTTTTTTTTTTTTTTTTTTTGAAAAGATAAGTAAATTTTATTAATAGCATCGAAGAGATGCTGAAAAGAACAGTGAAAAAATTACAATTCCCCTATTCACTGCATACTTGCAACAAATTGCATAAAAGAATAAAGATCAATCTCTCTTCCCTTTTCTACCCATCTATATAAACAAGATAGGAAGAGGCTTTTGACACGCAAAACAGTCCTCTCTCAGTTTTCAAAGATCCTCCTATTTCTTTCCTTCCAGATTAGCCATATTAAGCAAAAAGGTACCAGATTCCATATCTTCCTTCTCCTCTTTCCCAATGGTTGACCCCACCATGCTAATAGAAAGCTCATTAGGTCTTTGGGAAAGCACATATGCACTCTAAAGCAAGAGAGAATGAGACTCCACAGCTCGAAAGGCCATGTGCAGTGAAAGAACAGGTGGTCAATTGACTCTCCGCATCTAAGGCATAGGAAACATCTATTAGCCATAGAGTAGCCCCTAAGTTTTAGATTATCCACGGTAAGAATCCTCCCCCTTGCAACACACCAGGAAAAGAAAATGATCTTTGTGGGGACCAAGGTTTTCCATAGTTTCTTCCAAGGAAAGTTTTCCTTCTCAGCACCGAGAAGTGAAAGGTAGAAAGACTTCACAGTAAAGATATTCTGATGTGTCTGCTTCCATATCATTGCATCTGCAGTGTCTTCCACCTGAAGAGAATAGAGAAGGTCCATCAGAGAACCAAAGCTCTCTAATTCCTAGCCGTTCATATTTCTTCGCAGTTTGATAGTCCAAACTCTTCCCTGTCCAAACCCTTTGCTGTAATCTGAGATTGTGGCATTCTTATCTGCTGCGATGGCATAAATGTCAAGAAATAACTCTGATATGCTGCCCATCTCCAACCATTTGTGATTCCAGAATAGTAATCTGTCTCCTTTTCCCACTTTCCATGAAATACAGCTTTTAAAATTGTACCAAATCCTTCTTTTACATTTCCATATGCTTGTGCCGAAAGTATTGGGAACCTCAGCTGAAAGCCAGCCTCCCTTCTCATCTCCATATTTATTAACTATCAGTCGTTTCCATAGACTGGAGTCTTTTTGGGCAAATCTCCAGAGCCATTTCCCCATCAGAGCTTCATTGTAAAGCCTCAACTTCCTTATTCCAGCTCCTTCCGATTGAATAGGCCTACATACAGTTTTCCAGTCCACTAGATTGTGTTTGAAGACTTTTTCAGTTCTTCCCCCGAGAAAATTTCGCTGAAGTTTCTCCAGCTCCTTTAACACAGAAATTGGAGCAGGAAATAGAGAGAAATAGTAAGTTGGAAGACTAGAGAGAACACTTTTAATCAAGATGATTCTTGCACCAGCTGATAAGTAATTGATTTTCCATTCAGCCAGCCTTTTCCTGCATCTTTCTAGTACAGGTCCCCAAATCAGTTTGGAGGATAATTTGGCTCCCAATGGCATGCCCAAATAAACAGTGGGTAGAGAGCCTGTTTTGCAGCCTAAAACAGCAGCTAATTCTTCTAGATCTGAGCACTGTCCCACTGACAAAACCTCATATTTACTGAGGTTTATTTTCAGCCCAGTTCCAGCTTCAAAACCCAAAAGTATACACCTTAAATGGCCTAATTGTAATGGATCTGCTCCATAGAAGATTATGGAGTCATCTGCAAACAGTAGATGAGATATTCTGAGGTTGTTATTGCTAGAACTAGCTGAGAAGCTTTCAATAAAGTCTGCCTTTTCAGCATTTTGCATCATCCTGCTGAATACTTCCATTACTAAAATAAAGAGGAAAGGTGATAGGGGGTCACCTTGTCTTAGTCCTCTAGATGCTGGAAAGAAACCTTCGGGAGAGCCATTAATCAATATGGAGAAACTAACCGTGGAGATGCACCATTTTATCCACTGGCACTATTTATTTCCAAAGCCCATCATTTTCAACAAATAAATTAAGAAGTTCCAGTTAACATGATCGAAAACCTTCTCTAAATCCAGCTTGCAAATTAATCCAGTTTTCTTGCTTTTGATTCTGGTGTTCAAGATCTCATTGGCTATCAAATTAGCATCCAATATCTGTCTTCCCCTCACAAAAGTATGCTGAGAATCAGAGATAAGATTTTCCAGCACCTGTTTCAATCTGCTTGCAAGCACCTTCGAAATAATCTTGTAGATTGCACCCACCAAGCTGATAGATCTGTAGTCCTTTATCTCTACTGCGCCATTTTTCTTGGGGACTAGTGCAATAAAGGTGGAGTTTATGCAGCGACCAAAACTGTAACTTCTGTGGAAATCTGCAAAAACAGACATTAGATCCTCTTTTAATATACTCCAGCAGTGTTGAAAGAATGCTAAAGTCCAACCATTTGGACCAGGGGCCTTATCTCCATTTATGCCCATAAGTGCTGAATAAACCTTAGTTTCAGCAAAAGGGCCTTCTATTCTTGCTGTAGACTGAGAATTCAGATGTGATAATTCCATATCATTCACCTTGGGCCTCCATTTTTCTTCTTCAGTAAACAGATTCTTGTAGAATTCCACAATGCTATTTTTAATCACTCCTTGGTCGTCTGTTAGTTCCTTGTTGACCTGCAGTTTATCAATCCGGTTCTTCCTTTTGTTTGCAGATCTCATTTTATGGAAGAACTTGGTGTTTCGATCCCCTTCTCTGAGCCATTGGACTCTGGATTTCTGACGCCAGATAATCTCCTCCATTTTGATTATCTGGTTTAAGCCCAGGATCTTTTTCTTGTCTTTGTTGTCTGCCTTGATCTGAGATGCTGCCAACTTCATCCATCAAGTCAAGGGTCTGAATTTCTTTTTCCAGTTGAATTTTCTGTTGTTCAATGCTTCCAAAGACCTCTGAGTTCCATTTCTTAAGATCTATTTTGAGGTTTCTAAGTTTCTGAGTCAACCTGTAGCTTGCAGACCCATAAATTTTGTAGCTATTCCACCACTGAGCAACCATTTCCTTGAATCCTTTCACCTGCAACCACATGTTCTCAAATCAAAAAGGTTTAGGACCACCTTTCAATCCTCCCCCATCCAACATGAGGGGAAAATGGTCGGAAATTAGCCTAGGAAGAGTTTTCTGCAGTAATGTGGGAAATAAATCCTCCCACTCAGAAGAAACCAGAAATCTATCAAGCCTTGACTTACTGATACTATTACTCCAGGTGAATTTGCTTCCATTAAGGGGTAAGTCGATGCATTGTAATTCTTCTATAAAATCTGAGAAGCTTTTCATTTGCTTTGTTCTTTTGGTGTAGCCCCATTTTTCCTTAGTATATCTGACCATGTTAAAGTCACCTCCCAAGCACCATGGCTGATTCCATCTATAGATTGCTACCTTAATTTCTTCAAGAAACTCATTCTTCAATGCTTTGTCTACCGGGCCATATACCCCAGTAAAGGACTAGGCAGTATCTTCTTCTTTATGCTTAAATAAGACTGAGATGGAAAAGGAACCAATCTCAGAAGCCACTGCCTGCAATTTCCTGCTATCCCACATGACTAGGATACCTCCCGAGGCTCCTATAGACTCCAGGACAACCCATTTGCACCAAATCCACCCCAAAGAGATTTGATTGTAAAATCATCAACCATATTGAGTTTAGTTTCCTGCAGACAGACCACATTTGGCTGCCATTTTTTGAGTGAGGCTCTAATTAACAACCTTTTCTCCTTTCCACAACAACTCCTTACATTCCAACTTAAGATTTTTGGTATCATTTATAACATAAAGACATTGTCTCCTCCCCTCTAATTGATTCAAGGTCGGACTCCCTTTCTTCCTTATCATAACTTATTGAACATTGCAAGTTCCTTAACTCCGTAGCTCCTCTTCTGGTATGGCTCTTTTGTTGCTTCTTTTGTCCACTGAAATGCAGTTTCCTCTTCTTCTCGATTGATTGGAGTAGTTCCATAATCCTTTCTTCAAATCCTTCACTTGAGATACCCAAAATCTTCTTAAATGTTTTCATTCTGTTAATCACTCAAGCAGAGATCTTACATTGGTCCTTTCCACAGTCTCCCAATAGCAGGAGATCAGAGGCTTCCTGCCAAGCTTCATCTGGACTGTAGGAAGCCAAAGGTTGACAATCAAGGATTTTCCTCTTTTCACTTTCTTGGAAATCAAAGGGGACAATCATATTCTCAATATTTGTGAAATTTCCTACTTCACTAGGATCTTCTGTTTGGAAATTATCACTTGGGAATTCATCAATTTGGGTACTAACTTGTGGGAGTATCTGTTGTTTTCCATGATCCTTCTGGTAAGATTTCTTGGAGCTGTACTTTTTCCTGTAGAATTTCCAACTGTCCAGTGATTGAGCAAAAATCTCCTTAATTTCTTCCTCGTCTCCTTTATTATCAGACTTCTCCATTAAATGCTCATCATTAATCTGATCTCTCAAATTTTCAAATCTATTAACTGCTGGGGGGTCCACTGGATAGTCTTTTGGGTTTCTCGTTAATTGTTTGGATTTTTCACCTACTCGTATCCATTGAACATTCCTAACAACTTTTAAGGGTCCTTCAGACTTCCTGGGCCCAAAATGAATTAATTTCTTGCCCTTTCGATTTCCAAGAGTAGAAACATTCAATGTAGTAGCATATGGGCCACGCGCCTCCTTCTTCTGAGCCTCCGGTGGCCGAAAAAATCCATGGTTCTGATCTGCCCAGTCCACCCAGGTTCTCCTTTCAACCCAAATTGGACAGTCATACAATATATGGCCAACTAGGATTCTAACAGATGCAGGAATTTTCTTGCCATCTCCTCTAACTTTGATCCTAGCCCATTTGTAGCTACCAGAGAAGTGGAAACCAGGGTCAGTTTCGATGTAGCCTCCACAATGATTTCCTATGCTGCGAAGAACATTTGCATTCCATAGAAAAACTGGCAGACCTACTACTTTTATCCAGACTTCATTTCCATTCCAACCTCTTCTAGAGCAGCAACTCCAGCTATGCCAAGAGTCTAACCATAAAGGCTACCCATTGATGAAAGTTAACTCCTCCTTCATCTTTTCAGCTAGTAGCTTGGATGGAAAGATGAAGAGAAATCTTTCGTCATCCAACTCCTTTATCTTTACTCCACCTGGAATTCTCCATTTCCTATTTACCTGTGACACTTGTGATTCTCTTATTGATTCTCCTTTCTTGACATTTGATTATGACGAGTCACCAAATCCTCAAAATGTGTCTGAATTGGTTAAATTGGTTCCACTATCATCTTGTTTTGATTTTGTTGGTTTATTTGAGAATATCATGAATAATGACCATCAGAATTGCATCGACTTTATCATGGTGATAGTTACTTGTTTAGGGAATATTGTTTAAACATCTCAAGAGCTTTATTTATTGACCTCATCAATTCGGAGTTCTTTGAGTCTATGTCCAAGTTGTTCTTGCATGAGATCATTCAATTGCACGAGTCTTTACTGCTAGTGCATAGTAGAGATGTTCTTGCATACATTGAACAAATTTTCTTACAAGTTATGTGTGGCATGTCTTACTACTATTTTATCAATATCATTGAGTTTCATTCCATTTGTTCGTCTTTGAGGGATTCTAATTTGACAGTTCAGTTGCATTATCACTCATCATTTATTCTCAGTCATATATTCCACCTCTTTTCGATAATACTGATATTAAATGGAAATTTGGATTGAGTAATAATCATTTTAAATTTCCTATTGATATTCTTGATGGGAATAAAGACTTTAATGGATAACTCAATGATGATTTCTGCATTGCCTATTAACCACCCCTTATCGTCCTAACAAAATTTAGATGCCAAAGATGCTGAACTATTGTATATCCTTTGTGATCCTGTACTCAATACAATTGTTTTTACATTACCATGTGATATGTGTTTTGTAGTAATTTACAATGTAGAGAACTTGTTATTTTGTCGAGGCAACTTTGGATCTCAAATATTGTCTGCAAATTATGGTGATGTTTTCATACCCGTTCCAATTCCTCCACCTCTTCAATGGTGCCCACCTGATTTCAATGTTGAGGACTTCATTTTTCTTCAACTCTGAAAATGTCCTTTCAAGTGAAATGCGACCAGATACTGGTATACAAGTTTTCAACTCGACAGAGTCGAGTTCTTCTCAACCTAGGAAGAGTTGATGAGGACATTAGTCTGCAAATTTATTTTTTTATATTATTATTTTATTTATTTTTTGGACCTATTTGTTTTTTACTTTATCAATATTAAGTTTATTTATTAGAGGTTATTTGGACCCATCTGTTTTGAGTCTTATTAATATTGAGTTTATTTTACTAGGGGCTTTTTGTGTTTCGGCCCATGAATTTTAGAAGTTTATTTTTTAAACCCTAATTATGGTTAACAAGGTCATTGTTGAATGAATATTGAATACATTAATTTTCCTTCTTCCTGCTGCTGCTTCTTCTTCTTCTTTTTCTTCTTCTTCTTCCCTACTTCTTTTCTTCTTCTTCTTCTTCTTCTTCTTCTAAGCTTCTCTTCTTCTTCTTCATTTATTTGCTAAGTTATTTGGTTCTACATTATTTTGATTGCTTCTTCCTCTACGGCTGCTGTTCTTCTCTCTCTCCTTCTCCTCATCTCTTCTTCTTCTTCTTTACTTCTTTCTTATTCTTTCAAGTTTCAATCCTACATCATAGTGTTTGCACCAGTTTTTGATTGATTTAGTTGGGGCATTGATATGTGCTAAACTATGTCAATGGCTTCCCTCTCTCTGTGGTTATACTTCTCTTTTTGTTTATTCATTTATCTTGTTTTGTCTTTTGCATAGACTATCTGGAAAGTTGCATTGACACATGTTCTCTTCTTGGTGCTTATTTTCTGAGAGGATTATTCTACCTCTCCTTTGAGTATGGACCAATGCTTTTTTAACCTGTGCATAACCGGGTTGAGTCTATAGTAATGGTTTAACTAGGTCCAAACTCACTCTTATGTACTCATTTTTTTCCTTCAAAATTCTTGGTTTGATTCCAATTGATTTAAGGAGTTAACAAATTGAATTGAAAAACGAAATTGAAATTGAATTTATCTTGTAAAATGGAAGTGACCTTGAACCAGTCTTCGTTCTGGATGAGTTGTAAGTAGATGATGCTGATGAATAAGAGGTGTTTGTCAATCTCAACTTATTGCCAAATGGTTAAGTTTATAGAATTACCTTATGACTATATGTTAGCTCATAGCCTTTGGTGTGTACTTTCAAGCGCACAAGAATTTAAGGTTCTATCAATCCAACATTAGATTGTTGGTGACAAAACAAGAAACTTTCAGCACCCTAATATTAATCTTAGCTAGGAATTATTCAATATTGATTTGCTTTTAACGTACTAATAACTTATATGAACACGTGAAGAGGAAGTTAATTATTACTATGCCAAGACAATGTTCTTATGAATGGTAGAATAAACTCTCTTTCAAGATGTTCATATTTTTCTAGAAAGCAAATCAATTTAATAACAATAAAGTGAATCAATATAGACATAAATTCAACCTCTTATTTGTCACCTTATGGCCTAGGGAGCTTAGAACCCCATTGCCATTCTTATATATATAAACAAACTAGAATGTAGAACAGGAACAGTATTAAAAAAGTGCAGAAATTTTATCATAAGCTCTCTAAAATAGAAGACGATATATATTTGTATGAAAATACAGTGCTATTTATAGCCTCTATCTAGTTTAGGGTCTTTGAAGATCAGTTTATGGGTGATTTGAGGGCTCTTGAATGCCATTTGATGAGCCATTAACCGCCAAAGAAGGTGAAAAGTCGTATCATATTTTGAACTGGAATGGCTGGCTGTCCAACTTGTGATGTGATGTCCCAACCTGAAGTTCTTGTGGGTTGATATCTCAACCTGAACTAGAGAAGGATTAGTCTTTACAAAACTAGATCAGGTTGTAAGGCCTTCTAGGGTATTCAAAATAGAAAAACAGAGTTAAGGTTTCATCAAAATTGATCAATTCCCCATTGCCTATGCTGGCATGCTAATAAAGCCACTGTTGGCCTGGCATCCTAATGCATTTATGCGTGTCTCAACTCTCAACTGAGCACCTTGGGCTCCTTTTTGGGCCTCTTTCATGCGCTTTTAGGCCTTGCTTTGGGCCTCTTTCATCCTTCATTAGCTTATTAACTTTGTTTAAGTCTTAAAACTCCATTTAAGCCCAAACTTCTTACAAATTGTAACAAAAACTCGATATCAAATAAACTTAACAAACTACATAATTTTAACAATGAAATTACATTAAATTGAAGGAAAATGTAATCTCAAATAGGTATTATTTTATCCTAATCACTAGACTTTTCTTGTTCTCAATTGTGGTTCTTGGAATGAAGTGAGTACATTCCAGATTTCCATTTTGATGTTTATCTTTTATCCTTAATTCCAGGTGCTTCATTGATTTTAAATATGCCATTCAACTCTGAGGATAATATACTCATTTGTTTGCAGGAAGCAAAGCAGGCAATAGAACTGATGGGCAGGTGGGCAACAATTGATGTTTATGATGCATTGGAGCTTCTTTCTCCTGTTTTTGAAAGTGAAGAGGTCAGTACTATATTTATATGTTTGCATACACGTGTTCATGATTGTATGTGCGGAGGATGGACTGGCATCATATCTCAACTAAGGGTGCATATGGTGCATTGAAAAACATTGAAAATTTCTGAAAATCTCTAAAACTTATTCACTTTTTATCTCACTGCACGAATTACAAACTCACAAATTATCTTAAATTATCTCACTTTGTCTCACTTTTGTCACTCCAAATGCACCCTAAATAATCAATCAGCAAAGAGACACAATTGGCTGATATTCTGTAACAATGGTGGCAAGGAAAAGAGTGGTATTCACCTTTGGCATTGGAAAATTAGCCATTACCTGGTGTTTTCTCCACCAATTTGGGTGACGTGTCTTGACTGCTGATCTGACCTTTTGGTGGAGTCAACTTTTATCATTGCATTGAGTATTGGCCTTTAAGATTTTCTTCCTTGCATAGCAGTACAGGACATCTTTCCAATATATAGATGTGTGTGTGCATAATTGCATGGAACGTGTATTATTCACCATTTATTTTAGTTAAAGATCAGATTCTTTTCACAGAATCATGTAGAAAAGACTGACTGTTGTTTCCAAGACAATCTTCTTCTTTCCCATAGTTCTAAGCATCACCCTTCATTTTGATTTAACCCAATACATTCGAATGTGATGCCATTCTATTGTCTTTCATGTCTAGAGTCATGGCCACTGATATTTACAAAAGCTGAAGCCACTTCTTATATCCATATTTATTGTTGGGAAGTCAATGAGCCATTCCTTTGTTGGATGAGGGAAGACGATGTATTGACAATGAAAATTGTACTCCTCATTGAGCTTTACAATGTCTCAAAAGTGCCTTATGCATCTGCAAATGCATTTACAATACATTTTTAATGCTGTGGATAAATTCTAGTCCCATGTTCGACTATAACATGCCTTCTTTATAGGTTCGTGCCCATGCTGTCAGTGTTCTGGAAAGAGCTGATGATGAGGAGCTTCAATGTTACCTACTCCAACTAGTTCAAGCTCTTCGTTTTGAGCGCTCTGATAAATCTCGTCTTTCTCATTTCCTTGTGGAACGCTGTATGCTTTCTGTAACCTACATTAAATAACATTTGATTGCCAAATTTTGGTTGTGTTTTTGCGGCTAATCTATGGTGCCAATCTGAAATTCTTTTTGGATTTTGACAGCATTACGCAATGTTGAGTTGGCTAGCTTTCTCAGGTGGTATGTTGCAGTTGAACTTAATGATCCTGCATATGCAAAACGTTATTACTGTGCCTATGACATTCTGGAAGAAAACATGATGAAGGTGTGGGATCCACTTTTTCCATTGCCTCGTCAATTTTGAATTTGATTTTGTTTATCATATGATGCCACTCATATATCCAGACTATTTTGAAATGTGATTTTCTCTGTCTTTGATAAAGTTGAAGCTTTTTTTCCCTCCGTGGACTGACTTCAAATATTTATATATTCTTTCCAATGCAAAAATATGGCATGCCTTCTATAAATTCTATGAGGCAGGTGTTATCTAAACAGATTAGGAAGCTAACTGAAGTGTGGAATGTGTGTTTTGTACATGGCATATATAAGTAGCAGATTTGATTAACTAGTTTGGTACATCATTGTGATCATAGAGAAGGAAATTGCTATTATTGTGGCTGATTTGCAGCATTTTATGGAAAAATATTATTTGGTTACAAGATAATGACTGCATGCATCATAATATTTGGTTACAAGATAATGACTGCATGCATCATCTTTCTTCCTCCCCCCCCCCCCCCAAAAATAAATAAATAAATAAATAACTAAAAAATACACACAGTCTGCAACAAAAAAAAAAAAAAAAGGTAAAATGTTTGATCGAATATTCCCTGCAGTTCAGTGATCAACTGTGCACTTTTTAACAGTTGGGAGCAGGTGCTGGAGATGAAGACAGATATAAGTTGTGGCAGAGTTTGGTGCGCCAGACTGATCTGACTGCTCAGTTGTGCTCCATAATGAGAGATGTAAGAAATGTACGGGGTGGAACCCAGAAGAAGATTGAAAAGCTTAGGCAGCTTCTTACTGGTCTTCTCAGCGAGCTTACTTATTTTGAGGAGGTATTTCCTAGTTATATTGTTCCTTTTCTGTTGATCATATTACCGGATGAATTTCTGTTTCTTATTTACTTGTTTTCCATACCATGCATGTGATATTAGTTATATCTCCTTCTATTGTAAATAATATTGAATGTCTTTGTCTCTTATATCTTCAGCCAATACGGTCACCTTTGGCTCCGGGTGTCCTAATTACAGGAATCATTCCATCAGAATCGTCAATTTTTAAAAGTGCATTGCATCCCTTGCGACTGACTTTTAGTACACAAAATGGCGGTAGATGCAAAGTCATGTTTAAGAAAGGAGACGATCTTCGGCAGGACCAGTTGGTAGATTAAGTGGTTTGTTCTGTAGATGTAGCTCTTTTCTTCCTCCCCTCTCTGACATGCAAACAGGCAAAAGAGAGGGAGGGATTGTGATCAACTGATGCTAGATATTGATATGTGGTTCCTGTAGGTTATTCAAATGGTATCGCTTATGGATCGCTTGCTTAAACTAGAGAATCTTGATCTGCACTTGACTCCATATAGAGTACTGGCAACTGGACATGATGAAGGCATGCTAGAGCTTATTCCTTCCAGTTCTTTAGCACAGGTATAATATGCTTAGTGACATTGTAAACATCTATCACAGCTTACAATTACCACTTGAATGGCTCTCATTAATAGTAGTATGGTTGTTATCCTAATATTGACTGGTTAGGCTATTTGATATTTAACTCAGTTGATATTCATGTAATCCTTCAAAATGGTGATTGTTGTTATTTTGCTTTCCCAAATTTTGAAATTTTAAGGTTAAGTATCCCAGTTTTATGGCCTCATGTTTTCAAGGATGACATGACATTCAATTTATTTTTTCTATGCTATAGATATTATGTATAAATGCTGCGACAGTCAAAATTTCTGTAATTATTATAAGGATTATTTATTGTTATATATTTGCAAGAGATTTGCAAGTTTCTCATTTAAAATGTTGAACTTTCGCTTATATTTATAAATATATATGATTGCTTTTGAAGCTTTCTTACAGTTTATATTTTGCTTAAACTATGCTTGTCACCTAAAGCTTCACATCTTTTTTTTTTTTTTTCAATCTTGTTGACAAGTATGGAGGCAAAGAAAATGTTATTTCAGTGCTGAAAAAATGAGTGAACTTCCATTTAAAAATTTATTATATAAATTTTTGTTGCACAAATTATAAAATAAATGAGAGGAATTAAAACTGCAAGGATGAAATTAACTCAATTTCCCTACATCTATTGAAACCGTGGTTAATCTGGTGTAGAGTTTCATATGGGTTCCTAAATTGGTCAGACAAAACTGTTTAGCTATTTTTTGGAGAAGGTTTCTACTTGACATGAAAGGGCAAGATAGCTTGTGGATTGGTCAATACTCAATAGGAACCTTTGGTTGCGAAGTGTTGTGAGTTCGTAGATTTGTGTATGCCCTGTGAGGCTAGATATAGGTATAACACAATACAGATGCATTGACATGGCAAATTCTGAAAAAATAGGATATGGATTCTTCAAGGAGTTCGTGATATATATCATTTTAAATCGGTTTAGTTATTAGATTAAAATTTAATTCTATCATAACATTGTTTGTAACAAACTTTGTTTATCTACTATCCCTTTTTTGTGTAATGTGAAATAGCCAAGAAATGAATTGCCGATCTTTCAAAGGATTTAAGTCCCCGGTTCATGGTTCTAGAATTGTAACAACTATAATTTCCGTTTGGATTGTGACTGTGGATTAACAAATACTGTTGCCATCAATTCCAGATTCTCTCGGAGCACCGGACTATTACAAGCTATTTGCAGAAGTTTCACCCGGATGAGGATGGACCATTTGGGATTACAGCTACCTGTCTTGAGACATTTATAAAAAGCTGTGCTGGCTATTCAGTCATCACATACATATTGGGCATTGGAGACAGGTGATTCATCGTTATGCTGGAATTGTGTGCAATTGTAAAAATGCCTTGGCTATTTAGATTTACTGATAATTTTTGGGAAGGGGAGAAGGGAAGGGGTATGTGCCAAACACACTAGCTTTATGAATGTGCAGGAGAGAGGCTTGTGAAGGATCTGTTGGTGAGTGCCACACTCTATGCTAATTTGGCAAGCCACCTGGGGGGCGAGAGGAAGAACAAGTGTCCAAAAGATAGAGCATGGTGGGTGGTTCTAGAGAGAGAAGGTTTGGAGGTTGGTAGGAACTCTGGTACTTATTAGGGATGTTTTATGTTTTTGGGCTAAGTCAACAGCTTGGTGACCTAAAGGTTGGCTGACGATGGAGGGGGGGGTGAAATGGGAGAATGTTTGGAGAATCTCTGCCAGCAGAGTAGCCCTAGCCAATCCCAAATACTTGATGGCAGAGGTTGCTGTCTAACGAGGAGGTTTGCGTCCCTTTGGTGATTGGGGGATTATTAATTGCTTGGTCAGGTGCATCCAATGCATAAAGGGTCTCTTTGTTTTAGATGGCCAAGGTGCAGTCCCCTGGAGTGAGGTCTTGACAGCTTGATGAACCCTTGCAATTGCCTGTAGTCTGTTGTCATCTTGTATGGTCCTGTTGGTGAGGTGACCTTGCTGGCTCTTCAGTGAGGTGTTTGTGAGGGATGGGTGTGGTGGTTGGCTCAAGCGAAACCTAATTGGTGAGGCATGTTGCACACGGTGTTGGGAGCTCTTTCAAGAGGACTGAGTTAAGGTTTTGCCTCACTAGGCCAACAAGTGGACAGGGGAGATTCTGACACGTGGATTGCACTAGCAGTGCCTTCATTTACTTGTAATAAAGAGAAAAAGACCTGAAATGATTATGTTGTGGGCATGATCCCACTGGGTGTTTTAAATTCTTATTCCATGGGGAGTCCTAAAAGGCTAAAGACATGTTCTTTGATGTCTTGGTTATTCCTCATGCAGTTTGGAACTAGTATGGATCACCAATTATGAATTTTATCTAAAAATGCGAAATTTGGAGCTTTTAAGTTTTTCCATGCCTAGTTGGATCATCTGTTTTCAGTATTTAGTTGGACTCATTTGAACATATATATTATTCTGGTTCAGATCTTGACACATTTACGAGGTTATTTAATGACAAAAACTGATATTTGTCCGCACAATTAAATTAGTACGTAAGTTAGACAATTTACCCCAGTTTACAGCCCCAATCAAAGAAAAAACAACCATGAACTTCCACCTGCAAGGTAATTCCTAAGACGAATTGTATTTTTGTATCTCACCTCTCTATTTTGATCACTAACCTTGCAGCTGAACAGTTAATTTGGTTTGGCATTGTTTCTTCCATGTTCAATTTTTATATATATATATTTTTATTTTTTTTATTGTTCACGCAAGGTAATGCCTATGTTAAATAAAGACATTTATTGTTAAGGTCCATCTTTTGAATAGTTTTCTTTGATTGTCTATTTTCCTTGACAACTTGCATGTCATCTTAATGTATCTATTTATCATTTGTTAAATTTTATTGCAGTTCTTAATCCATTAATATTCTTGGTCTTTAGGCATCTTGATAATCTTCTCCTTAGAGATGATGGACGCCTTTTCCATGTTGATTTTGGTTTTATTTTGGGTCGAGATCCAAAGCCATTTCCACCACCAATGAAGCTTTGCAAAGAAATGGTCGAGGCCATGGGTGGAGCAGAAAGGTATTTCCAATGTTTTGTGCTACTTCTTTAGCACTTCAGTTATTTTATGTGTTGTGTTCAAGGTGCCATCAGATCTTTTGATGTTCTATAGTGAAAACTCTCTCGCTGCAGTCAATATTACACGAGGTTCAAGTCCTACTGTTGTGAGGCATACAACATCCTCCGAAAATCCAGTAACTTAATATTGAATTTATTCCATCTAATGGCGGGTTCCAATATACCTGACATAGCTTCTGATCCTGAAAAAGGCATTCTTAAGGTGACTTGTTCTCATTGCCATTTTCCCCTTTCCTTTTACATTTTTTTTATCTTTTCTTTTCTTTAGTTTCCGTTAATTTCTCTATGACCAAGCTTGTGATGATGCTTATAGCTTCAAGAGAAGTTTCGGCTAGACTTGGACGACGAGGAATGCATACATTTTTTCCAGGATCTCATCAACGAGAGTGTCAGTGCTTTGTTCCCTCAAATGGTTGAGACCATTCATCGATGGGCCCAGTATTGGCGTTGATACACAAAATGAGTAGTTTATGTCTCCGTAAGTGGCTTTATAATATCTCAGCTGTGTTTGTATTGGGAAAGTTATGTCTTCCAATCAGAGATGGAGCTAGGAGTGCTAGATGAGGGGTTCAAAATGCCTAAACTTCCCAAAAGTACAATAATTACAATGAATTTTAACAAGGTGAGTCAACTACCTATATTTAAAATTTTTTAACTAAAAAATATATGGCATTGATAGTAATCTGGCAATCATGAGGGTGCCAAGGCCTTCATAATCCCCACATAGCTCCGTCCTTACTTGCAATTTTGGCTAAAATTAAGGGTGGAAATCACGTCATGCTAAGCTTGAGTATTAGATTAAATCTGTCAACCCAAACACGACATAATTGTTATTTGTGTCAAGGCGCTCAACAATAATACAACTTGCTTATTATATGAGTAACACAACATGACACACACAACTCGTTTAGTAAACAGGTTGTGTTTGGTTAACTCATGTAACATGACAATGTAATCACATGCCAACATGAAAATGCACTGTTTAAAAAAAAAAAAAGAAAAGAAAATAAAAAACTATTTTACCAAAAACGGTTTTGGCACACATCCAAGTATTTTATGCTTAACAATTCATATAATAAATTAGGAAATATTCATAAAAATAATTAGCAACTGCCAGAGTTTTAAAGAAATTCTTAAACCGCTGTTCTGACGCTAATTTTTCAGTAGAGACGAGTCTCAATTCAACTCAACAAAACCTTGGTTTCAAAATAATTAAGGTTAATAGGATGATTTTTTTTTTTTTTTTTTTTTGAAATTCATGTTTGTCATGTGTTATGTTTTCTTTAAGGTTATATGAAATTTGATTGTTGCAATATCAATCTATATAATATCAAATCTACCTTTTTTCCTTTTTATCCTTGCTAATTGGATTGACTTGCTCTTCTATACATGTGCATCCCTAGGTCTATGTTAAACGCGACCAAACTATTTTAAATGACTTTTTATCAACTTCTCTTTTATCGATACTACTTCAACTTTCTTTTAGATATATTCATTTCTTATCTTATCTTTTCTTGTATTACTATACATTTATTTTAGTATCTTCATTTTCTTTATACTCATCTTATGGGAGTGTTGCTTCTCAATGGCTCAAAATTTTATTGCATAAATTATATAGTTTGATATAACCATCCTATAAAATTTTTCTTTCAGTAAGTACTATATTCACATAAAACACTTGAGAGACACTTTGTGTTTTAACTACCTAATTTGAATTCTATTGATAACAACCTCTAGAATCTCTTTATTTGCATGAATAATTGATCTAAGTTATTGAAAATGATCATTTTTTGGCAGTCTTTGATCTTTAATTTTCATTATGTCCTCATTCGTATTTTAGTTTTATTAAATTCACAATACACGTGGTCTGTGTTAGTCTCGCTTATTCTAAAACCTCTCAACAGCCATCGGCTGTGGATCCCTAGAGAGGAACTTCTCTTTAGATGTTTTAACTTTGTCCGCTATCAATTGACTTCCATTTGTTCATTTTTGTTTGTTCAGATCAAACTCTCTGGAAGACCTCGCAAGGATTGAAGTTATCTTTGGAAGAAGCAAAGCTGTGAGTGAGAACAGATATTTATGCCTTTTAATTACGTCAATATTCTTGTAATTTATTTTTAGATTAAGTAAATTCTAATATTTTTCGATCTCCTATTTTCTTTTCCCCTCTTTGAGAAAGCATATGTTTGTTTCTGGGCATGAGGTGCTTCAAATATGGACTTGATTTCGCGTAAAAATGCGGTGTGTGGTTAATGTGTGGACTATCGGTCGCCATGGCCGACGATGGTCGTGGAATAATCAAATGCGTAGTACATGAAAGGGACACCTATTTTTGTTTTTACCTACATAATCAATGAAGCATTAACTTTATTTACCACTCTCTTAGCCTCCGTTTGGATGGAGGGGAGGGAAAGTAAAGGGAAAGATTAGTTGGGAAAGAAAGAGAAGGAAGAATTGAGGGAAGGGAGGGGCTGATAACTTGTATTTGTTTGGTTAAAAATAAAATCTAACGAAAGGAAGTAAGGGTAACTTTGTCATTCCCCTTGTTTGGATAACTTATTATTTTTAGTTCGATATAAATATAGTAGTAATAACCAATACTTATAGTACTCTCAACAAAATTAATATTACGATTGAAGTTTTAGACAAAAAATTTAAATCGAAAAAATTATGATAATTTATGAGTTTTAATTTTTTTTTAAAAACTTTATGCTCTAAGAGATAGGACGTGTTTTGGTGTCTCTCTCTTTAACTAAGTTTTGATAAGCATCATAAAAAAAAATAAATAAAAGTTCAACTTTTAGAAATCATAATTGGTTAGAATTTAAATTGACAGTTTTAATTTGTACATGATCTCAACTCTTAAAATATAGTAAAATTTAAAATAGCCAAACCGTTTCGTGAAATAGATGATAGTGGGATTTACTAAAAATAAGAATTGAGTAAGAAGTTAAAAATATAAAAATGATCTCAATCGTTAAATGAAAGAGAAAATAATTCTTAACCGTTCGATTTTAATTTGTGATTTAATTTGTGAGAGATGTATTTTTAAAAATCATCATGTTTTATTATATAAATTTAATTTTAAATAAATATAATTTAAATTATTACTTTACTTGTTAATTCTTTGCTTCCAATACGAATTGGGCATTAATTTTCTTGTCTTAAATGATTCAAAATTTTTTGACTTTTGATATATTTAGACATACATCTATACGTGTTATTTATTTTTAATTTTTTAAATGTGAATAATATGTTTAAAAATTATTAGAAGTAAAAAAATATTAAATTACAGTAAAATAGAAATCTTTTTAGATGAAAAAGAAGGTAAAAATAAGATGACTTCTCTAAGTTGACAAAACTATTTTTAAATGATTTATTATTAAAATAAATTTGTTCAGGGTAATGAATCAAATAAGTTAAACTCGATTCTTTAAAAAATAATTAAGGTTGACTCTTACAAAATTAAGCTAAATTTAAATGCGAAGTTGAATCTTGTTTATTTTTTAAGATTTATTTGAAATTAATTTAATTTAAATTTATGTCAAATTAAAAAGTTAATAAATCAAATCTAAACACATTTTGCTTGATAAAGTTTTCAAACTAAAATGGAAGAAATAATTATGCTTCACTTGATTCATTTGTAGTATGAAAACATTTTATCCGACATTTTTAAGTAACTTTTTATCGTAGAATAACAATTTATTTAACATTTTTAAATATTAAAAATTTTCTCATTAAAAGGAACATTTGATATAGAGTGTTAAATGTTATCTATAAATATATTTTATGAAAATTTAGTTGGGTGAGTATTTTTAAAAGATCAAATATTAACTTTGATGAAAGTGATATATGCAAAATGTAAAAAATTAATAATAATTCTAATAATATTTATCACTTCAATTTCAACAACATGCCAAATGTGCCAAAACATCGGTATTTGTTTTGGTTATATATATTCTCTTCTTCACCAAACACTGAAATGGGGATATGACTAATTTGTCAATTTTATTTTATAGGGCGCATGATGTCCTATTTTTATCAATTTTTATAAATTTTTATTTTTTAATTTATTTTTAAATTTTAAATTCCAAATTTTTCATATGTCTACTAATTTTTATTAATTTTTTCAACTTTGATCAATTTTCTAATAATTTTTTATAACCAAAATTATTCAAATCACTTAGTTAACCAAAATTGTCCAAACGGGTAGGTAAAATTACTTTCGAACACGTATGACCAAAATTTTTAAATAAATGCCTATCGCATACATTTTTTCTTTTTTTTTTTCTTTTTTTTAATTTTTTTGCTGTGTTTGGTGCATAAAAAATTGATGAAAAATTTTAAAAATCTCTATAAAATTTTACACATTCTTGCCTTCTTAAAATTAAAAAAATATTTAATATCTTTCTCAAAAAAAGTCGATAACTAGAATTTGATTAATCAAATAACAAAAATTTTTTCGTCATTTTCACCATAGACTCCTAAGTTACAGAATGACACCCATTTGACTATTTTTTGTGGCATTTTTAAAACCGTTCCGACGGATTGTAGAAACTGTTATGACGGAATCGCAACGCCAACTTTCGTCCAAATGATTTCTACAATTCGTTTGGACGGATTATAGTGTAAAAAAATTATGACTGCGTAAAATTTTGAATATGTCCAAACGAAAATCTAATCTGTCGGAACGAAATCTTACTATTTATTTTTTTTAAAAAAAAATTTAACTATATATACCAAATACTAAAAATTTTTTTAAATTATATTTTATCTCATTTTATCTCACTTTAAATTTTTTTAAATTATATTTTATCTCATTTTATCTCACTTTTTTGATTGGCCAAACGCAGCTATTATTTATCACCAAACGCCCCGTTTGAATTCACGCATAACCGGCATCACCTGAAAGCCTAATAAATTTTTAAAGGCCATATCAAACCAGCGAAGCAAACTGATGACGTGGCAAGAGCTGGTTGCATCGGGCAACGTAAGAATTCATAAAACGAGCGGCCGAGAACGCACCGTCCATCTCCAATGCAGGGGCGTTTTCGTTATTCCATCAAAAATCGAATGGCAGTTCGGAACCAGGAGGTCCCTCTTTATTTATCGTCTCTCCTTGTCGTTTCTTACCACTCGTTTTGAAGTTTGTGCGTTCATTTCAGGCTTTTCTCTCTTCTGTCTCCTTTTCGAATTTTCTCTCGCTAGATCCCTCCGCAAGAGTTGCCCGCAGGTAAGATCACACCTTTAATACCGAGGCCCCCTTCGATTATTTTCTCAATCGTTATGTATTTTATACAAATTCGACGCGTTCTTGAGAAATCTTTCTGGTGTTCTTAAACCTGTTTTTGATCGGTTTCATCCCTGAACTGAGGCTCTTTAATGATCGAATCAGGGTTATTGGATACTTGTTGGATGTGAATTTGTCCATATTATTTCCGTTTCCTGAGAGGTTTCGAATTTTTCTTTGAATTCGCTGCTGTTGAGGGACATTTGATTTGATCTGAGTCTATTCACGGCGGATTTACGATTTGGTTGTTGTGTTTCCATGCTCTGACCTGAAGATTGTGTTCTCGACAAGTTTTGACTTGTGTTACTTATTTAAATGAACAATATATCGAAATCTGAATTCGTAAAGCTTAACACTGTCATTGCTGAATTTATCTGGGTCATTGTATATGCCCTTGCTGCAGATCCATTTGGTCTGATAAGCTTTTTGCTAGATTTACTTTCGTTTTGTTTTGTTTTCTCTCTCCTATATGTGATGGCATCGGTGGAGTGGTAATGAAGGAAAATCTTTTCTCTATTCCCCTTTCTCTCCTTTTGCGCGTTCCCTGGCTAGATTAGTAGATCCCTTCTAAGAAAGCCTTTGCTAGCGATAAACATTCTTCTCATTGGCTAGTTTAGAGGTTTTTATATAATTTTTGTTTGTATGTACAATTTTTGTGGATCTATTTGATTCTGCAGTATTCTTCTCTAAATGTGTATTTTTGGTCCATATGTTTGTCAATCAACTTGGGATTATGAGCAGAATATTTTAGACATAAATTCATCACTGTGGCTCCCAATCATTTGAAGCCGTCTCTCCCTCTCTCTCTTCTCTCTCTCTCTTATTCAAATTCGTGGATATTTGGCAATATGTCTTCTTATGTTCTGATCTGAAGATAATTCTTATCAATGGTAATTTGTAAACAAAGGAATTTATTGAAATCTGAATTTATAATGGAACTTAAATACTTTTGATAAAAATTTCCTAGTGATGATATGCTTGTCCTTTTAGATCCATTCAATCTGGCAGTATTCCGGAAAGAATTATTATTAGGTTTTCTTTCATTGTGGTCATGGCAACAAAATTTGGTGGATTTGATTTATATTAGAGGATCTCAATATTTGTTATGGCTTGCTATGTGTGATATGGTGTGTTTGCATGTAGGGATCCACTATCAGAAGAAAAATGGGGTTGACATTCACCAAGCTTTTCAGCCGACTTTTTGCGAAGAAAGAGATGCGTATCCTAATGGTTGGTCTTGATGCTGCTGGTAAGACCACCATTTTGTACAAGCTGAAGCTTGGGGAGATTGTGACCACAATTCCTACCATTGGTAAGTCCTATTGTTGAAAAACTGAACAGTTGCCTAAGGTTTGGTGAATTGTTAATGAGCTCTTTTTGTCTGGTTTTCATTGCTAGATAGCCAAACTTTATAGTGATTAATTCATTGAACAGGGAGCTTGACCTCTTCTTTTGATATTTGTGTACTGAATGGTAGATTGTTATTATTGGATCGAATACTCCCTACTGATGAGTATACAACTGCTTACATGCAGGCTTGAATAAATTAGCTAAATGAAGAATTTTCTTGAATAAATTAGCTAAATGAAGAATTTTTTTCTTTTTCCCTTTTTTCTTTTCTTTTTTTTAATTAAGTTGAATAGTAGAGTGTGTTTTAAGCATTATGGAACTACCCTTTGTCAATTTATTGCTAATTCTCTGAGCTTTTACTCGTTTGTTGTCTTCCACTCAAAATAAGTCTCTAAATTGGCTTTCCAATCTAAATAGTATTCTGAGTGCATCTTTCCAAAGAAATCAGCAACTTCTATTTTGATTCCTTCGCCATTTAATTCAAGTGCATGGACCAAACAATCTTCCAGTTGACCTTGTGGTGTATTCTCTGCATGTTCAGCGTCATGAAATGGCTTTTGTTCGTCAGATCCAGCAATTCATCCTCTAAACTATCTTTCAATCTGTCTGTTGGCTTGTGGTTGCCTTCCAGTATTTCCGTATGGGCCTCTACTCGTTCCTATTGCTACATAGCTCGAATTGTCCTTGACAAATCCTCAATCATACACCTCATCTCAACCATCTCTGTCTGTTGTGCTTGGTTTCTGCTACCCTCACAACCTCTACCATGACCAACCGTCACAGCTAATCGTAGTTTGAGGCTCCAATACCACTTAATGCAACCAAGGGAGATAAATACAGCAATAACAGAATACAGTGGAGAGAAAGTAATATGATTGTAGTAGGAATGCAGCCTAGGGCTCAAAAGACAAAACTTAGCTTTGTCGTTTATGGGAGAAAAAAAAAAAACAATCAATAATATCTGCTGCAGAACAAAATAGACTATTATTTATAATGGTCTTAATAACCCTAGAATCCTTACCCTTCATCTTAAAATAAAGAATAAATTCTAATCATCCAAACTCATTAAAAGTCACATGCTAATCACATTCCCCTTCATTTATTAAACAAAAAAGCAACTCATAAGCATGAAAAACAAACACTAATTAATTAAGATATGCTTTGCATCAACCTCTTATGCATCGATATGGACAAATAGTATGGGCCACAGTTGCTCGATCGAACATTCACTTATGTTGTTAAGTAATTTGACCATGAAGAATAAAACTTAAAAAAAAAAAATGGAAACATGAAGAGTTGAACTTAAAAATGTTTCATAACACGTAGCGTTTTGTCTTTGGCTTCATATGATGAGAACTGTCTATGCAAATTTTTATTTTATTCTTCTCTCTCTCTCTCTCTCTTCCCCCTCTCTCTCCTTTGGCTTGGACAAATGGACGTGTGTTCGAATTGAAGCAGGTTGCCACCTGGCTTAAGCTCTTGCTTATATGTAAGAATTCATTGAGAAATTAATTCATGCACCCAACCGGAGGTGCTGTCTCTCCACTAGGCTTTGCGCAATTGGGCACAACCAGTCTTGGGGATCAGCAGTAGCTAAGCATTGTGGCCATCTCACTGGCCACCACTTTTTTGGACTCATTTATTGAGCAAAGGTGAAGGACCATTTCGTGCTGCATGTAATACATTAAATGGTTCACATAAAGGATGAATCTATGGAAGAGGGCCTCTTTGGGCAGTTGCATGTGCCAACACCCATGGCTGAGATCGTGCCACATCATCCGAGAATCACATCCACTGCTGACATGGCACAATCTCAGTTATGGGTGTTGTGACAGCAACTGCACATAAAATTCACCTTAGATGGAATTTTAAAGGGTAAATTACACCTAAGCCCTCAAAATTTGACTAATTACATTACCACTCTTAAACATTTAAAAATTTCACTTACCACTCTAATTTTGAAAAGTTGTCAACCCTGACTCTCTTTCATTGATTTTATTCCCAACTTCGTTAAATTTTTTGTTGTAAAGAGAAATATACCCATGGTATAAATATATCTCTAGTATTGGACCTTCTCTTCATCATCTCTCTCGCAAACCCTAAGACTCACTTCCCTCCATGGCCTCCAACAACCACCGCTACTATCACTGCTGCCACCACCACTATGATCTCAATAGAATCAGCAATGCTGCCACTGCCAAACAACCACCATTGACTATAACCATACACTCAATAAGAAGCTAAAGCTTTCTGTAATCTTTGATGAGATCTGTTAGGATTTTGCCTGCCACGATCCAGATGTCGCTCGGATTAACACGGCAGCTTTGGCTCATGCCTGGCCTCCATCACTGCTGCCCCCCTTGATTTCTACTTCAACCAGCTCAAAGAAATTGGGGCTGATTTTTTTTTTTTGGGGGGGGGGGGGGTAAGTGGGGCTGATTTTAATAATAGTCATCTGCATAGTGGTTGAGGATGGCTCGCCTCTGTATTCGTCTTCTCCAATTCAATAGATGAAGCATATGGTTTTTGAGCAATCACTTGTTGTAAAGGGTTTTTGTAAAGGGTTTTTGTGAATGTGTTTTCCAAAACTACAAAACATTAAAGGGCTTGGATTTGTTTTCTTATATTTATTTTTCATTGTTTTATTGCTGATGGATGAATCCAAAGATGTATACATGTTTGAAGGTGGCATGTTTCAAGTGTACATGTTATGTGTGTGTATATTTAGATGTACGTTTATATCTCGCCAGTTTATTTCTTGTTTTCGGATTTACTTTTTGGGGATTTGTGGGGGAAACTAATGAAGCAATGGGGATGCAATCGAGATCGGGATAAAATAGGAAAATAACTTAATTTTTGGTTAACTTTGACATTTTATGGTAAAGATTAACTGTTTATTTAATCGAAAGGGGGTCAAGTTGACAGCTTTTCAAAATAAGGGAGGTGAAGTGTAATTTTAAAATGTTGAGGGTGGGTAAGAGTAATTTGCCCAATTTTAAATCTGCATGTTGAAGTTTTGTGATGTTGGTGATGTTTTAATTGTACTTATGTGTGTGTGCGCACACGTGCGAGTGAGAGAGAGAGAGAGAGAGAGAGAGAGAGAGAGAGAGAGAGATGATGTTTTAAATGGTAGGACTGCTGTACTCGCTAGGGGGATTTTGGTTATAGTTGTAGTCTTATAGACAATTGCTATTTCAAACATTAATGCGGTGCTGTTTTCCTTTTTATACCATCTAATTTGTGGGCCACACTGTTAGTGGTGGAATCCTTCTCTGTGATGTTTCTTGGATTCATGTGCATAGAAATGTGTTATTTTATATACGAAATGGTAATTGTCTGCAGGTTTTAACGTTGAGACCGTTGAGTATAAAAATATCAGCTTCACTGTTTGGGATGTTGGTGGCCAGGACAAGGTATGGGCTTTATTTTTGTTTCTGATCCATGTATACATGGTTAATATATTCAGATGTTTAATCTGTTTTCATGAAATGCAGGAGTTTTCTTGTTCTGTTCAATTTCTCTTGGACCTTATAATTTGCTTGTGAGATGTGATGCATTGATTAAAATACTTTTCAATGCAGATTCGTCCATTGTGGAGACACTACTTCCAGAACACACAAGGTCTCATTTTTGTTGTGGATAGCAATGACAGAGACCGTGTGTTGAGGCAAGGGATGAATTGCATCGCATGTTGAATGAGGTAAAAAGGAAAAATAAACATATTGAATGTGCATGTATTATATGAATGCAAGGTATAAATACAAAGAAAAAGGAAAAAAAAAAAAAAAAGAAAAAAAGAAAGAAAGAAGGAAAGAGAAAAAAAAAAAAAAGACACAAATGAATATTTACAATATGCATGTACATGGCTGCTCTAAAGTCCTAGGTTTAACTCCTTATCTGGCACTTGGGCCTAGTTTTGTACAAGGGAATTGAATGAAAAGGAATGATCATTCTCACACTTTCATTCCATTACCTTGTTTAGTACACTTATTTGAAATATGTGAAATGCTATTTTATTCGAGGGAATTGACTGGAATGATTATGTGGGAATGATCATTCCATGCCATTCCTTTATACCAAACTCTAGGCCTTAGGGTTTTACATAAGATGTTTCATAGCACATGCCTATTACTTAGAAAGCTACTTTTTTATTGGCACTTTTTTAACTTTTTTGGCACACTATGTGCATCTTGTTGGTCATCATGTAACCCTGCTTGAGCAGTGCTTTGGGTTTTTTGAAAATATTCTGACAACATGAGGACTGAAATTTTCATTTCTTGCACCAGGATGAGTTGCGAGATGCAGTGTTGCTTGTATTTGCTAACAAGCAAGATCTTCCTAATGCGATGAATGCTGCTGAAATAACTGACAAGCTTGGCCTCCACTCTCTCCGACAGCGTCACTGGTGAACCGCAACATCTTGTTCTGACCCAATCAAAACTTTAATGGCTTCAGTTTATTTTCCTCTAACCCAATCTTTTCTGCTTTGGCAGGTACATCCAGAGCACCTGTGCAACCTCCGGTGAGGGGCTGTATGAGGGTTTGGACTGGCTCTCAAACAACATTGCTAATAAGGCAAGTACTCTTACGGTCTTTAGTAACTAGTGATTATTTGGTGGAGAGGATGGGTGTTTCATCACTTGGATTTGTCTTATAGGCTGTATTTGAATCAATGATTTGTCGAGGAGAAAGGATAGAGATGGGGATTCAAAATTTCTTCTCTTATTTGGTTGTGATGGAAAATGAGAGGGAAGGCATGAGATTTGAAAAATAAAAATAATTAAATTAAAAAACTATTATATTGATGATTGACTTTATTTTATTATAATTTTGAATCCATTATTCTAGTAAGGATTTGTAGTTGGAATTTTATGTTTCCTTCCTCTTTGTTTTAGGATAAGAAAACAGTTAGAAATCCTTTATTTTATTATTATTATTATTTTCAGTCTAATTGCTCCTTTCCTATCCTTTTTTTTCCGTCTTTTCCCTCCCTTTTCTTTTTTCCACAGCAAATCCTCACTCCAAACACGCCTCGTTTCTGACTCTCTCACTTTGTTCACAGGCATGAAGGCAGTGCGGGGCATTCTTGTGGGGTGATCCTGGATGCAGGGTGGTCTTTATCTAGTCTCATTTTCCTTCTTCCTCCTTTCCCTCTGGCAGACGATGTGTGGTTATGGATTTCATTTTTGAGAAGGGGTTTTCACTTTCCGTTTAGGATTTCGCAATGGTTATGCCTATTAGAATGGTTGGTGGGATATAGTACTCATTATGTTGTTTAGGTTCAAATGTAATGCTGCTGCTTATATTTGTACTGAAATTGATTTGGTGGTGACATCCTTTTTGAGATAGTTAAATACACATTATGGTTTTGTTTATGTTTTCCATCGTAAATGTATCAAAGATCAAACAGTAGTTTGTCCTGAACAGCGGACCAGAAATGGAAGCAGTGATTATTTTTCATGTACTTTTGAAAACAATGAGAAAATGAAAGGTACGTAAATGAGGAGACTGGGCAGTTGCAGGCCATGCAATAGGGTAAGTTACATTCATGAACAGATGTGAAGCCTTCTGGGGCAAAGAGAGTGCAAGTGTTGGTAATGGTTACAGGATCGTCAGGCGTTGAAAATACTCGACTCTTTTTTTTTTTTTTTATTGGTCTGGTTCTGTTAAAATCATTGTAGTTCTGAATTCAAAAATAAAATCGTTAGACAAGATAAAATATTCAATGTTTTCGGTCCAATTGTTTGGCTGGCTACGCCATAATCTCCTACGGTTCACGAACGAGTTTGTTACGTGAAATTTATGCCGATCTGTTTTATTTTTTCATGGGTTTTTGATTAATTGTTTCCCATCCTGGCACTAGAAAATTTCAGATCTAGTAAGTCCTCTTGCATGCGTACGTGCGTTACTTCAAACCCAGTTCGGTTAGAACTCAAATTTTCTCCACAATTCCAATAATTTTTTTTAATAAATTTATAGTATTATTTGCCTCTCTAACGTTAGTTCGAAATAAGATTTGTGAATTACTAATTAAGGCGGTTGTATTTTCTTTTTCTTCCCATTCATTGCAAGGCCACTGAAGCCTTGGGTCAGAGAAAGAGAATCACCGAATCCGTAGGCAGATTTGGCTACATTCGGTAAAGAGCATTTCCTCACGTTACCTGACCTTCAGAAAAGAATAAAAAATAAAAAGAAGGCACAAAAACAAAAATGACGTGAAATTAAAATTTCAACAATTTCAAGAAAGAGCAATTCACAGACTAATCAGATCTTGATTGATTAACTTGGGGATTAGGCAAATCAGACAAGATTTCGTAATGTAAGCAAAATACAAATATAATATCAATGATAGTGAGAGAAAGCATAAGCTTACACCGTTTTTATTAAAAAAAAAAAAGGCATAAGCTCAATCGTCCATCAATTCCGATTTTGAATCTTCAACCCTCCATCCGTAAAAGCCAGCAAATTTGACTCGAAAGCGTTGCACTTGCACCCCTAACTGAGGAGAAGATATACATATATTGTTCTATAGGTCCAAATAACTAAAAGCTTCCTCACCTTCTTCATATTCCTCATCTCGGGCATCTGGCTCTTGCAAGGAGTCATATTCAAAAAGAAAAGGTGCAGCTTCTTTGCTTCTTTGAGGCTTTCTGTCATTCATCTCTATGGCTGAAATTATCTTTGCATTGATGCAGTCTTCAACAGATTTTCTTCTGATTTGTTGAGGCTGTAACCCAAGAAGAGAAAGGCATTCTCCTTGGAAGTCCAAGTCGTTGGAAGACAAGATCAAGCCAGCCATTGTTCTGGCAAGCTCGGGGGCATAACTGCAAATCTGTGAATCAGGACAGCAAATTCAACCTCATCGCAAGGATGGAAAAGTTCTGAAAGATCAACCTTTCTTAACAAATTAAGTGGCGCCTCAACTAATGATGACAGGGTACCATGCAGGGGTGAGCATTTGGTTTTCTGTTACTAAACCGAACGAACTGAATTTTTTTCAGTAAAGAACCAAAGTTTGGCTTTTGGTTTTCAGTTTAACCAAATTTAATGTTGAAATTGCTAATTCCTTATTTCATATCACATTATCTTAATCAAACAATAAATGATAGAAAATGTGTCCTTAAAACTTAATTTTCAGTCTTAACCAAAATTTAAATTTAAAAAACCAAAAACCAAAATATTTTAAGAATAAAAGTTTAAATTAATTAAAGAACCGAACAAATGCACTAAAAATATTCAGTTCAGTTTGGTTTTTAGTTTCGGTTCAGTTTTAACTAGGGGAAAAAACTAATGCCATGTGTTCTTGGAAAATCCTGTTTAACAGAACCCACTGAAACCTTTTCATAGTTTGAGCCTCACAATGAAAATGTTTCAGTTTAACTGAACATGTGAAGAGAGAGAGAGAGAGAGATGCCTTGAGAGCATTTGCACTGAGAAGAGCTCCTGCGTTTTTCTCCTTCAAATCATCCAATGCATGCTTAATAGCTTTTCTGGTCAGAGTCCGATCAAGGTTAGTCTCTTTGCATGGCTGATGGCACCGGACCTTGGCAGCAAGTTAAGAGATGGACAAGACAATGTATGTACCAAAGGGTAGAAAAGTAATAACTACAACCAAAAGGATGCAAGTAAATTAGGAGAATCTCTCATGCAATATCAAAAATTGATGCCTAAAAGACAATGATGGATATTGCTGATGATAACAGTGGAGGGCAATATCAATATGGGCATTTGGTGGCAAGTTTTCCCACTCTAACAATGCATTGCCATCTTGATCTCCAATACTTCTCAAAGTCAATCCATAAGTTTTCCAATTGATGCTTGTCAATCCGTTTAGAGATGGCTGGGAAATTGAACAAGGTGAGAAGTCCTTGAAATATAAAACCTGGAAAAATAGGATGTATAGATCATCAAAATATAGCATTATAAACCATAGCAAAACAAATAAATACAAGCAAAAGCGCAAATAATAATATTGGTGTCCTTTTGTTCCCATTTTCCTTTTCTATTTGTAAGCAAAACACGTCAAGGCAAAATAACGGTATTATCTTTGATCTCAAAACTAGGTTCAACATTTATGTCATGAACCAGGTCCATTTGTTTCAAGCCAACAGCATGTGTTAGACAATTTTTCACCCACATGCGCCATTTTGAGGGGGGGATAAATGCAAGAGCTTACTCAGAATACTCGGAATGCCTTAAGAGTCAAGATTAGATATCAGTACATGTCAAGTTAAAAGAAGATTCCAATAGTAGATCAATTAGGAACAAAAGTATTTACAATTTGCTTCATAGATTTGGGGAGTATGAGACCAAAAGCAGAACCAAAAAGAGGCAAGAACTGCTGCTCAGACCCCAGGACAAATATGCTTTCACGCCAAATATGAAACTGAAATCAAAAGCAACCAACAGGAAGAAGATTTGGCCAAACTGTTGCCTCGGGATAAATAGCCAAAGTCGACAACTCAGGCTTTGGTAAACATTACAAAACAACAAGTCCAGAAATGATGATGACTGCATAAATATTCTCCCAACCTTGCTAAATAGTTTGGGAACACATTCAGAGGCAGTATGAACACCCTCGTTTCTCACTTAGTTTTTATTTCTCTGTCATTTTTCTTTTTAAGATTAAAGGTTTCCTACTGCTGGTGCATGTTCAGTCACAAACAAACAATTAGGATCCCAACCATTCCAGGAGGGCATTCACCTTCATCATGTTCCAACTGTAATACCAAACAACCACCGTTCCAGGAGAGCATTCACCTTTATAATGTTCCAACTTTAGTACCAAACAACTTTAGTGTAGACGTACATAAAGGCAAACCAACCTAGGCATATAACCACGCAAAATTTCATTTTTATAATATAATAATGCATAATTTATTGATAGCTTGACCAAAGCTTTTTTTCAAATTACTTACCTAAAAAAATAAATAAATAAACAAAAGCTGCTTTCAAAATATCCTTCACCTAATGGTGGACCTACATTGAGCTCAATAGGGGCAATTGCTCTCACTCACTGGGAAATTACACTTAAAAACCCTTGTATGTTTTCCAGCTAAACAAGAAATTCCCCAGTACTTCCCCCATTGCGGTGCCCATGAGCAAAAATAGTCCATTACATAGATTAAAATAATTTTGAAATTTTCCAAATTATCCCACAAATTTTATTGCATTACCATAAATACCTTAAAAACTATTTATATAAATATTTTATTTTCCTTTCAGTCAATCAATTATAGGTAACTTTTGCCTCCACTTATTAGAATCCTGGATCCCCAAAAAAAACGAGTTTTCCACGCCGCGATTTGAAATATGAGCCGCAAAAATTTGTCCCTTTTGAATGCCCCTACTTTCACTTGAGTCAATAAAGAACATCATTGCAAACAATCAAATACCACTAAAGGCCTAAAGAATTTATATAATACGTTAAAATCTTACCTCAAGAGACTCTACACGTCTCTCTTTCTCTAAGCATTCAAATATGGCCCTATATACATGAAAAGATAGCAACAAATTGATGTGGACAGCAATATAACTATGACGCAGAGTTGGAAAACTTAAATTTCCTTCTGCTTCTAGTAATTCAGTGGTGTAATGTAGCCATGCCAATTGGTAGTTATATTATAAAACCAAGAATCACATTCTCAATGCAGTTATTATGAGCAATCACATAAATATTGCAACAAATTAAACAAAATAAACTAGACATTTTCCCTAGGGAGAGTGAATTAGAAATAAATCAAATCCAGCAATGTATTGATAGCACAATGCAAACCTCTGTTTTGCGTCAAATGTCCTCAAGCAGGAGGGAGAGGTTGGTTTTGACAGTTCACTAATAATAATCACAGCTTCCATCACCTGCCCATTATTTCTGTGGCTTTCTGTGGAGAAAGCTACTCCACTTCCAACCTTTAGATGCACCCTGACATTAGCCAAAGAGAATCCAGTAAGTTTAAAGACTTCTAAGTAAGGGTTATGTACAGAAATGATTGAATTTCTACACGTTAAAGTATGCATTGTGTAATGGATAAGCTACTGTGTATAATCAAGTCCATTTAGTATGAACAAAAAGGAGTTCATTGTAAAAGAAACAATGAACAACATTAAACACAGTTTGCTCCTGGAATTCCATTGTAAGTTTCAGTATAAATGTTGAAACTTGGACTCATGGTGATTTGAAATTGAACATAATCATATAACATACCACTATTTTATTTTAGAGGTGCTTTGGTGGCATAATTGTATTTTATATCACCAACTAGTGGTGCAACTAGAGCGCTGTGATTGACTCTACGAGGTCCAGCTCTAAATAAATACAAGTTCAACAAAATTAACAGGAAGCTGATATGAATCCACTAACACTAACCCATTGGAGAAGCAAGAGTGACAAATATCATTTAAACTGTTCCCATGCTTGAAAACATAATCCTCAAGGCCTGACTTAAGACGTTCAATATTTGATGCAGCAGAAGTTAAAGCAATGCATTCAATTGGTGGAACTATATTTTCACATTGTGGTCCAGAAATGTCATTGCGTTCAACCACCATTTCAATTGCAACATTCTGGACAATAATCAGAAATGATCAGCTAGGTCAGCGTCAATTTCCACATCCCCCCCCCCCAAAAAAAAACTGATAATATGAGAGAGTAGGACAATAAAGAGTTGTAATTGTGGAAAACAAATATCAGATGACTTGCCAGAAAAACCAAGTAGAAGTACTAATTTAATTAAACTCTACTGTAGAGTTTCAAAAAAAATAAATAAATAAATAAACTCTACCGTAGTTCGTTAACAATAAGGAGCCAATCTGATATACCTCACTCGTCACCTTGGGGACTGCTAATATGCTCTCTATTGCAGCTTTACTCAACATGAACCATGGTTAAATTTATAATATAAAATGCACCAGAAAAGAATGATGACGTACTATCTGAACATCATATTTGAACTTGTATCTGTATCAGAAATATTAGGGTCATTTGGAGAGGTGCCATGCTACTTAACTGAAACATTTGCACTTGCACATATGGCTAGAACATCAAATGTTCACTCAAGGAATTCCCTAAGTTTGAAGAGATAAAACTACTGGCCCAGTTTGGGTCGGTTAGATGATGTACTCTCTGAGCAATATGTTCAAAGTTATTTGGAGAGGTAATGCCATGCTACTTAATTGAAACAATTTTTTTTTTTTTTTGACAAGTTACTTAATTGAAATCATTGCACTCGCACATATGACTTGAACACAAAATGTACTGCTCCGTGGAGATCAATAGATGCCATCCATATCAGCGTTGTTTGTCAAATTTTGAAGAGACCTGCTTAGAAATTTTTTTTTTTTTTTGTTTTTATAGGTTGACTGGTTCGTGTGTCAGGGAATAACAAATCTAAGAGAAATTATAAATTACGATTCCATTTGGTATTATCAATTTTTGTCACTAGACTTAACTATCAGCCAAATGAAAGCAGGTAAACATTAGTGAAAGCAGAAGGTAGGAAGGATTTTCAACCCATGTAAAAAGGGTTTTTTATTAGTATTATTATGTCAGAAACCTTGATGCTTTCACCATTTCCAAAAAACGTAACCAAAAAACACCTCAAACTGTAAAATAGTGAAAATAGTAAATTGAACTTACAGGAATCTTTAGAATGAGCATCTGCAAAAAACAAACACAAGCAAGAAACCAGAGTAACTAAAAGAGAGAATAGATGAGAGAAATCAGCAATCAACATCCTTCAAGAAAAAGCAAGAGCAGAAGTTTTTGACCTTGAACGGGAATGAAACAGATTACCTTCTTAAGAAAGTAAGTGAGCTTTGCTAGTAAGCCATCATTACTACCAAATATGGAGAGACTTACTTCAGTTCCACTGCAAAAAATAATAATAATAAAATAAAATAATTAATCAAGTGGTGATTAAATAGTTTACAAATAAATGACTATGAAGAAGTGCGACAAATTGCATGCCTGAATTTTGAACCATTCTTAGAGCTTGAAGGTAGCTTTGTCAGCCTTCTCGTGGAAACAATTTCTTTTAGATTCAGATGATAATGATATATCAACATCAGTAATACCTGTGATACAAAAAAGGTGGAGAAAGATGAAAATAGAAAAATCGCACTGACCGGGATGAAAGGGGAAAAGAGAAACTAAAAATTGGGGATATTTTTTTTTTTATTCAAAACTAATACTTTAGATGGTTAGCCCATTATTAAACTTCTAAACTATGATCAATAATTAAGAATTCTTTAATTATTTGAACTATTAGTTTCGTCATAGAAAGCAAAGACTCATCATCAAGGGTGCCATTTGCAAGTTGGATTCACAGGGAAGGACACGGGACACAATGCATTTTTCCATATCGATTTTTTTTTTTTTTTTTTTTTTTTTGACAAAGCTTGGATACATCATGAATTCATTTTGGACATGGTGGGGATTGTTCTTGAATTAATTCATTAAATAAAAGTAACGAAATTTGGATGATTTGATGAAAAGTAACGATATTTTAGTTTATAGATTCATGGAACAAGGAGATGAGGTTTTAGTTACCATTTTGGATGAAATGTAATTACTATGTGATTTTTTTTTTTCATTTGACTTTTAAGCTACACAATATTTATTATTGTTAATTTGGATTGAAGGTGCACAAGGATTATGGATTTCAAGATAGAAATGGAGGAGATAAATCAATGTTAGAGTTTGCTACACTGTATGACTTAATAATAGCAAATACTTGTTTTAAAAGAGAGATACTCAATAACCTTTAAAAGTAGATATAATAATAGTCAAAAAAAATTTTTTCTTATTAGAAAGATTGATCGTGCTTTATGTAAAGATTGTAAAGTAATATCAAGAGAGAATCTAACTACACAACATAGATTAATAATATTACATGTTCGTATTAAGAAGTGGAAGAGAAGGAATAAAGAAAATACGTTTTCAAGAACTAGGTAGTGGAACCTAAAAGGAGAAAAACAAGAAAACTTTAAGGATAAAATGCTTAAAGAAGAGAAATGGAATTTAGATAATAACGTAAATACCATGTGGAATAAAATGACTATATTTATTAAGGGAAAAGGATCATCCCCAAAGGAGATTTGGTGGCAGAATGAGGAGGTACAAGTGGCAATTAAGGCTAGAAGGAAGTGCTATAGGAATTTGCCTAAGTGTAAGAACAAAGGAGCATACGAACGTACAAATTGGCTAAAAAAGAAGCTAAAAAGTCATAGAGAATTTAGATATAAGGCCTCTGTGAGTTAGGAATAAAAGATGGGAAAAAAATATTTAGCTAGGTTAAGATCACATCTCAAAGGAACTATAGAGTCATAGACAGCAGCTTTGACTGCTACCATTTTGCATCCCTAATTTGCCAAAGCTATTTCTTATTAGTTTTGGAATAGCCATCAATCAATCTGGTTTATATTTGTATAAACAATATTTTTCACTTTTATCATCAATCACAATTGTCTTTCACCTGTAAACTTACATAGTTTCAGTCACTGAAAAAGCATTACAATCTAGTCCACGCAAAACTTCAAGGAATTACACAAATGGACACCATTATCCATACTTTCTTTCAACATGTACAACTGCTAGAATAAAATGACCAACAATTCTTATTTATCAAATCATAGGTCGTTTCAAGTATATGAGCTATAAAGGTAATGAAGAGTCAGAATAATATATTGCTACAATGAAAACACAAGAAAAAGTGCAGAATCTTTAACTACAAAGCTTATATTGTGCACAACTTTGAATTGTGTAACAAAAATAATGTAACGAAACAATGCCACTTGTCTTCCAGTGAAAGAAGCTTATTCTTATTACTTGACAAATTTGTAAGTCTAAATGCAAGAATGTTACATCAATTCAAAGAACAATAATTCCAAAAGAATGAAACTTACCTGTAGTTGCAAGAGAAATCATTCCATCTGCAATGATGGTAAAGCAACACATCAAAGAGGCTGTCAAATGATACCATGAAAATGCTTTCCTAGAAATTGAATTCAGTTGGTATATAAGAAATCAATGATTCCATTAATACATCATCTGATCATATATCCACATGCAGAACGTCTGAGTAAGCAAGCCTTCCTAATAGTTGGTACCTGATTAATTTACCTACTTTCCATGACTACCTGCTTCCTCATAAATTACCAACCATTAAATCAGTGGGATATTCCAATGAAAATTAAACAATTGTTTGATAGTGCATGAAAAAAAAATGTGGGAGCGGGGAAAAGCTCCATTTTGTAATAGGATTTCTGCCGTGTGTGTTGGGGGGGGGGGGAGGGGTGGGACCGGGCGGGAGAGAGAGAGAGAGAGAGAGAGAGAGAGAGAGAGAGAACTGTATCACTGAGTTACCATCATGGATGAACTTGCATTACTTCTAACAGTAAGTTTTGAATTAGGTGTTTTCTCAAATAATTGAGGAAAGTTTTTGTGATATTCTAAGCAAATGGCACAGGAAAATAAATATTTTCATTATATATTAGGAGATATAGAATGAATTTAATTTATTTTGGTTCCAACTTCCAAATAAGCATGACATTTCTATGAACTAGATTATGTTACTTATCAAATAAAGAGAAGCCAACTCGATTTCCAATTCTGATTCCCCTAAACACCAAGCATTTAAGTGAGCAATTTTCTAATTCCATTTTAGTTCGAAGGTGTAAGGCATAGCTCCTCCCAACTATCTATTTGCATTGACATCACAAATAGGCACTAAATATTGAAATCAAATTCAAGCTACAGTGAGTTCCCTACCTCCCTTACATTTTCTTTAACACGAACATTGGAACAAAATTTAAAAATAATTAAGGAGACGATATTACCCCATATTTCAGCTGAAATGGGATCCATCGTGAATATCAAGCTCTGAAACTCCTCCAAGCAGCTCCCAACTCCCGTGTCGGAAACTGGTTACAGTAAAGGCAAAAACAATCTCATGATGTCATAAAAAACCAGAATTACTAAATACCAACACAATTTCAATTTTTCTGTGTAAAAGTTCAAATTCTTTCCAGGCCAGAAAATTAAATTGATACCAATGCTACAAAATCCTCACGCACAAAAATTTGTCAGAGGAAATCCTCTAAGAAGGTGGACAAAAAGAGTTGAGGACACTTCTTCCGGTTGTTTAAGCACTCAGAGCAATGTAATGGGCCTCTTTTACACCGTCAACATCTTACCAAATTAAAACGGCGACGAAGTAGTTCGGAGACCAGAAATCACAGCAATTAGAAGCAAAATCAAAACAAATAACCAATATAAGTAGATTATGAAACCTTATAGACACTCAGATATTATATTCTTGCACATATATTAATATGTATGTGCATATGTATATATATATATTATATAGAGAGAGAGAGAGAGAGAGAGAGAGAGAGTTGCCTGAGATTCGAACAAGAGGGGGATCAGACAGCGGAGAGTATTTGGCAACAACTGAAAGTCTGCAGAGATTTTCGGACATGCGACATCTTTGAACCGCAGAAGAAATCAACTGCCAAAATTATAAAGCAAAAAGTGAAAACACAGTCGAAGAATTCGATTGTGACAATCAGTGAATAGAAAATCAACGGTTCGTATAAATGAATTGGGAGTTCTTGGAGGGACCGCAACTCACTCACTTGTTGACAGAGTTGCTCAACTGATGAACATTCATCCATTGCTCCGAGGGACTGGAGACTGCCTTCGAAGACAGGCACCCAAAAAATGCTTCCCGCGCACTTGACCCCAATAAACACGAGCCATGTTATCTCACTAGATTAAAAAAATAAAAAACAAATACTCTTTTTTTAATTAAAATAATGAGTTTGTTTTTGGTTTGAAATTCATTGAATCCAACTCCTGCATGTGGTTCTCTTATATTTTCTCAAAATTTATTATTACACTTGCCCCTCTAGAGCACAGTACGTGTTTAATTTTAAATTTCTTTATTTATTATTAAATAATAGGCAACTGTTGAATTTAATTGTATTAAAATTATATTTCTTACTTCCGATGAAAATTAAGGTGATTTGGTGCACTGATAAACGGTAAAATTTTAAAAATTTTTTAAAATTATTACTTTTTATCTATTGTACGAATTATGAACTCATAAATTATTTTACTTTATCTCACTTTTTATCATTGCGCAGGTTCCCTAAGTCTACAATTGAATAGTTTTACTTTAAAACTAAAAGTTAAATATCCAAAAGAATCTTTTATATTTACATTTTAAAAGATCTTAAAATATTTTTTATTTATATATATATATATATTTTGTCTCTCACCTCCAGCAACTCCCATAGGTGCGAGTTTACAATCCTGGCGTCCATAAATGGCTTTGCATCACTGCAGTAGAAATGGTAAAATTTTTAAACTTATTTTTGTTGTAAACTTTTTAATTTTTATTGAATGACCCGTAACACAGTGTCACATAATTAATATTAAATGTGATATTACTCTTCTCAAATTTCACTGCAGCTTTTGCAACCATTTTTTATTAAATTTTTTAAAATAATATAATAATAATTACAATAAAATGTTAGCCATTACAATAAGAATTGATTTTTTTTTATTAGTAAGAGGGGGGAGAGCACCTCGGGTGCCGAACCGGGTCAATGAGGAGGCAAGAGAGCTTTTACCATCCAGCCACAAGCCACCAGAAACGAAGAGATCTGTGAACAACATATCATATGCAATTAGAGTTACGAATTCAAGTTAATAATGTATTGTTTTTCATTTTTTGATATGTTGCAACTGAAAAATAGAAAAATAAATAAATCAATAACCCTGGGTAGAAATTACTTGATGGAGTTCAACAAATTAAAGGAATGTGCATGGAGAGAAGGGAAAGTGTAGCTTTACTCTAAAAATTGGATGTGTGTAAAAATTATACATATATATAATATATATTTGATCCGAAAAGATTTATTTTCCAGTCCAAATTCTTAAGGAGTGAATCATCTTTGATTTGTGTCGCACATACTAGCATCTCAACATGTGCAGCAGTAAGTTGCACACTCGCGCAACGGTGAGATTCAAACCCACACCTAATAACTGAATATGCTTCATCCAATCAAGGAGATCCGTCCTATCAATTTCACTACGTTTTGTGTCTAGTGAGCTGGTCTAAGAGTTGTTAGGGAGAGGATTCAAATCTGAAAGTTTGGGGTGATAAACCTCTAACCCCCAAACCTAAGTCAACTCACCAAATCCCTTGGGGTTTGGATGCGTGTAAGTCACGTTACTTGTGAGTAAATGCAACCAAGGGAAATTCATATTTATAGAAAAGGACAAACCTTGAGTTAGTTCGGGCAACTAACGAAAGGAAGTTCACGGGACTAATAATGCACCTCAGACAACAACACACTATACAGATAGGGCTATGACTTAATTGATAGCTGGGAGTAACTTTGATAAGTTGAAAGAAAGTTGGTTCGATTGATAATTGAGAGTTGACAAAAAGTGAAATGGACAACTGGACAGCGAAAGGAGGAGAAGTCGTTTGAAACATAGTAGTTGTCATTGATGAAGACAACTTCAAGTGAATACGTTATTTTGAATGATGATTTTAAAATGATCGCGATTTCTTAATAAATATGCTATTTATTAATGATAACTTTTTTCATAAGGTAATATATATTTTTTCACATATAATTCTCTAAATTAATAACGACAATTGTCGGGTTAAAAAATTTATTTTTGAGATAATTATTTTTTTTATTCTTTGTACTTAAAGTAAAAATCACTTATATACATAAATTTTAAAAATTACATTTTTACCTCTTATATTTTAGATTGAAATGAAAATATTAAAAAATTATAAAAACTAACGGTTTGACTCTTATTAACTTTAAAATTACATTTATAACATTTGTAATTTATACTATCTATACTTACACTTCTAATTCTATTTGATTTTTACTATCTTTCACTTGAAAAATTTAATACCATTCATGATTTTACTTTAATTTAGAGTATAAACAATGCAAATGAAGATTTTCAAATTCAAAAGATATAAGATTTTTATTTCAAGGTTATGTTTGGTATGTGAGAATGAAATTTGTTCCCACTTTAGCCTATTTTCGTATTTGGTATCAAAAAATTAGATTGAAATGCTATTCCGTGGGAATAACCATTCTCCCATTAAGTAAGAAAAGATATTCTACAATTTAAGTGATAGAATAGTCATTTTATTACAATCAAATTTGATCTAAGAATTGAAAAAAATAAAAACAAAAAACAAACAGCTTCTTTGTAGTAAAAATTTTTTCTTAATTACTCCAATGGATTGTAAAATGACCATTTTACCCATTGACCTTATTTTTGAACTAGATCCAAACTTGAACTGTAAAATGACAATTTTACCCCTATGTTTTTTTTTTAAATTCATTTTTTGGGCTTTCGAAAGGCTAATAAAAATATTATTTCATATTATTTAATAACTAAGCAAATTTTAATTCAATCCAAATTCAAGTTATAAAATAATCATTTTACTCCTGAGTTTATTTTTACCCAAATTTACATTTTCGGCTTTTCAAAGATTATAAAATATTTATTGATGTGTTTCTTGATGAGGAGATTGGTACTTCTCCAAAAGTTTTCCCCACCCCTTACTCTTTTTTCGCTCTTATAAAATTACAAAACTAGCCTTATAATAGAGATCAATTAATACAAAATACATTAAATACCATAATTACCCTCCCTTTCTATTTATAATTGCAAAGTTAATATCCTTCACTTTTCACTTTTATATAACATCCTCCATTTTTTATTAACTTCCATAATATATTAAAAACTTATTGTCAATTATAATTTTATGAAATTATGTAAGAGAGCTTTTTTAATTTTTTTAAATTAGATTTTTAAATATATCTTTTAAGTTTAATTTGTCAAAAATCAAAGAAGAGAGTAAATAATTATTATTTTTTAATTGATACAAAGTAAAACATCATAATTGTTGATTAATTCATACACTAATGAAAATAACTGAAATAAAAGTAAATCGAATTAAAATTCAAATCTTAGTATTCATTCCCAAATCAGCCATCATTAATATATATATATATATATATTGCACTGTTCAAGGCAACTAAACAATTTTAACAAAAAACCTCTTCAAATTACCTAGCAAAAAAGAAAACAAAAGAAAAAGCTTAGTAGGAAAAAGAACCCTAATAATGTAATAGTATATACACTAATAAAAATAAAAAAATAAATATTACATATAATTTGTTTCTTATTACACTGCCAATAATTTTTTTCATAAGGTAATATATATTTTTCACATATAATTCTCTAAATTAATAACGACAATTGTTGGGTTAAAAAATTTATTTTTGATATAATTATTTTTTTTATTCTTTGTACTTAAAGTAAAAATCACTTATATACATAAACTTAAAAAATTACATTTTTACCTCTTATATTTTAGACTGAAATGAAAATATTAAAAAAATTATAAAAAATAACGGTTTGACTATTAGGAACTTTAAAATTACATTTATAACATTTGTAATTTGAACCATCTATACTTACACTTCTAATTCTATTTGATTTTTATTATCTTTCACTTGAAAATTTAATGCCATTCGTGATTTTACTTTAATTTAGAGTATAAACAGTGCAAATGAAGATTTTCAAAATTCAAAAGTATAAGATTTTTATTTCAAGGCTATGTTTGGTATGTGATAATGAAATTTGTTCCCACTTTAGCCTATTTTTATATTTGGCATAAAAAAATTAGATTGAAATGCTATTCCGTGAGAATAACCATTCTCCCATTAAGTAAGAAAATATATGCTACAATTTAAGCAATGGAATAGTCAATTTATTGCAACCAAAATTTGATCTAAGAATTGAAAAAAAATAAAAACAAAAAACAAACAACTTCTTTGTAGTAAAAATTTTTTCTTAATTACTTAATTGGATTGTAAAATGACCATTTTACCCATTGACCTTATTTTTGAACTAGATCCGAACTCGAACTGTAAAATGACAATTTTACCCCTATGTTTTTTTTTAAATTCATTTTTTGGGCTTTCGAAAGGCTAATAAAAATATTATTTCATATTACTTAATAACTAAGCAAATTTTAATTCAATCCAAACTCAAGTTACAAAATAACCATTTTACTCCTGAGTTCATTTTTACCCAAATTTACATTTTCGGCTTTTCAAAGATTAAAAAAATATTTATTGATGTGTTTCTTGATGAGGGGATATTGGTACTTCTCCAAAAGTTTTCCCCACTCTTTACTCTTTTTTCGCTCTTATAAAATTACAAAACTAGCCTTATAATAAAGATCAATTAATACAAAATATATTAAATACCATAATTACCCTCCCTTTCTATTTATAATTGCAAAGCTAAAATTCTTCACTTTTCACTTTTATATAACATCCTCCACTTTTATTAACTTCCATAATATATTAAAAACTTATTGTCAATTATAATTTTATGAAATTATGTAAGAGAGCTTTTTAATTTTTTTAAATTAGCTTTTTAAATATATCTTTTAAGTTTAATTTGTCAAAAATCAAAGAAGAGAGTAAATAATTATTATTTTTTAATTGATACAAAGTAAAACATCATAATTATTGATCAATTCATACACTAATGAAAATAACTGAAATAAAAGTAAATCGAATTGAAATTCAAATCTTAGTAGTCATTTCCAAATCAGCCACCATTAAAAATATATATATATATATATTGCATTGTTCAAAGTAATTAAACAATTTTAACAAAAAACCTCTTCAAATTACCTAGCAAAAAAGAAAACAAAAGAAAAAAGCTTAGTAGGAAAAAGGAACCCTAAAAATGTAATAGTATATACACCAATAAAAATAAAAAAAAATATTACATATAATTTGTTCCTTATTACACTGCCAAAAAATCAATTATTTGAAAGGGAAAAATTAGAAAAAGTTAAGAGTTACTCTTTTATTTGAGAGATTTGACAATTCATAATAGTATGAAATTTGCTCCACATTACTTGTACCAAAAAAAATTAATCACATTCGAAAACTCTGTTTTAATAGAATCCTCTTCATGGTGTTTCATTTAAGATTTAATGAAATAAAGATATATATACGAGTAAGAGTATATATGAGATTATGAGACATGTAGTTACAAAAAAAAAAAAAAAATGAAAAGTAAAGTTACATAAAAGTGGAAAGTGAAGTTACATAAAAGTGAAAAGTGGAGTACGTTAATTTTATAATAATAAATAAAAAGGGAGGGTATTATGATATTTGAGGTGTTTTGTATTAATTGTCCTCCATTAATTACAAGGCTAGTTTTGTAATTTTATAGAGTAAAAAAAATTATAGAAAGTGGGGGAATTTTTTGAAGGAATGCCAATATCCTTACTCTTCTTGATAACTAATAAATTTCATCTCAATCAGAACTCAAAATTGTAAGATAACGATCTTACTCCTGAGCCATTTTTTATCCAAATTTGCATTCTAAACTGTCCAAAAGGCTAAAAAATATCTTGACATACTTATTAATAATTAAATAAATTTCAATCCGATCTAAATTCAGATTATAGAATGACTATTTTGCCCTTAGGCTCATTTTTTGGTCAAATTTGTATTTTAGGCATCCCAGAAGACTAAAAAACATTTATTGACATATTTCTTAACAATTAAAAAAATTTTAGCCAAATTCAAAATTGAATTATAAAATGACCATTTTACTCGTGGGCCTTTTTATTAATCAAATTCGTGCTCTGAAAATAAAATTTATTTTTATAGTTAAAAAAATCAATGACAGTAATTTTGATTATACCTCATTATATTTCATTCTATTTAAAATATGTAATCAAATTATTGAAAATTTGAATGTCTATTTCATTTCTACTATATTTATGTTGGTAACCAAACAAAAGAATCGAATGAGTATTCCATTCCCACCCATATTCCATTCACATCTCTTATTCTATTCCATTCTATTAATTTTTACGTACCAAACATAGCCTAAGTACAATAATAAAAAAATAATTACCCCTTCATTTTTTAGTTAATGTTCTGTTTGTAAATTTAGGAGAGAAAAGAAAAGAAAATTGAGCATTAGTTAGGAGAGAAAAGAAAATAAAAAAAATGATTATATTTTCTTTTTATTTGTTTGTAAGTTAAGAAGAGGGAATAATTACTTTATTTGTCTTTATTTGTGAGTTGAGAAGAACTAGAAGGAAAATAAAGGGTAGATAGTTATTTTATCATTAAGTCATTTGAGAAATTGAAGTGTAAACAATTTATTTAATCTTATGAGATATTTGTAATTTACTTTTTTTTTTATTTCTTATTTTATGGGCAAGCATGTCATCTTGAAAGTCTCATTAATTCACTTTTTTCTTCTTCTCTCTATCTCTTTAAAAAAAAAAAAAAAAACTTTTGAGAAGATAAAAATTTAAAATTTTAGCACTTATTTTTTTTTCTAATTTTTTTTATTCCCTCCTTAAAAAAAACTTATAAACAAACTATTGATTTTAAAGTATTTTTTTCTCCTCTTTTTCCTTTCATTTCATTTCACTCTAGGGTGCTACTATTTGTAATCCTACTTTTTTTTTACGTAACCCAGTTAATTCATGTATCTTATATTTTCTCCAAACAACCCAATAATTTCTCCATGCAACCCATCAATTGTACCTCAAGTTCAAAAAATACCCATTGATCAAAAACGACAAGGGTCTGCTGAAATGTTTTAATTTTTTCAGTAAACATTTATTCAAATATTTTGTTTATTTTGGTACGAAAGCACTGAAAATTTATGTTATTAATTGTTAAATTTTCGCAACAATTGATTGTTGAAATTGTTTAAATTTTTCAACAAGTACCTGTTGAAAATTTTTAATTTGCTCAGTAATCAGTTGCAGAAATATTTTGTTTATTTGTTGAAAATTTGTTTCAACAAGTGATTGTCAAATTTATTTGATTTTTTCAGAAAGTGGTTGTTGATATTGTTTGTGTAGAATTTTTTAGAGTGTGGATTATGTGTAGTAAATATGGAAGGTAAGGAGATAAGATGAGAAAATTTTAATTGAATTGTGAGAGAGAAAAAATAGTATTGTCAACAGTGACGCCCTTCACTTTATCAAACTGAGTTGATGAATCTTAAAATTTTAAGTATCTATACTATTATAAAAAGTCACAATGTTTGAAAAACTTTTTTTTGGCTACTTTACCTTTGTTTTTTCAGTTTAGTTCAACTCTATCCCTTCATTATCTGCACAATATATATTGACTATTTTACTATTTTATCTTTTTTTTTTAGTTTAATCTAATTCTAATCCAACTTTGTAACCCGCTTCCACTAAAATTCTTCATGATGGTGCTTTATCTTTTTTTTTTTTTTTTTTTTTTTTTTTTTCTGGTTTAATCCAATTCGAATTTAACTTTGTAACCTAATTCTGTTAGAATTCTTCACAATGGTGCATGTCCTGTAGTTACCAAAAAGAATTCTATCTGAGATGATCAAAGCAATTGTTATCTCTTCCTTCTCTTTTAATGGTCTGAAAATAGTACTTAGATGCAAATTCTGCTGATCCAGAAAGGAATTTCCAACGTTCTTCCCAAATTTCTCAGGAAAGTGATAGAGTTTCCAAAGACAATGGTAGCAACCCATCAACTAGTTTCTTGTCTGCTCTCTGCCCCCTGCTCAAATTTTTCTCTGTGAGTTGTCTATTTATCTCATTCTCTCTCTCTCTCTCTCTTTTAAGCTTTTGTGCTTACCATGTAATTTTTTTTTTAATTTATTCCTTCAATTAATTACCATTTAGCTTTTGTTAGGTGAGAAAGTTAAGAGGAAATACTTCAATATTGAACTGTTTTTTAGGCTTCATTCGATTGAGCTTTCAATTTTCCAATGTCCAAAAAGAAAGGGAAAACAAAAATTAGAAGCCAAATTAAATGTTCTCTATTTATCTATCTATTTATTTGATTTTTAATGCATATTATCACATGAAAATATGGTTATCTGTAATATTATCTTTAATCCGTATTAACTTATAACTTTTCAAAAAAAAAAAAAAATAGAGTATGAAAACACTATTTATTTTTTGTTTATATTTTTCTATTTAATTTTTCATTTTTTTAAAAATAAAAAACTAAAATAGATTTAATAAATACATTATTGTTACCAGCTTTAAAAATCTTTAAACTTAAATATAAAAAGGGTAAAAATAAACTTTACCAAACAAGACCTAAGGTTTTTAAAGCAAACTATGCCTACTTGTATAGATTTTTATTCATCAAATTATAAGTTCCACCTATATTAAAAAATTTATATAGTAATTTTATAATTAAATTATTATTCTACAAAATGTAGGGTATAATGACATTTACATAAATTTTGTATTTTTATACCAAGGAATTTAGATAATATTGATCTCATTTGTAATATATATGTGTGTGTGTTGTTATGATGATATTTTTGAATTTTAGACTGTAGTTATTCTTATCTGTTTCAAAATTACTTGATCGTGATATAGTTTCAAAAGTATGCTCATTCTTTTTTATTGGGGTTTTAATGTAACTTTAATTTATTATGGTGGGCAATAATAATGTTAAAGCTTCAGATAAATAATAATCTTATTTTTTCTCATAACTTTCATTTAATTTTTAAAATATTTTAAATAATAATTCCATCTTATATCAGTATACTATATGACATGCAATATATTTAAATGTGATGTGTGTATATATTCATACATCTACTAAAATTATTATTCGTAAATTTTGAATATGATTATTTAAGATTTCAATGGATTTTTTTGGTCCATTATTTTCTAATTTCACCTTTACTTTTGTATATATCTATTGAAATCATCCTTAGCATATTTTATATATTATAATATTTATTGATTGTATCCTAGAATTAGTTTTGTCAAAGCTTTTTTTTATAAAAAAAAATAACATGAAAATTTAATCAAAAGCTTCCTTATATTTATTTTTTTATTTATCTTTCACTTGCGTCTTTGTAAATATATATATATATATATATATAAAAGAAAAGGAAAAAGAAAAAAGAGGATGAGGATTCAAAATTCCATCTCTTATTCAGGTTTCGATAGAAAATGCAAAGAAAACTATTTAAAATTTAAAAAATTAAAATTAATTATATTTAAAAATTTAATACATTATTAATGCCTTTTGTTTAATTTTTTAATTGTCTTTTTATTTTCACTTCATTGTTCTTTTTATTATTTCTCAAATATTTTTTATTAATTATTTTTCTCTTTCTTTTCATTATTTTATTTTATATTATCTAATTTTCTTTTTTATCTCAGTGTGTCTCTATATATGGGATATTAATTTAAAATTCATTTCTTTGTTTGGGTTATGTTGAAAAATAAAAAGAAATATGAATGAAAGTTAAGAAATTAAACTTTAACATGATTAAAAAAACTAATAAATTGATGAATGTTTTTAATTTTATTATTTTTTTAATCCATTCAAATAAAAATAAAATAATTTTTTTCATAATTATTAGTTTAAGTTAAAACTCATATTTTATTATTGATTTGATAATTAGAACATCTAATTATCATCGATTTGTGAAAAAGCTATAGCTTAAATTTGATGACAAATAAAGGTTTTTAACATTTCACATGGATAATAATCTTATTTTTTTCTAACTTTTATTTAATTTTTAAAATATTTTAAATAATAATTCTATCTTATATCAATATACTATATGACATATAAATACAACATATTTAAATGTTTGTAATGTGTGTATGTATTCATACATCTACTAAAATTATCATTCACATATTTTGAATATGATTATTTAGGATTTTAATGAATTTTTTGATCTATTATTTTTCAATTTCACTCTTACTTTTTGTTTATATCTATTGAAAATCATTCTTAGCATAATTTATATACTATAATATTTTTTGATTGTATTCTAGAATTAGTTTTGTTAATTTTTTTTTTTATAAAAAATGACCGAAAAATTAAAACAAAAGCTTCCTTTCATATTTATTTATTTTTTCTTTATCTTTCACTTGCATCTTTGTATTTCTTTCTCCACGTATAAAAAAAAAAGGAAAAAAAAAAAAGAGAAAAGAGGATAGAGATTCAAAATTCCTTCTCTTGTTTAGGTTAGGTATGCATGCATTCTTCCTCATGCACATGTGCTTTTTTATACCATTATTCATGACATTTAAATGACAAATCTTTATATATGTTTGGCACCATTATATATATTTACTTTAAATTCATTTTAAATGTTACAATTATTACTTTGCAGTGACGATGTCTACTGAAAATTTTTCACTGCTAGAAGCGGAACCAATCAAACGATTACAAAGGTTTCAAAGGGAATAGACAATTAATTGTATGGTGCTTCGAACAAGTATGATTGACAAATTCAAAAGCGAAAAAAGAGAAAAGTGAAGCATGGAAAATAATCATGACTGATGAGCAGGTTAGATTACTGAAATACAAATTTTTTATATTTACATTTGAATTGTAAGCCATTATTAGAAAAAAAAAATTAATATAATGCATGCTTATTAGGGAACAAGGATTCAAGCTATCATGTTCAAGAAAACAATTGAAAATTTCTAAAATCTAATTCAAAAGAAAAACACATACTTCGTATTAAATGGATTGGTGAAGCCAAGAAATCCAAAATTCCCAAATGTGCATCCTAAGTTGAAATTATTGTTGACAAATAATATAAATATTGAAACTGCTCCAACTGGAATACATATGGATGCAATTTTCAAGGATTTCATTGCGATTAAAGAAATCAATGCAAATATGACCCAAGCTCTATTTGGTGAGTAAAAATAATTCTCAATTTTTTTTATAACTACCAAAAAAAAAAAACCTTTAAATGACAATTTCTTTACAGATGTTGTTGCAATTATTTTGAGGGTGAAGCCACTCATCAGCACAAGAATTAGAAATAGAGATGGGCCTTCGTATAAGAAATGCAACATCATTATCATAGAGAAGAAGTATTGATTATGAATATATACTAAATAAATCATTTTGAATGTTCTAGACAAACAAAATTGTTTAATTTCTCCTTTTATGTTTATAGGTGTGAAGTTATCAAAGTTACTCTACGGGGAGACATAGCATTAAACGAATGAACATTGCTAGGAGAAATGGTTACGGAAGAGCCAATTGTTGTGCTCATAAATACAAAATGATCAACATTTGAAGGTAATAATCTTTATTTACAAAAACGTATAAATAGTGACAATTAATAATAATTTTCTCTCCCTAAACTAACAATTTCGTATGTAATTCAGGCGAGACCAATCTCACTACCTCTTACATTTGAACAGTGCACATCAATCCAAAATTACAAAAAGCAAATGATATAAAAGAGTGGTAATGTATTTTAAACTCTTCAAATCTTTTAATTTACATACTGTTAAATATATTTGAAACAAATTCCAATTCAAATAATAGAACATATTACTTATAAAGGCAAAAAATATATTAACAAAACAAAAAGGAGACGACAACTTTTCCAATAATAAAAAAAATGACTCGAGCAATAAATGTCAAGCAAAAAGACATAATTACCAACTCAATCTTAACTCATGTACAACAACAATCTCTAAAATTTTTTTACTAATACTTTCGTTTTACCACTATCAATAATAATTAATTACAAGATTTACATTGTTTATTCAAAAGAATAGTAATTAACGTTGATAATCACCAAAGATCATGGTATTATTCTTGCAAAAGTTGCAACAAAAAGGTTGATGTACTGCGTGACATAGCAACTTGTGCAAAATGCAATGACTCAAAAGTAGAATATATGCCGAGGTAAACCAAAAAAATATTAGTGTCGCAAAAAAAAATTATAATTGACAATAACATATTTAAAATTAATCTTTTCTTCATAAAAAAAAAAAAAAAACAAGTACATGCTTAAACTACTTGTGGGAGGAAAGAAACAAACTGCAATGGTCACCCTATTTGATGAAGTAGAAAATCTAATAGGATGTCCAGTTGCAAAATATATTCAATCTCGCCAAGAGGTAACGTATTGGTAAAATTTTTATTGCTATTACATTCATATTTTATAAGGCCTAACACTAACAAAATCAGTAAATACATTTACAGAATAGTTACAATTGCAAATTTTTCAGAAGGTTTGTGTCATGGTCAGGGAAATACTTCACTTTTTTAATTCGAATAGATAAAAGAAGTGAGAATGACAGAGCCCAAGGGTAGATGATTGCACAAGAAATACGAAAGGGCGAAGACAATATAACTGCAATTGAGGACGATAAAAGTTCGAGCAGCCAAAGGAACAAGAAGATTAAAATAGAAAAAAACTAGAAACTATTTACATTTTAAATATTTTTTAAAGGTGAAGCTTTTCGTTTTTTTTTTTTCAATTTATAGTTTGATATTTTCTTTTAATAAGTGTAGTTATGGGGTAATTACCTTTTATTTCTCTATCTTTGCTATAATGGAAATGCCACCATTTATGTATGTATGGCATAATTTTGAAAAATTGATTGTTGGTACTACTTTTATATTATATTGTAGCTAGTTTATTGTGTATGCAATGAGCTTACATGTATTTTTACAAAATCCTTCTTAAAAACTTGAAATCAATCAGGACAAGATTCATGCGGGTATGATAGAAAATGATTTTTCATTCTTGAATTTTTTATGAATAAATGATACAAAGTTATTATTGGTAAATACACATGAAACTAATATTAATTGCATAGATGAGGAAGACGATAAAGTGAAATAAATGAATATTTCATTTAAATATATGAATAAAGATACAACGTAACTCAATATAGAAAAGATATAAAATTTTTAATGTAGATTTTATTTTTTTAAATAATATTTTTATTTTTTATTGTTAACTTATTTTTTAAATTTAGATATATAAAGAATAAATATACACGTGTAATGCACATGTATTTTTCTAGCAGGAATAAAAAGACAATGATCTGTCACTTTGTAATGGTTGATGAATCTTAAAGGGGCGTTTGGAGTAAAAAAAATAAAAAAAATCAATAGATGGAATTGATGTGATGTAAAAATAATAAGTGACAAAATATGATAAGAGGAATTTGAAAACTTTTAAAATTTTTTAAAATTTTTTAATTTTTTTTATGGCTCCAAACGAGCCCTAAATCTATTATTGTAAAAATATGCTTATAAAATTCATTTGTTAGAATTTTTGGGGTTTAGGGCAAAACCCTCGAATTTCTGCTCGCTGAGGATTTGCGTCGTGCGAAAGCCTCTTCGTTCCGCTGCTTCCACTCGTGTCTTTCACATGGAATTTTTGGTTCTACAAGGAACAGAAAATCGTGTCACTTCTCAATGACCAACCTACCCTAATTTGGGTTTGCTAACGTTACGCGCTGTTTCTCGCCTACATCCTACCAACTACTTCGATGGACGACACGTAATTTAGGGATCAATCCTCGATAGTACTGTTAGGATAAGAAAGAGGCCTCCGGTCGCTTTCCTGTTGCAGGGTTAGGTGGGCAGTAGCATTTTCCACGAGTTTGATTTCAAACTGGAGGGTCAAACCACAATTGAGAACACTTTAATCGTGATACGTGCTTATATACGTACATATGTATGTATGTATATTTACAGAAAGTGAGTTTGAGAGCTGAGGGTTGAAATCGAGATCAATTGAAGGCTTGACAAATCGCAGGAGAGTGATGGAGGGTGGGATGCAAGTGCAATTGGAGAACAGAGAATCGGAGGTTATGTCGCCGGAAACATCGGCTGATGAAGTTTCATTATTGGCTGTGGACATTGGAGGTGATCTCCGACTTCAATCGTTTCCTGTTTTGTGATTCTTATTTCAACATCAATAATTGATATGCGCGTATTGCTTTCTTGCTTAATCGCTTGAAATGGGACCTTGATTAGGCATTTTCGGGTTTTTGATCATTGATTGTCATTAATTCACTGCCTTTTGCAAGCCCACGGTCCTTCAGGAGGTTAGGACACTGTCATCCAGTCACGAGCAAATACTTCAGTCGTAGAACTTGGAAAATTATTTGCTTTAGGCTATGTTTTGGTTGAAGAAAACAAAGAGAAAGAATGATGGGAAGTTCAAGTTTTAGGAATTAAAGTGAAGGAAAATTAAATTTCTAACCTGCATTTTTGTTGGGTAGAAAGCAATAAGTAGTTGATGCATTTGGCAGGGTAGAAAGTTTTGTCTAGAATGTGAAAAGAGAAATTAAATTTTATTGTTTGCTTAACGTGGCAGTTAATAAAAGCTATTCTTTTTAGTTGCCCAGATGCATTGCCCATTGTTCCTGTATGTTTATGTATTTATTTTTTGAAAAGGGAAATGCTAAATGCAATTCCCTTTTAGGATGTGTTTGAAACCTAGAGAAGGGAAATGAAAAGAAGTGGAAGAGAGAATGGAGAGAAAGTTATTATTTTTTATGTTCGGTTTTAGAAAGAAAATGAAAGGAAAATGAGAAGAAAATAACTTTGTTTTGTTTGATTCCAAATAAATGAGGAGAGAAAAGGAAAAGAAAGAGGAAAGAAAGTTGTAACATTGACCAACTTATGTGCCCTCAAACTGCCAACATATGAGATTAGAATCAAATGGGCATTTGATTCTACAGGCTGGTGAAGGATAACAAAAAGAAAACCTACGTTCGTCCATAACAATCAAATAATGAATCCTTTCAAATTGTGGATGGAGTCTATCTCTGTGTCTTTCCCACATTTGGGCATGTGAGCTACAACAATGGGCATTTCAGAATCTACCTCTGTTCTTTGTGGCATGATAAATAGGCTTCCAATCATACATTTTCGCATGAATGCAGCAAACAAAATTAAGATGGGTACAGGCAAAATTAACCCTAAACCATTGTTACAACTTAGAACTAGCATGGAAGGACCATGCAAACCACCCCATTGCCAAAATGGAATTTAAAAGAATTTTAAAAGAATTTCAATGCCGCACAAATGAGTTAACTTGACATCGGGTCTAAGACAATTTCCACCATTGTTGGTTTCCACTACAAGTTTATAGCTTATTGCAACAGTTCATTTGGTATATGTTACTGGCACAATCACGACGACTAAGACTTGGTTTGGGGAAAGAAACAGTTCTTGGTTTGTTTTTTTGGCTTCTTTTGTCTTATATGACTTATTTTTACCAAATTTTGATTTTATTTTTTTTTTGTTTATTATTTTTTAGGCATGTTATTCGCATTTATTAAAACTAGGTGAAAAAAGTCATATAAGATGAAAATAAGCTAAAAAAAAAAATCAATAATTGTTTTTTCCCCCCTCCTCAAACCAACCCTAAGTTACAAGAACTGTACTTGAGATGTCAATCTTTGTGCATTAAAAAAAAAAAAAAAAAAAAGCTTCTAGAGATCATTTATTGTGTTGTAAAAACTGCATCAAATCCATTAATAAATGACTTGATATTCTGAAAAGGCATAATGCTCAATTATGCACTATCTCAAATTTGTTTCAACCAGTTTAATAAGTATACCCCAAGCAAGCAATTTGCAATCTGTAATTAGACACGTCTCTACCTGTTCAATAATATTAATGAAGTTCTGACTTCGTTCTGAAGAAAAAAAAAAAAAAAGAAAAAAAATCACTATTTGAATCATCAATCCATTCAAACTAATCTATAACAAATTGACTCAAGTGCAAAAGATTATAATAACATTTACAACTTGCAAAATATAGTTAATTCATATTTACAAGTTTTTACTTTATATCCATCCACCTATCTTGCAAAAAAAAGTACTTTTCGATGCAATATGACAAAACCATTTAATTATAACAAAAGACATAAATTCAAGTTCTTCCAATTGGTTTCAACATCATAGTGTATGGATAAAGATAGTTAACAAACTATGGTGGCATACTCTAACTTAACATTTGCTACATGAACCATGCATTGTGTCCAACAAGCCTTGTGTCGATGAGCTGGGCTGCCAAAGAAGGCTCGGACTAACCCTGATATGTTCTAACTCATTGAAAACATCTTCCTCAGCATAAACATGGGGTCGGCCTTCTTTTAGTGCCATGTTCCTCATGGCGAACCTGATGCCTTTCTCTAAGTGCAGCAGCAACTTCATTAATTCCATAATTGAACACTTGAAATTGTTCAAGCAGTAATGCAAGTATTGCTCCCTTTCTTTTGGTGCCTTTTGATGATAATCCTAGTTACAGGGGAGTTTTATGAGAAGTTGATTGGGGATTATATCCGGTGGTTGTATCATCCATACTCTCTAAGCTTACTTCATTTTGCGATATCAATTGATTAATCACTTTGTTGTTTCTCCCACCGACATCTTTTTTCTTTTGCGCTTTCAGCAGAAACACCAGTGACATGATCTCTTCCAAATAGCTTCCAATTTATCAAACTTTGGAATACGCTGCATATAAAAGTTCTTTGCGTCAGGATGAGCTTGTCATGACAATTTAAAAGGTTAGAACATATAGGTATTATATACATGCATGCAAACACAAAGTAAATATTATATAACATCAACTTCTGTTAATTCTTTCCACACTTGAGGAGCAGCCTCAAGCATTCGTGATTCGTGTCTTTTAGTTCAACCCCAACTCACTACTTTTCCTTAGGGGGTCATGAGCCAAATTAAAGTTTTGTTTAATAGTCTTTCGTCAGTTCTTGATATGTCGTTCTCACAAAATTTATTTGACATCATTTTACAAGTACTCGCATATGCTGTAGTAGTAAAACTTCCATCAATTTTTCGACCACACAAGAATTCTTAATACGACAGATCAATGAGATATTCATCCATTTCTTCCGTTCATGATAGATTTTTGTTTGGATAAACCTTAACATCTGACAAAGTTTCCATTACTTAATCCTGCAATATAAAATTGAAAATGTTGAAATGCTTGAAAAAAAAAAAAAAAAAACAATATTCCTATTTGAAATGTTACGGAAAATTATATTTACTCTAAAACCGTTGGATATTACTAGCATATTTCAAAAAGCGCGACCAAATGTATATTGGTCCATATTACTAGCATATAAATGTAGTGATAGACACATCAACTCTAAAATAATAGACAAGCTACGCATGATTTTGAATATAATTATTCCACATTTCAATAGCAATATGTGCCCTTAAATTAAAGCCTCGCCTGCCTTCTTCATCCATGAAAGGAATATGCCAATTTTCTTTTATTTCAACATTCCTATGTTCTTCATCAACTTCAACTACAATCCTTGCATTTGGATCTACACCCATTAGGAAATTTTGGAGGATGCAACAACCTGAAACAACCTTGGCTTGTGTTTCAAACGAGTAGTGAGGCTCAACCCCACCTCCTATAATAGGAAATCGCTTATTTAGTATACCAAATGGTTATGTAACAAGGCGTGACGATGGTTGAAAATCCCTTCAGCATTTTCTAGAGCGTGTTGAATATTCATTTAAATGATATCTTACATATTGATAAGGTGCAAGAAAGCCTGCCCTTAGTATATAACCCACATCAATTAGCTAATATTTACCCATATTTAAAAAATTGATTAGTTATAGATAATTTTGTATTTTAAAAGTATGCTTGGAAAATTTATATGGGTAAAATTTACTGATTGGACTTTTTAATTTATCTTCTCTAGTTAAAGCATCATTAACTATTCTGAATCAGGTGTAGACCCCTGCCATCCTGGTAAAACACATATAAATTTCAATTTGAATGTGCAAGTTGTAAGAACAATTTGTGAAGGATAATATATTTTTTTCCTTGAAATTGTGGTACATACTCACTTGGTACTTTCACATGAATACGTGTGCAATCAAGGGCTCCTATGCAATCCTGAAATTTGGGACATATGTAATTATATATAAAGTCTTTCTTAGAAATGAAAAATATATTTTTAGAAGCACACACCTTAAAATATGGGTAGAACTTCTTGTTATGCAAGATTTCAAAAGGGGACTTGTAATCCATTAGGTTGAATTAGAAATTGATCTTCTAGTTATATAATTGCTCTTAGAATATTGTCAAAATGACGACTAATTGTTTTGCCAGGCTGACAAAAGAAAAACCCATTGTCCTATTTCACACGTTATGTGCTAACATGTAGAGAAATTTCACTAGTTGCTCCTCAACAGAACTGCACCATGAATTGTTCATGACAACCACTTTCTCTAAGTATATAAACCAAACTTTCGAAACCATCTGGCCCTATTCATATGATATAATGACAACTTCCACTGTTTCTAAGCCAATTCATTAATTCACATTGTGCATTTTACCTTGCCAATTCATTAATTCACATCGTGTGTTTTACCTTGCCAATTCATTAATTCACATCGTGCATTTTACCTTTCTTTCTTTGATTGAAATATGGATCCATCCACATAATTCAAAAATATATTATGTTGACCTGCTACATTTGTTACATACCTAACCACAGTTGTAATAGCCATTCGCCGCTCCCACATTTTTCATTTCCCAAACTCTCTCTCTTGCTATCTATCACATTGTTGATGAGCATGAAAAAAGTTAATATTATAATTAATAGCACTTTAATGTAAGCATAAAAAATTGTAATGAAATCATTATACCTATAATTGAATAAATCCTATAGCATGCTACTGTGGTTATTCGAGTTAAAATTGAAATGCACAAGTAATAAATACGAGATGGAACAGTCACCAAGAACTACTCATTTGCTAGAACAAGCACTAAGAACACCTATATTATCTCCAAGAGCTAGCTATCTAGGTCACCTTGCTCACTCGTTGGATGAAATCGCATCTATTTATTTTTCTCTGATTTGTTCCTTGGGTCTTACAGCACAATTAGACGACCAAAAAAAAAAAAATTATATTAGTGCACGTATAACATTCTCAATTCAATCTACAATTGATCCTTTTTGTTTGTATAATATATCTCATTAAAATATATCCCCTCACTTGAAAAACACTGCTGCTACTCTATTATTCGAAGGGTAAAAAGCACAAACAGGTAGTAGGCCATGTGAAGTTATTAGCATCTTAATTACCAAAAAAAAAAAAAGTTATTAGCATCTCTGTTTGGAACATATGCATGCTATTAAGTGTATTTCGCACACATACACATGATATTATTCTACCAAACTCCAGTGCATTTTTAAAATGAAACTTCCTTGCTATCTACCCACACCCAAAAAAAAAAAAAAAAAAAAAAAGAAAAGAAAAGAAAAGGTGAAATTACCTTGTGATACCTTGTAAACTCCACTTGTGACAAGTCCTACAATGTAATGCTAGTAAAATGCCTTGTCATAATTATATTTGATTATACTTTTCATTTCCCATGTTTCAATAGAAAAGGTAACTTTTGACGAGTATCTTGTTTAACGAACTTCTAGTATATTTGTTTGTGACTTTAGAGTAATCTTGATTGTGCCTTCTCTAGATAGACTACATATGATAAACTTGGTGTTTGTTGGCAGGATCTCTCATCAAATTGGTGTATTCCTCAAGTAACAAGAATTGTGAGGTTGATGATAAGGAGAAAAAATCTTCAAAGGAATGTTTGGGAGTTCCCAGTGGCAGTAATGACTATCCAGTTCTCTGTGGGAGGCTTCATTTTGCGAAGTTTGAGACAAGGAAGATCCACGAATGCTTAGATTTTATTTCATTGAAGCAGCTTCACCGCTGCGGTACAGTCTCTGTCTTTTCCATCTCCATTTCGAATTGCAAAAATTTATGAACTGTGATATGTTCAAAACCATTTTCTGAAATGTTGGCACTTACTCCCTAAACTGCGCAATTATTTTTCATGTCCTTTAGGGGTGACATCAAGCTTGCTAGCCAGTTCCTGTGCTATCCAAGCTTATTTTATTTGAATCTGGATTGATCTTTAATAAAATCTCAACTAGCTTATTTATTTTTGCTTGTTTAAGATCCAGCTTGTTCGATATGTTAATGAGCTGGTTAATCAGCCTATCCCACCATTCAGTTCTCTGTGAGAACCTAACACTCCTAACTTTACTAATGTAAATTTTATGTTTAAAATATATTTCACGTATTCATATCTAAAGCTTTATGCTTCTTATAAATTTTATTTTCTTATTCAGAATATGTCTATGCATTTATTTTTGAGGTCCTTTACATTGGGCAAGTTTCTTTGTGCACCAAGATGACTACTTCAACCATTTGAGGGTTTAAAGAAATAACCTTGTTGCTCAAAACTGCCTTGTCAGGAGATTAAACTGCAAAGTTCATATTAAATCTTGAACTTTGCTTGTTGGAAATCCATTACTGCTTCAAATTAGTAAATTACTACTGAAATGATTTGCAAATGACACAGATACGGTCTGTTCTCTGATGAAAGTAAGCTAGACCAAGTCCAAGAAGGGCATTGGCCATCTCAGTTTCATGAGTATAAGAGAAGTTTGAATGTGTATTTAGAGTTTTTGTTTAAGAGGCCAATAGTCTTTCTAAATCATTCTTATTTTAACAATTTAGAGAATAAAAATTTAGGTTGTCCAAATGGGCCATTAGAGTTGATTTCATAGTTAAATGCTCTTTACAAGTCATTTTTCACGCAATTCCTTTTAGAGGTGACTTCATAAGATCATTCTTTTTGAAGTTTGTTCGCATTTATTGTTAATTCTTATAATTTTATTGCTACTTTTGACTTCTTATGCGTGAATACAAATTCAGGTCGTTGGCATCACGAGGCTTCTGGCAACGACAAGAATGTTATAAAGGTAAAAGTTTTTGATTGTAAATTATGATTATGATAGGTTAACTAGTAATTATCTTTTTTCCATTCTATAGCCCATTGTGGATGGTTGAGGCCGGTTGGAGGTTTTGATCACGTGAGAATAATGTTGAACGTCGTTAATAGTGAGAGTCACAGGTGGAGAGTGGGTTGAGAATTATGACATTATGGGGGAGGAGGAGGAGGGGGGAGAGACAGAGAGAGCAAAGGGTATGGCAATGGTGAAAAATTGCGGTGGTGTTACTTTTTCTTATTGGGTTGAGGGAGGAAGGCATATATAAGGTAGGTCAGACTTATGGCAAATTGGTTAAGTGAATGGCATCATTTGCTAGGCAGTCGGGTGTTGTGAGGATTAAGCTCATTTAGGGGGCATTTGGAGTGACAAAAAACTTATGGCAAATTGGTCAAGTGAATGCCATCATTTGCTAGGCAGTCGAGTGTTGCGAGGATTAAGCTCATTTAGGGGACGTTTGGAGTGATAAAAAGTGAGATAATTTAAGATACTTTGTGAGTTCTTAATTTGTGCAGTGAGATAAAAAATAAATAATTTTTAGATATTTTCAGAATTTTTCAGCGTTTTATATCGCGCCAAACGGACCCTTAATGAGGTGGGCATATCACACGGTTTGATGGGGTGAGAATATCATAGGGTTTGTTTTTTGTTGTCCCTCTCTCTATAGACCCATCGAGGGAGTTTCGAAGGATTCCCTAACTCGGCCACCAAATCATTACTCCTTGGTGATTGCGTGTAGAGGGAATAAACATGAGACCCTAGGGTTTATCATGGGTTGAAGGTTCCTTTTGGAGTGGAGGTTCTCTGGCTTTGCTCCGAGCTTAAGGCAAGTCTCATGGAGGTAAATGTGGTGATATTAAACTCTCATGGAGATGTAGGGATTCGTTGATCGCAACAAGGGAGATTCAGCTAAAGTAGGTTCTCCTCAGGTGAGTACTATGTTGGCAGGCGAGGTGCCTTATGTTAGAGAATTAACTACCCAGACCATGACATAGAAATAGCTTAAGACAAGAAAGAACAAAAAGGAGCTCTTAGAAATTGAAAAGATGGGAAATTGTTGCAACCCGTGTCTTATTACTGTTCGTATTAGCACCAGGTCGAGCTTCTTCTGTGGACATTGAAACAGAAATATTGTATGTTATGAAATCTCTGGACTATTAGAAGCATAATTCTCTTTTTAACTGTGTGCTGATCCATAGCATTTATTTCCAAAATCTAATTGTTTGTCATTTTCTTGTGAGAGGTCTTGCATCTCTGTGCTCAATGTATCCTATTCTAATGTATATAGCATCTTGAATGGTTTAAAAAGTGGCACTAAGTTTTACAACAGTTAGGATAGTGAACTTTTCTGTGCGCTCCATCTTCCTGAGGTGAGACAACTGTGAAATGCCATAAGAATTTTCCTAGTGCCTAACAAAAAAATGTAGGGGAGTCTCTTGAAGTGCCTAAATATCTGAAAATTGAATCCTTTATTGTGATTTACCTGTAGAATTTATGTGGAACGTTTCACTTTCAACAGGACTTCGTATGATGGCTTAATCACTTACACAACTTTATATCTAAAATAAGATTGAGTCATACCATGAAAGTCTGAAGTTGATGTTATGCCTCAGTTGTCATGACAGTATCAATGTACTTCAGTTACCCATTTGAGCTGACGGACTTCTTCAAGTGCTATATTATATACGGCGGAGCTACTCAATTTCCTTTGGATGCTTAGACACACCCCTAGCATTTATAATGCACAGAAATGATTCATTTTCTGCTGTGTTGACTTATCTTTATACTGAGACTCTGCTAACTAGCTTATGACCTTTGTAAAGGCTACAGGTGGTGGGGCTTACAGGTTTGCAGATCTATTTAAAGAAAAGCTTGGTATTAACCTTGACAAGGAAGATGAAATGGACTGTCTCGTAGCTGGAGCAAATTTTCTGCTTAAGGTAAGATCTCGATATTATATATATTGCAAGTATAATTGCTGTGTTACTGCTATTTTAGGTTGATTGGCATATGGGAGGAGAAATCTAGAACAGGACTTTGAAAAGCAGATGTGCTTTCTAATTCTATGAGATTGTATAGAATACCTGTCAATGTAATGGTGTTTAAATGGTGAGTGTAGTTGAAATAAGAATGCTGCAATAGAAGGAAAATGCAAAGGAGGGAATAGCATTTAAGAAATTCCATTGATTGAAAAAAAAAATGAGGGTTAGTCTTTAAATGCTATTGATTGAAAAAAAATGAGGGGAAGTTGTAAAACCTATTCTAGCACAGCGGTCAATTGTTAGCATGGCTTCTAATAGGAAAGTGCGGTTAGAGATTCCGTTCATTTAGCTTATTAATGAGAGGATGAAGGGAACCAAAAAAATGAAAAAATTGGCACTCTGCTTTTTATGAGTTTGCTGCCAGAAAAAAAGGGGAAATCAACCCAAAGCAATAAGAACACCAAGTTGGAGAATGGTTTCGCCCATGTTGGATGTGCTGATAGGATGGGGGGAATGTGAACAGATTTTGAGACTGTTATTAAAAATGATTTGTCTTGTATTTTAACAGGAATATGGTTTTATGTAGAGCAACAGGAGTTGGACCTCGTTAGGTACAAACTAGGGCTTGTTGAGCTGACTTCTATATGTTGGGTTGAGTATAGTTATGCTGCTATTTCTGGAACACTGAAACACGATAGTGGTCAGGCTCTGATTGTGGAGGTCTCATATCAAGTGGGATATGAAGGTTATGCTTTCTTATGATCAGGTGTATATTGTCCACTTGCATTGGCAGTCTGTGCTTTTGTACCTCAATGGTTGACTCCTAATGTTTAATACATTAAATGCATAAAATTTTCCTGCTTTTTTTTTAGACTAAGCAGTACTGCTACTTCCTTTTTAATTTCTCTGCTTTGTGAATGATTTCCCTAACAATGTCAATTGTTGTCTGCTTGTTTATTGGGTAGGTAGTCCACCCTGAAGCTTTTACTTACATGGATGGTCATGAGGACTATGTGCAGATTGACCATAATGATTTGTACCCTTATCTCCTTGTGAATATTGGTTCTGGCGTTAGCATGATAAAGGTTGCACTCAACATTTTTCTTTTGCCTGTAACTGATTGATTTTTATCCATCCAAACCTCTATTCAGTTCTTTTAATTTATTTGCAGTTTGTCCCCGTGTAGGTTGATGGAGATGGAAAGTTTGAGCGAGTCAGTGGCACAAGTGTTGGTGGCGGCACCTTTTGGGGTTTGGGAAGGCTTTTAACCAAGTGCAAGAGGTTATCCTTTTTATTTATTGATACATTTTTTTTTTTTTGATAATCCCCAAAGTCCAACTTCCAAGTCAAACTTGGAAGAGAGACTATGGCTTTAAACACACACGCTCGAACTCTCAACTCCTGATGTGGGAGGAAGCCAGTCTTGGGCCTTAGCCCGAGCCATAATGAGTCAGCCCATAGACCGGGAGGACACAAAAACACAAGTTTTTTTTTTTTTTTTTCCTCCTCCTCTGATAATCACCAAACTCCAACTTCCAAGTCATACTTGGAAGAGAGACCAAGGCTTTAAACACACACAAAAACTCTCACTCCCGATTTGGGAGGTATTTGTTGATACATTTAAGTAGCCTTTTTGTTAGATGATTCATTTTTTATTTATTTATTTTCCAGTTTTGATGAGTTGCTGGAGTTGAGTCACAAGGGCAATAATAGAATTATAGACATGCTTGTTGGAGATATCTATGGTGGAACGGACTACTCAAAGGTTTTTTTAATGTAGTTTTTATATTCTTGCGTGCTGTAAAATGAGTAAACTATTGAAAATAAATAAGTTAATAGATTCTAGTTTTAGGAACTGTTGTTTGAGTTGAAGTCTTAATTAAAAAAACGGTTGACTTTTTAGTTCTTGCATGGATTGCATGTAATTTTCCATAATAAACATCTCTTACCTGGGTAATTTGGAGTTCATAGCAAAATAAAAAATCTGTAACACCTTCTGTTTAGTCCTTTATGTCATTACCAATTGTTTCTAGTAATAAAAACAAATAAATTTATTTTTGTATGAAAATTATTATAGTAAAATCTCTTTTGTTTCAAGAGAATCTAAGTTGCCAAATCATAAATGTTCATTTTGTTAGCAATATAGAAATATTTTGAATAGGAATGACTTTGATTTTATTCTCATTTCCTTTTCTATACGTTATCATAATCATTTCCTATCTTGCATGGGACTCTTACAAGTATACACAGACAAACCCTAAGGGTGCCAAGCTTGTCAGTTAATCATTGTTTCTTGGCATAGTATCAGAGTAGAAATCTTAAATCCTTGTTCTAGCTTTTCTTTTTGTGGGTACCCAGATTACAGTTAAGCATCCTAAGGTCATTACACCGTACAACGGCGCGAAACCACATACGCCATGTCACCTTCGCGTAGAATAATTAATGATGAGTGCTAATAATTCCATTCATGTACACCTTTCCTTGGATTCAGAATAAGGTTCGAGGATTCTCCTTCAATAAATTAATGATTAGCAGGATTATTAGGGATTCAGTAGATTGGAGGTTAGAACTAGGAGGCCGTTGGAATTCATCCGACCAATCTAGAGAGAGAAAATTAAATGGGCGACTCTTGCCTTTCCTTGGGTCCATTGCATCGGGACTAGACATTCCTGCCTAAAAGACTCTATCCTCACTTATATAAACCCTCCTCCTCAAGAGGGTCCGATATCAAGAATACACCAAGCATTGACCATTATCATCCCTACTCTCTCTTTCTCTCTCTCTTATTCCAGATTGCCTCTGGTTCTCTCCTCTCTGCCGGACTCCGGTGGTCTCGCCATTACTTGATACTCAGCATAATTTCCAGAAAAGTTTAGACTCACTCCACCTTGACCCCCCACACTTTCAATTTCTTGTGTTTGTATCAATAAGCCCTAGTCGTCTTGGTTTTTTGTGTTTGTATCAATAAGCACTATTCCAGCAAGGATTCATTTCTAGCTCGACACATCAAACCATTGCAAGGCCCAATCATCATCTCCAGAAGCTTTAACTGAAGTTCGGTTTTGAAACCCTTGCCATTGCAGTTGTGAAAGCTAATCACATCAGCTTCTAGTCATCAAAATTTAGCAACCAATACATCGAATGACTCACCAGGGTTAGATGAGCCTCGTTGGCAAAGCTAGAGAACCATCAAAACACGCATGCACCCACACACGCCATCATAGTGTGCACAAGTCAGATCCACTTGCTGTAGGTTGCTGCACCTCAACACTTGGTGCATTATCAATTGATCTCTGACAAGCTTTCCACAACCCTTCTTTAGCCATTTCCACTGGTTGAGCACCAATCCAGATGCTGTTTCACCTATTTTCAGTTATTGGTAATCTAATTTTCCCCTCTTTCTTCTTTCTAGCAACATTTGGTGGCATCTTATTCAAGTGTGCTTCCAGTAGATACTCAACCGATTTGGTTCTGCCACTTGCCCTACCCATTTAACTGCTCAGAAGTTGAATAAGGAGAACTATCTTTAAATGTCCAAAGCAATCAAGAGTGCCTTAACTGACCGCGGCAAACAAAGGCATCTCACTGAATTTACTCCAGCATCAAACAAGAAGAATTGTGATACTTGGATTTAAGATGATGCTAATATAATAAGTTTCTTATGGAACTCTGTGGAGACCTAGATTACAAATTGGAATATTCATCTGGATACTTGCAAGGAGATTTGAAATTATTCTATTGATTTTAGTAGCATCTACAGTATTTTAAGAAAATTCTTTAAGCTATAACATCTTGGTATATTCATAACCGAACACTTTGACACTCTGAAGAGGATGTATGAACAGTTGAATTACCTTGAACCACTATTGATCCATATTATTGAGATGCAGAAACAACGAGAGCTGGTGGTTGTACTCAAAGTTCCTTGCTGTTCTTGATCTTGAATTTGAACCAATTAAGGCCCAGATACTTGGCAGAGCCTCTCTCCCCTCCTTTACCAAGGCATAGCTCTACTAGTTACTTCTTAGAACTTTTCTTTAGTTAAGTCTGAGTCCCCTCGTTTAACACTTGTCAGTCAAACAGTAGTTCATCCAACTATTGGTGGGTATGGCACTTGAGACGGTTGTGTCAACAATAGTTGAGGAGACCGCAATATCAAGGGTAAAGGGCCTCAACCCAAGTGTACACATTGTGGGAATGTGGGACATCTATGTGAGAAGTGTTGGTCCTTGTTTGGTAAACCAACCCTTGGGGGACATGCAACCACCACTACCGATACCTTTACCTTTATATATGTGCCTTGTAGTAGTGAGATTATACTCCAAGTTTCTTTAGTATTACACAGTTCATTAGACATGTATTCCTATTGCTTTGCTTTCTCACTGATGTAATCCTATTGCTTTTCTATCTACTTGTATTACTGCACATTGGATTTTTTATTTTGGTGTTCTTGACCGTATTTTTGGAACATTTAAACTGTTATCTAATATTAGTATTCAACTATCATTTCTCCTCTTACTACAAATAATAGTTATAGTAACCCAGTTGAGGGCATTTGGTATTGCTTTCCCATTTTCTTCTTTGTCTATGTCTTCTGTCTTATATATCACATCAATGCCAAGCAACTAAATTGTTTAGTAATTTTCTTTCCTAATTTTGTCATTATTTAAGATATGAGGACAAGGGAAAGAGTTAGTGGAGGTCATGGAGCTTAAAGTATCTTCTACTTTTGACACACCGTCTATGCTAACCTCTACATGTTTCGTAGTTGCTTCTTTATTGGAAATTCATTGCCACCTTAATCATCATTTAGTTGATAGGTTAGAAGTCTATGATTCCTAATTTTTGTCAATCACAATCCTTAGATTGAGTCATGTTTGTTAGGAAAATATTGCCGTGCTTCATTTTTCTCCTAGAATTAATAATAGGGTTTTGCATCCTTTTCATTTAGTTCACTCAGATATTTGGGGTCCAAGATGTGTAATTTTTAAATTAGGTTTTTAGTACTTTGTTGTATTTGTGGATTTTTTTTTTCAGAGCTACTTGGATTTATTTGATAAAAGATCGTTCTAAGTTATTTTCTCTTTAAATCTTTTTGTACAAAAATTCAAACTCAATTTGGTGTGCCTATTCAAATTCTTCATAGTAATAGCGGTGGCCAATATTTTTCGCGACTTAACCAATTTTATGTCTTCCCTTGTTATGCTTGACTAATTATCTTGCTCTCGTACTCCGTAACAAAAAGTTGTTGCTAAGAGAAAGAACTTACATCTCATCGAGACAACATGTTGTTTGTTATTTTTAAATGAATGTCTTTAGAATCTAAAAGGGTCACGCTGTCCTCACCTTACGCCTTTTGATTAATAGTATGCTTTCTTTAGTTTTACATGGTTAGTCATCTCATTTTATCTTATTTTCTAAAAAATCGTTTCGCTTATTCAGATGTGTTACTTTTAGCTTTGTTCACTAGCTTGATAGGCGTTTGACAAATTAGACTCGTGGGCACATAAACGTGTCCTTTTGGTGTATTATCATTTACAATCCATCTCTTAATTGGTACTTTTTATGTGTGTTGATGTCACATTCTTTGAGAATGTCTCATTCTTATCTACGCCTTAGCCTTTGTCTTCTCTTGATGAGAATCTTCTGTTACTTGTCATTCTAGTTATTTGCCTCCAACTTCCAATCGCTTATTTTGTACTAATTTGCATGTTTACTCCAAACATCAAGTAGTTGAGTCTCTTGTAACTTCAAATGCTTCATCGTTTTCTCTTCAGTCTATAGCACTTGCTAATGACTTAGATTTGCATGTTGCTATCTGGAAAGGTAGACATACATATACCTATCAGTCTATCTTTAATTTTGTCTCATATTATGCTTTATCTCCTTATTATGGTTTTATTTCATCTTTGTCTTCTATTTTTATTCCTAATTCTGAGCATGAAGTTTTATTCCACTTTGGTATCGTTCAACCATGGATGTTGAAATGCCTGCTCTTTGAGTTAATGATACTTGGGGCTCGACCAATCTTCCTCTTGAAAAGCCTGTTGTTGGGTGTATTGTAAGTAGTGAACTCCCAATTCTTCTAACACATGTTTATACAAATTAACTCACATGAAGTGTGGCCATTGCTCTATACTTTGACATTGCACTTAACTTTGCTACTATTGTCTATTTCTTACTCTTCCTAGACACTAGGTTACGGCCAATGAATATGCAATGACTAGCGTAGAGTATTTGTCTAATGGTGATTCTGGCCAATCTCCATTTATATACCCCTGAACCAAAGCATGTCCATTATCCTGATATAAGAAGCCTCTTCTAAATACTACTGTTAAATTTTGCAAAATTGAGACAACTGCATCCCAATGACTAGTACGAAGTGATTCCAAAAACTGATAAATTATATGCATAGCAAATGAAATGTCAGGTCTTGTCAATGTTAAATAGTTCAACTTCTCAACCAATCTTTTATACTGACTAGGATTCTCTAATAAGCACTCTTATCTGTAATAAGCTTCCTATTAAAGTTCATATAGGTTTATAGCCGAGAACACCTTGTTCAGATAATAAGTCTAAAACATACTTCTTTTATGAAAGAGCAATCCCCTTGCGTGATTGAGCTACCTCAATGCCTAAGAAATACTTTAGTGGACCCAAATCCTTGGTGTTGAACTTAAACTAAAGAAATGACTTCGAATTAGTGATGCCCAATGCATCAACACCTCTGATAACGATGTCATCCACATATACTAATGGTACTTGGGGCTTGACCGATCTTCCTCTTGAAAAGCCTATTGTTGGGCGTAGGTGGGTTTATGGGGTATAAGGGTGTCAAGCCTTTCATTCAATCGTTGTTTCTTGACACATTTAAAATGGCTTGGTTTAAAACTTTTAACATATTTGGATTCACGTCCCAGGAAACAGACTTTATTTGTAATTTTGATTTTAGGAGTGTTTAAGATACAATGCTTTTAAAAGAGATAGCATGTAAGATATCTTAATTTTCCTAAGCCTGAAATCTGGGTATGTTGTTGCTGCAATCCGTCTTTTGATATGGCCTAGAACTTCCATTGAACTTCCACTTTCTCTTGGTGCCTATAACTAGGCATTTGATATGCAAGATGAAAAATATCTTTTGTTCTGAAACTTATTATTTTTTACAATATAGTCTTGATTTTTAATGAAAAATAGGTGTAATTATGTCTACCTTTTTTGACTGAGTAATGAATGTGAAAACTGATTTATACTTCCGTAAACTTAATAAAAAGTTCCAATGTGAAGTCTCATAAAATTTCTTAAAGTACTGAGCATTTGCATCAAATTCATTGCACGGGAGTTAAGTTCCATTTCTGTTTCATGGGATGGAATTCAATGGAATGATTTAAAGTTTTTACCTTAGCATTGAATGACTAAACTACTAAGTAGGTGTGAGCTAATAATTTTGGAATGATAATGAGTAATGTCAGGTCATCTCTTGTTGCAACCCTTTTTTACCATGTCAAACACCCCCCCCCCCCCAAAAAAAAAGATTTATCAGGTCATTTACAAAAACTTAGTTGTTTGATGTGCATCACCTTTTTACCTAGATATGATGTGGTGTCTTATTTATTTTTTTTGGACTTCATCATGGTAGTGCATTTGACATTTTCATTGACTGGGAGTTTGATGCATTGTTACTTAATAGCTTAGGTCAGGGACTTGAAATCTCAACATGCAGATGAAATATCTGGTATGGAACCAATCTGTGCAATACTCTACATCTAGTACCTGCTCTAAAAAACTGCCTTGCATTTACTTATTGAGTCACATTGATTGACAAGGAATCTCCCCATTATGTTAAGTTGGTGGGTTCATGTCATATGTAGATGATGGAGAGACAGTGAGGTACTTTATTAGTGTTGTACAAGAAACTGTCGTACTTTTTGAATTTGTTCTGCTCTGATATTGAATATCCATGTAGAATTAGTACTAGCCAATTCAGATTATTAATTTTCATGTTCATTTCTGTGTGCTGTAATAATTAGTTCTTAAATGGTGGCAGATTGGACTTTCATCAACAGCCATTGCTTCCAGCTTTGGCAAGGCCATTTCTGCTAATAAAGAGCTTGAAGATTTCGCACCTGAAGATGTCTCCAAGTCCCTATTAAGAATGATTTCAAATAATATTGGACAAGTAAGTTATATTGAGAATGGTCTCTCATGAGCATTTAAAGACGTTTAATGACAAGCAGCTCTTCAAGCTTAACTTTTTAGGTAGCAAGCTAGCAGCAGTTCTTTTGAAACCCTAACCTTTTACAGCCACATTTGAATTCACATGAACTCTGCAGTGAACCCATTGTTTCTATATGTACTTTATTTTTCTAATCACCCTTTGCTTCCTGTGTGAAATTTTATTTATTCTTAATGGTGGTTAGCGTTGTATTTGTCACTCATAAACTTCATTCTGAATTTGGAGGTACATTGTTTTATCTAGAAAATGAGAAGCATGTACTTGTCATCATATGATCATCACCAACACTACTGATAAAAAATTGTCATCATCCAGATATCCACGCTATGGTCATCATTATTTTTCTTTCTTTTGTACCATCTTGATCTTGACTGAAGTTACAACTCATAATGGAATGGAATGCGGAAAGAAAATTCATGTGATCAATCCCAAAAATTTCTGCAAGCTTTGTTGTGTTGAGTCAACTATAGGCCTACTGTCCTTTAAGTCTCTGTTGGGTTATCCAAAGTGTCATCTCTCACTGAAAAGGTTTGACTTTGAATTCAGGATATATTTTGGTTAGTCTGATATTAGAAAATGCAAAAACTAGAATTGCAGTTATAGGTTTGATTAAACTATATACCCCGCTAATCATGAAACCTTGTTGCACCTGGTCTAACCATTTTGGTTCTCCCTTGTTGGGGCACCTTTGGGATTTATTTATAATCTAGGTGCAAATAAGCATTTATGAACTGCACTTCAAGACTAGACAAAATATTGGATGGTTGGGAGCCTCTTCCAATATTTGCAATTAAAATATTCGTTTCAATGCCCTTGAATGTGCATGAAAGCTCACAATTAACGCTTGTATTATGTTATGGAGAGCTTGCTGAGTGCATTTAAGTGTCTCTGTGGTCCTAGTGATCCTTGTGATACTAACTAAATTGCAGAACATTAAAATTTCACTTGCATGTAAATTCGGATGATTAATTACACATCTGGTTTCCCATCTTTAATTGTTAGTATGATGTTGGGGGCTTTTTTGGTAATTTTAGGCATAGTTGGGTAAAAGGGAATAGAATGGAAGGGTAATTCCACACTATCATTCCATTCCATTCTATTCCCTCAAATAAAGTAGCATTTCATGTAAGTGTGCCAATAACGTAATTCCATTCCCTTGTACCAGACGGGCCTTAGGGATATCTGTACAGTGCCAGTCAATACATTATCATGATTGTTTCGTACCATGACACATGCTGAATTAAGATATACTTACTAGCCTGACATCATTTAGATTCAAAATTTTATCTATGACATCATAAGATTTATGTATAATAGTAGTATTCAAGGAAAATTTGCATTTGCACAATTACACCCATACATGGTATATGCCTCAATACCTCTACGTCTTCTTGAGCTCTTTCGACTCGATCTGTTCCTTTTGTTTCTTATCTCAAGACTAGAAACATTCATTTTAGAAGAGTCCTGGGTTCTATTTTATTGTCTTAGTGATTTTGATATATTTTTACCTTCTGTTCCTCTCAGATCTCTTACTTGAATGCACTTCGTTTTGGACTTAAGAGGATATTTTTTGGTGGTTTTTTCATTCGTGGTCATGCTGATACCATGGACACAATTTCTGTTGCTGTTCATTTCTGGTAAGCACAATTCGACCTTTCCGGAACTTGGAGCAGTAGTAATGATACTTATGTCAAAACTTTGCTGAATTAAGATCAATTTGCTTCTTAAAATCCCTTAATGTTATTTTGCATGTTAAAAATAGATTAATTTAATTCCCATCTTCACGTCTATTAAAAATAGCTTGATATACATAGTTGGGCCCATTTGGGTAATTTTCTGACAGTCTAAGCTTTTGAGACAATTGGTGATTTAACATAGTATCAAACCTCTCGGTCTAGGAGAGCATAATTTCAAATCTTGTTATTTCCTATTTATCGTTGTGCAATTTGTTTGTTTGTGTTGATATACCTTGTTTGATTTAGTTTGTTTGTATTTGCTCCACGTGCGAATCAGGGTTGCACGTGAGGAGAAAGTGTTGAAATAACTTGATATACAAAGGACAATTTCCTAACTGTTTAAGCTTTCTGAAATAATTGGTGACTTAACAGCGTCATCATATTTGTTGTTCGACCATTTGGTGGATCATACTCAGCCCCTCCATTAATTTACTCTAATGGATTTCCCATAATGTGGATATATCTGTTCATTATCAGGTCGAAAGGAGAGGCAAAGGCAATGTTTTTGCGGCATGAAGGATTTCTTGGAGCATTGGGTGCATTCATGAGCTATGGAAACCATGGTCTTCATGATAAAATGACCAATTAGTTTGCGAAAGCAAATAAGATTCGCTGACTTGAGATCTGAACAAGAAATTGTTGCAGCTTATCAAACTCGTTATTTCCCTGTAATTTATCTTCTTCACACATACTGGAGCTCTGTGAATCTTATGTAGGATAGGAAGAATACATATATATATATATATATATCAATAATGTAGTGCTTTAGACGCTGTCTAATGTATTGACTGGCCATTCATTGGAGAGAGAGCTGTATTAAAAGGGTTACATGTTGCATATAAACAGTTTCTGCCCTTTGGATTGAAGACAAAGTAAAATATTGGATGGAAAATTGGAAGCCTGGCACTGAAGACCATTTGGTCACACACACACACACACACACACACACACACACACACACATATATATATATATTTAAGTTTACATTTAACAGGTTTTGTTTTTTATTTTTTATTTTCAATTATTATTTTCTTCATCTGAAATAAAAACAGAGAATGCGCTTGATAATGTAATTTTTTTATATAATTAATTTTAATAAAGTATATTAATGAAGAACATATTTAATAATATTAATAAAAATTAATTTAATAGAATAAATTATTTTAATAATAATTTATTTTAATGAAATACAGTAAAATATTTTATATGTGATTATTATTAGTTAAAAATAATTTTAATTTTAATAAAATAAATCATTTTAATCATAAATTATTATTTTAATTATAATTAATTTTAATTTAATAAAAATAAATTATTTTGTTCATAAATTACCATTTTAGTCATTGTAATAATATATTATTTTTAAAAATACTTGAAATTTATGTATAAATTAAATTATTTTAATATGACGCGTCAAAATTTACAAAGTGTTTTATTTAGAGTGAAATCATGATTTTTTATTTATTTATGTCTTGTGTCTAAATTTTTATTCTTTTCGAAACAAAAACATAAAATAGATATATCAATTACATTTTTGTTGTAAGTTCTAAAAAAAAAGTTATTAACATAAAAAAAATATATAATACATAAACAAAAATTTTACCAAACCGTTCTGGTATGGTTTTTAATTCTTTTGTTTAATTTGTTTTTTTCCCCCTATCTTCGAACCAAAAGCAATGAAGGTCGGAAACATCAATATATATATATATATATATATATATTAAAATGAAACGCATTCATCAATTAATTAATTTTTTAAATTTCATACATTTTTCTTTTTATTTTCCATTACAACCAAACATAGCGGTGATTTTGAATCTCTTATTACTTTTCTTTTTCTTTTTTTTTTAAATCTTGATCCAAACATAATCCAAAAAAAAAAAAAAATTAAAAATAAAAAATGTGAGCAGTATGTATAATCGATTATATTGTAGAATATATATATATATATAATATATATATCTATGTATGTATATGTGTGTGTATATATATATATACACACAGTTTTGATCTACAGCCACGTCTATGCTTGCAAAGCCCTGGAAGAAATGTTCAGATGACCTTTCCAGGCAACCCCTTTACTGTGCAGTCACTGATCATCGATTAAAATTGTTTCTTCTTCTTCGTCTTCTTCTACTTTCTCTCCCAAGAGCACACCTTGGGTGAAGAAAAAACCCAAATTCACAATCTTGACAGCGAAAACACCAGAGTCGCCCAATCTTCTCGCAGACATGGCAGATATATGCGTCCACACGAACTCGTCTGAGCTCATGCTCCGAGTCCGCATGAAGAAGTTGGCGGAATTTCACTTTCTCAGGCAAGACTTTTTCAAATGCCTCCATTTGCTTCTCGAGCCGCTTCAAATGCTCCTCGGTGAAGGGATAGGAATCAGCACCGTGGGCTAGCAAGAGTCTCGTAGTTGCGTGTGTGGTCAGTGTTCGGCAACTGGGTCCAATGGCTACCACAGCAGGAATTCCTCTTACTCTGAACCTGCTCTGGAGGCCAGAATTAAAATTTTCGTTTCAGTTGGGTGTTTCAGTTTTGTACGGTAACAAAAACATTTAATCCATCTGTACAAAAGCTTAATAATAAAATATATATATATATATATGTGTGCGCGCGCGCGCGCGCGTGAAATATTTTACATAAACTTACATTGTATGTATAAAATTCTGTCACCTTAACGAGATTCTAAAGTGTCATTTGATTTATTTTTTTATTTTTTATTTTGACCTCATTTTTTTTTATTTTACATTTATAAAAATAAAGAAAATAGTTTAGACGTATTTAATCACTTGTATTTTTAAAATTTACTTTAAAAAATAAATAAATAAATTTATACATAAAATGAAAAATAATAAAAGTCATTTTGAATATTTTTAATCCAAAATAAGAAAAAATCTCAAAAGAAAAAAAACAGAATATTTTCTGTTTCCTTACTTTGAGATTTTTAAAATATCAAACACATAAATAGAAAAATAGAAAACAAACTAAATATCACCTTATTGTTTTGGTACATTATATTATATTTTTAAGGTGTGTTTGGAGCTCTATAAAACTTCAAAAATTTCTATGAATCTTTATAAAATTTAAAATTTCTACTTATAATATGAATTACGAGAATATAATTTTTACAAATTTACATTAAAATTTTATGACTTCAAACATGCGCGTTTGTTGGTACTTGTACAAAAATATTAGACTTATTATCCAACTATTGTTTCTTCTCTAAAGAAATAGAATGTTTTTTTTTTACTATCTTATTAAAAAAGAGACAATATTTCGATCCTTACCCGGAGGAATCCTTTTCTGGGATCATCAAAAGGAAGGGCTAACCACGTCATGGTTGAGAAGAATTCGTCGAACGAGGATTGGTCGCGATCACTTGAGATGAAAATCACTTCAAACTCGTTGTCTTTGGCCTTGATCTCTTGGTATATTTCGATTAACTGCGATTGGAAAACCCGGCAAGGAGGGAGCCACTTGGCCGAAAAGTAGAGGAAAATGTTCTTTCCGACTAGATCAGACAGCGGCACCTAGCCAAGAAAAAATTCAAGGTGCATGATTTGGTCAACAGTGGAAACATTTACTTTGGTGTTTGAAAGACCGAAAAATAAAAAAAAAAAAATAAATAAATTATAATGCATCAGCCATTTTTTTTACCATTTGAAAGAAAATTTCAAAATTTCAAACATTTTCTGCTTGAACGTAATTGAATAATCCATTTGAATGATTTTTCTATGACGTATCAAACTTTTAAGCTGACAAGACTCGTTTGAACGGTTATAATTAAAAAATTTGTTAGAAAATTGAAAAAAGTTAATAAAAATTAGTGAAAATAGATAAAAGTTAGTAAAATTTGAAAATTTAAAATAAATGGATGAAAAATGTAAATGATCATAAATTGATAAAAATTTATAAAAATTTGTAATTTTTTTTGGGGGTAAAATTTGGGCCGCCAAACACTCCCCTTGTCTCGCTAGAACTTAAAAAAATCTTACCTTGGAACCACTGTTTTGAATCACAAAATCTACGTCACCGGAAACCAAGATTGACTCCAGAGTTTGTCCATCAAATTTCGCCTTCTCAATCTCATCAAGCTCATTGATCTTCTTTGGCGTAAAAGGGTAGGCTTCAGCCCCATGCTTTTCAACAAGTTGTGCCCCGTTTGGGTTCAAAGTCTTCCCATCTGGACCAATTATGACCAGCGTTGGAAGGTCACTGACCTCAAAGTAGCGAACAAGTTTTCCGCAGCTCTCGTCCTTGAAGGGCAAAGCCAGCCACGGCATGGTCTCAAACCCTTTCTTGAAAACCTCTTCTTCGTCGTCCAGAGGCAATAACACCACCTCGAAATTCTCACCTTCGTCCTCCGCGAGTTTCTTGTAGACCTCTGCGAGTTTTGTGGTAAATTCCGGGCACCTCGTGTAAGCAGTCATGCAGAAGTACAGGCCAACCATCTTTCCCTCAAGCTCCGAAACAGCAACCTGATTGTGAAAACATTAGTAGGCTCCCCTATGTACAAAGAAAATTAGAGATACTACCAGGACGGAACTAAAAATATTAGGCCAGAGGGGTTAAAATATTCTAATTAATAGTAATCACAAATCTATTTAAAAAATTTTTTAACAAAGGAGGTCAGATGCTTATATTTAAAACTTTTTAACTACAAAATATAAGATATTTATGGTAGTTTTGGTAGTCTTAGGGATAGCCATGACCTCCTATTATCCCTTCCTAGTTCATTCCATGAACACTAATTAATTCATTGACCAATCAATTTATGTGTTTTATAATATGTGATCTATAATTGTTCTGATAATCTTAGGGAGGGCCATGGCCTTCCATTGCCCTTTTTGAATTCATACCTTGAATACTGGCTAATTCATGATTAGTCAATTTACGTGGAATCATAGTTTGACTCGAGGGTAACTATTCTTATTCATTTAAAAGTTATAGTTGGATCTTTTATTAATTTCTAACTATACAAAAATCCTCTCACTATTTTGTCCCTATTGCTTCAATTTTTTTTAGCGTGACACACATGTACATGAATAATCAATTGTCTAAGTTAAAATAATTTTCCAATTTTCAAAAAATTATACCCACACTTTTTGTTACATTACCATAGTTATCTTTAAAAAAAAATAATTTTCTTATAAAAGTCTTTTTATTTTTAGTCACCAATCGATTGTGGGTAATTTGAACATCCGGTAATTAACAATTTTGATTCTACCCTTATGTGGGACCCCAAAAAATTAACAGTTAAAGATTTGCCAGTTGCACAACTGGGGGATGGCATTTCTCTCAAAGGGAACTAAAACGACAACAAATCCAGAAGCCAATAAAACAGTAAAAAATTGACCTTATTTCCATTGCTCGAAATCAAAAAGTCGCGAGAGCAAGAAACCAAGATTGACATGAGGGATTGATCTTTTCTGGCGGCTTCTTCTTCCTCTCTCAAAACACTGATTCTTTCGGGAGTAAATGGGTAGCCTTCAACACCATAGACGTTGATGATCCAAACTCCTTCATCACTTGAAACCTTGCCAGTCCCATCGAGGATCAACAGACAAGGGATAGCCTTAACTTTGAAGTGTTCTTTAAGATGTTCTAGTGTTTCAGCGTCAGAAAATGGAACGGCCAGCCATGGCATTTTTCCAAAGTGATCATCAAATGCTTTATCGTCCGAGTCACACGAGATGAAGACGACTTCAAAGTCACCCTCGGATGAGATGATGAGTTGTTTGTAGGATTCCGCCAAAACTGAGGTGAAACGCCGACACGGGCCACACCACGACCCAGAGAAATATAACCCAACTTTCTTTCCAACCAAATCACAAATTTTAACCTGGAAAGATCATATGGGCATATCTAAATCCATTTTCTTACTTACATGTTAAGAAAAAAAAATACTATTTTATTAAAATTTTTGACCAATAATGAATATATAAAATAATATATTTTCAAATAAAATTTTTTGTCAAAAATTCTAATTACTTGTATAGTATTGGTCAAAATTTAATAGGTGTCTTAAATAGGCCACCAAGGATCATCATTACAAGAATACTTATCTTTTGAGAGGAAAATTCGATTTATTAAAAAAAATTCAGGAGATGAAAATGTAACTCTAGCTTATTAGTGAAAATTTTAAGAGATTATGAGGACGTGTGCAAGATGCATCAGAAACTCTTTAAAAACAAATTGGGATGATTTTCTAAAACTACATTTTTTTTATACACTTTGTTTAAAATGGTGAATTTGATGGAATTTAATTTCATTTGATGAGAATTTCTACCAATTCTTGTATTTAGACTTAAAATAAAATTTTACAAGTTGAATTTGATTTTATTTGATAACTTGAATTTTGAAAATTTTATATTATTAAAATCTAATTTTAAATAATAAAATTTAATAAAAATTTATTTTTTTAAGATATTTAAATAAGTATCCACTGCTAGGCTGCAGGATAAAGGAAACCCTCACAAACGGTCAACCGCCTGTAGGCAGTCGGCCATGAGGAAATGACGACCACTAGAAAATTCACAGTCGACCGCACTAAGCGGTCTTCCAAAACCCCCGCCCCCGAAAAAAAATTTTCTTTCCCCCTCTTTTTTTTCCCTCTCCCTGATCTTCCCCCCAAATTTCTTTCCCCGTCGTTCTTTTCGCTCCCTCTGGTCTTCTCCCGCGTGGCCCAGCCCTCCTTGCACAGTCTCCCTCATCACTCTTCCTCTAAATTCTCTCTTTGTCCCGACCGAGCACTAGCAAGTTCTCTCTCTCTCTTCTCCTTCTCACTCTCTTATCTCTGTCTTCTCTCTCTCTCTCTCTCCCCCCGGCCAAGCCCCGACGAGTTCCGCAGCGCCACGCCACACCAGCCTCCTTCCAGCGGCTCCGGTTTGCAGCCTCTCTCTTTGGCTCTCTGTATGTACAAAAATCCCCCCTCTGTGTGTATCACTCTGCTAATTGCACACACACATTTGTGTATATATATATATATATTTTATAATTGCTTTCTAAAATTATTTTCTGTTGAGAAATTCGGTGATATGATTTATATTGTTCATTTTTCAATTTTTACTGTTGAGAAATTGGGTGCTGTGAGAAGTCAAGATTGCCTTCTGTTCTTCACTTTCCCTTATATATATATATATATATATATATATATATATATATATATAATTATCGGTAGACAAAGAGAGTTAGATGATGAAATGTAGAGGAAATTATTAATTTGTTGTTTGTATTTATTTACTTTTTCTCGTGCTGGGATAATGGAGAGGGAGAATCGGGAGAAGAATGCCGCCTCAAAAATGGAAAAGAGGGGCCTACTTTTGTCGAGCCCCTGCACCTGTTTTGCTCCGTAACAATAGGAAAAAAAAAAGAAAAAAAAATGTTAGGCTGACATAATAAATACGATATTAATTTTGTAATATTAATCTTAAAATCGTTAAATTAAAATTTAATAATTTAAATCTATTCATATTATTTTAATAAAAAAAATAAATACGAATGCATCACAAGTCATCAAACTGTATGTCAGTTCCAAATCCACAACAAAGACCATAAAATAAAATAAATACAATTTTAAGAGATTCAGCTTGTCGGCCTTATTTGTTACTTGAGTTGGTTAGAGTTTGATTTTGATTAAAAATTTTTGTTGGAAGTCCATTTAATTACTAGAAAAATGTACGTGCATTGCACGTATATGTTTATTTTTTTATATATTTAAATTAAAAAAATAAATTAATAATAAAAAATAAAAAATATTATTTTAAAAAATAAAATTTACATTAAAATCTTTATATATTTTTTTATATTGAGTGTTTCGATAAAGAGTCTAACGTTAAAAAATTATAGTAATTGTTTGGTTTATAAAATTTATTAAGATCTATTCTCATAAATTTGTTATTCGATATAGGCGCATATATATATATATATATATATATACATATATTAGTGTGTATATATTTATAATTACATAAAATTAAAAATTAATGAAGATGTTGAAAATTGATTATAGATACAGAAGATTTTGAGTTGGAAGTTAGAGTAAGATTATTTAAAAAAATTGAGTTGTTGATATGCTAAGAATGGTTTTTAGTAAATATAAACAAAAAATAAGAGTGAAATTGAAAAATAACAGATCTAAAAAACCTATTAAAATTCTAATAAATCAAATTCAAAATATGCGAAAGATAATTTTAACAGATGTATAAATATATACGTACATCATAAATATTTAAATATATTGTATGTCATATTATATATTTATTTTAATTTTTAGTAAAAATTTATATTAATAATCATTTAAAAAAAATAAATACATAAATTAAAAATAACTTCAATATAAAATAATATCATCTAATAAAAATAAATATAATAACTTATTAATGAAAAAGTTAACAAAATTGATTCGAGCTGAGATCCAAGTCTCAGTTCGAGTCGAGCTTCGGGACAAGGCTCAGGTAGAGGTCTTCAATGAGTTTCGTGGTGAGATGTTTCAGCGTATGGATCATATGCGGAATCAGTTGCGGGTAGAGTTTTATGGCCCACGACATTCCAATAGGTAAAAAATTAATTATTAAACACACATTAATTTTTAATATTTTTAAATTTTGTTTTCAAATAATTATAATAACTAAAATTTTGAACTATTAAATGTAGAAGGGTGATAATGACATCGGACCAGCCCAACCTCCAGTACGACGAGACGGTCATGATGAGGTACAATTTTAATTATTAACAATTGCATATATAAATTTTATTTTGCATAAATTTTATTATTGTTTTATGGTTCACAAATTTCTACGTAGGTGTCTATATATGTCATGTTCTGTTTGTAGACTTCAAATGTAAAGTAAAGTTAAACATAAAAACATAAAACTTATAATTTTGAACTTGAACATAGGTTGAACATATGTACGAACATGATACTTACAACTTCGATAATTTAACATTGGTTGAAACATGAAACATGAAACTTAGAAACGTGTGATGGAGGAGTCAACTGCTCATATACCGAGCATGCACTATTCGATCTGGATGGAACTTGATGAGTTGCAAGTTTTATCCATTTGGGAGTTACAGAAATGAACTGTGTGAGAATTTAAACTATGGATCACCCGGAATGGCTCCGAGTAGGTTCTACTCGAAACTTGAAACTTAGAAACACCCACAGAAGACTCAATTGCTCAAATCAAACATGCATCATCTAATCTGGACGAAACTTGACGAGAAGTGAGTTTTAGCCATTTGGGACTCGCAGGAATGAATCACTCGGGAATCCAAGCTATGGATCACCCAAAATGGCTCCGAATAAGTTCTACTTAAAACTTAAAACTTATAAACGTTTATGAGGGACTCAACTATTCAAACTGAGTATGCACTGTCAAATCTAGATGAAACTTGACAAGTAGTGAGTTTTACCCATTTCAAACTTGCAAGAATAAATTGCGTGAAAATCTGAGCTACGGATCACCTGGAGTGGCCTTGGGTAAGTTCGAGTTGAAACCTAAGGCTTAGATCCTCAAACTTAAGATTTGACTATTGAAATCGAGCAAATGGCATTCGTTATTAATGGAACTTAACGTCTAGTGAGTCAAAGTCATTTAGAAGCTGAGGGAATGAACGAGCTTGAATCTGAATTGCAGATTGCCTGGAAAGGGCCTGGGTAGGTTCGAGTTGAAACTTAAGACTTAAAATCTCAAACTTAGGATTTGGCTGCTTAAATCGAGCAAATGGTATTTGTTGTGAATGGAACCTAATGTGTAGTAAGTCTAAGTCATTTAGAAGGTGCAGAATGAACGAGGCTTCAATTCGAGTCACAAATCGCCCAAAAAGGGTTAGGGAAGTTTATGCTTTTAATTTAATTAAATTTATATATTTACACTTGCAGTTTTGTTTATTATTTCAAACTTGAATTCATTCATTATAATTTTATAGTCATATTGAATTTAATTTTTTTTGTTAATTTCAGGCTTGATGGTTTCTCTTGTGATTTTGAGGTCGACACTCATTTGAAGACATTGTTTTGATTGTATTTTGTAAAATTAAGGATAATGTAATCATTATTTTAAATTTTATGAAATTTTAGAATTTTGTTAGATAATTTCATATTATTGTAATATTTGAATGAATAGGTTTAATAAATATATAGGTTTTATTGCATGAATGTATAGGTTTTTTTTTTTTCTTAATTTTATTTTAGTAGAAAGAAACATGTTTTTGTTAATATATATATATATATATATATAGACGACTGCCTCTAAGCGATTGTTAAAGTCTTTTTTTTTGTGTTTTTATTTTTAGCGACCGCTGTTGATAAATGTTTAGACGATCGCTTTGAGGCGGTCGTTAAAAATTTTAGATGACTGCTTTCAGGTGGTCGTCAAAAAGTTTTTAGCGGTAGATACTTTAGACGACCGTCTTTAAGTGATCCTTTAAAGTATTTCTCGATCCCAGCATCTACGATCGCTATCTAGCGATCATCAGACGGTCGACAAAAGTATAGACGACTGTTTCTGGACTTTAGATGATCACTTTTGGCGGTTGATAATTCCGACTTTCCTTGTAGTGATCATCATATGTCATATTTATCAATTTTTTATTTTCTATTAATATGATTAAATTCAATATTTCTCTTAATCCAATTCAATTTTTAAATTTAAACATGTGTTTGAAATATAAAATTTTATTTAACAAATCAAATCAAATCAATTATAAGAGAATAACGTTTCCAAATATCATTAGTAAATTTTATTATTTTGGAATTTATATAAAAACTTTCCAAACATACATTAAAATTGAACTTATCTTTTGTAGATATGTAATTAATATTACAAGTTGTTCTAAAAGTATTATTTGACGTTAATATTTTAATTGGTTATAAAAGTATTGCAATACTCTCGATCTTGACATTTTTCTTAAGTTTCCCACAATATTTAGGGAGTGTTTAAAGTGACAAAAAATAAGATAAAATAACATAATTTATGAGTTCATAATTCGTGCCGTGAAAGAAAAAATGAATTATTTTTTAAAAATTTTTAAAAATTTTCAAAAATTTTCAATATTTTTTAACATTTTTTAATACGTCATAAGCACCCTCAATTTTGGACCACTTTTCCTGTATAGCTTCCGCTTCAGTTCCCATGTATATCGACAAACCATATATGTACAGGCTACTAAATTTCTTCCCTACTCTTTTAACACTTCTGATTAATGAAGGACAAAAAAACCCATTTCTTTTTCAACCTCCAGCTATGTAAAAATTACGAATCCCAAACTATGCACTTCATGCGAGAATGATCAGAGAATTGGCATATATTATAAAGAAAGAAGGGGAAAAAAAAAGGAAGAAAATTTTGAAGTACCCTGTGAGCATTGTTGCGGATGAGGAAATCCCTCCCTGCAGAGGAAAGGAGAGCTACAAGATCATGAAAAGCATTGCTACCGTTGGTGGTGCTAGCCATTGTCTTCTACGCCCTGATCACTTGCATTACAGGCACGTATACCCTTGCAAAAACTCGGCTTTTTATTAATTTCAATTCCGATAATCAGCTTAGTGAAATTGTTATCTTTCTTTCCTCTCTTTCTTGCTTACACGTGTTCTCTTTCTTACTTACATGTGTTCTCTAAGCAATGCATAATGCAGACTTGGCAATGAAGGAAAGGCAACGACTTGGGTGTCAACGTCGTGCAACTCGTGAACCCTCCTATGACTTAGTCAAGATCCTTATTGAGGTGGAGATTAAGGGCGTGTTTAGAGCCATAATTTGGGGGAGTGGAATAATGATAGTTATTTATATATATTATGTTAATTAATTAAATAAAAATATTTTTTTTAGATGAATATCTATTTTTTTTATTCTTCTCTTTTTGACTTATCTTAATAATAACTATTATAAGGACAATTTAAAACCCGACTACTCGACATATAAAATAGCTTGTCATGTAATCTTCAATCATAAAAAATAAATAAATAAATAAATACTATCCTGACTAGAGATTATATAATTCACTTAGATTGAAAGAATATTTTTTTATAGTTATTTGATATACTTAGTTGATTAATTGATTCAAGTGTATCAAGAAATAAGATTCGAAAGATATCTCAAAAAAAATATCACTTTCTCTCTAACTCTTATACTTACATCATCCCTAGCATTTAATGTTCGATTTATCACTGTTGTATTCGAATCAAGACAATGTCCACTCACTTCTTCACCAATTCCAATACTTGCATCGTTCTACCATTTAATATTCTATCTATCACTATTATATTCAAATTAAGGTAATGTCCACTAGTTATTTTACATTTATAAATGCAGAGGTTATATATGTAAATACTGAGAATCCCTCTCTCTCTCTCCCCCAATTTGAATGGGGGAAATGTCCGTAGTTGTGGAACCCTTCCGGCTATTTTCCCGAGTGAATTTTTTTCCTTACATAAACAAATCATAGTTAAATGTGATTCGATTTGAGCGATGGCCGAGCTGAGTAGCTCCAAACTTTCACGCCCCCCTCATATGCCCTTTTTGATCCCGCGGATTGTCCCCTCCCTCTTTGTATAACTGTGATTTTCATTGTTCTTCAAAAAAAAAAAAAAAAATAAATAAATAAAAATAAACTAAAAACTAAAAATAAATAGATAAATAAATAAGCAAAATAAAAAATTGTAATTAGGTTTTAATAAAATTTTAAGTTAATTGTCTTTATATAATCCCAAATAAAGGTGAAAATTATTAAAATGTTTTGAATTTTATAAACTTTCTTTTATACCCTTATACTTAAAGAATAAAGTAGTAGAATCATAAGTCGTGTTAAATTTAGTGGTCGAAAATTAAATAGAATCAATGGTGTAAGTGCAAAAAATATTACCGATAAAGAGTGTACATACAATTTTTTAAAAGTTAATAAAAGTAAAAATCATTTTCTTTGATAGATTTATGTAACATTTTCATTTTAATCTAAGGTACAATAGTTTTAAAAATAGGTTTTTTCCTTAAATTTAACAATATTAATTAGTAATTTTCATATTTAATACAAAGGTTTAGGCACTTTGCAGGAAGAAGATAATAGTGTTGAATCTAGCATATATATTTCATCCGTCAAATTAGTTTATTTAAATCTAACAGCTTAACTTTCATATTTGAAATATTTGTTATTTTCATATTTAACCCTACAATTAATTAAAGATAAATACTTGCATTTTCTCTCTCAAAAATTATAAAGGCCATCATTCTTTCATAGTTAGCCGATTCACATACATATATTGGAGGATGTTGCTCAATGTGTTAGATTTGTTTCCTTTGGTGCCCTTGAAAGCATGTTTTGTAATGATATTTCATTTAATTTATTTTTCTGGTTAAGATAAAACATTTATTTATTTAAGCATACACTATTGTCCCTTATTTATAAAGTATGTGATTTAAGTATTGTGCATAAGATACCAATATAGAAAGATTTAAATCACAAGTTTTATAAATAAAAGTAAATTCACAGTTATTAATGAAACGGACATTTCATTATGTTAAAACTATAACTTTTCTACTTCTTAATTGGGTGATTTATCTGGATCACTAAAGTGGTGAGTTTGAGTAGGAAAGTTAGTATGTATATGAGATATATATATTGAATGGACTGTTGTAAATTATGATTTGGTTAATAAATGTCTTTAATCATAATTTACATAAGCTTTAATAAATTTAATAAACCTTAATCCTGAGTTTGTAATGGACTCACATTCATAAATTAAGTCTGTTTGAGTTATCACGGAGTGAGAGCTTATTAATGGTCAAAATCTCGATAACTTAGAAATTTAATTTCATGAATCGTGGGAACATATACTTACAAGATGGAATTCATTTTGATATGCTCACCTAAGCTATCTATCTTTTTGATCATTAAAATCTGTAGCCGCAGCTTATTCAATAAATTGTTTATTGAATAACAATATTTATTTGTAAATTGTTTACAAATATGAAAATATTGAGAATGATCAAAATATAGATAAATAGTGACTTAGGGTTAAACATGTAATTAAGGGGCTCGACATTTAGCCTAACTTAATTACGAGCTTATAATGGAGGGTTAATTAAGTCGATATTATTAGTCTAAGACCAAAATTCATTTTATTAAAAGTTGTTTTAATTAAATGAATTTCAACATGGACTACTAGAGTGCAGCTTAGGGCTTTTAGTGAAATAGCCCTGGGTTAATTTAAAAGATAATGGATTGTCATGATATGACAAGGCCCAAATATCTTTTAAGTTAGAGCTAGAACTCCACGGGCCTTCAGTCCCCAAGCTAGCTCAATTTTATCTTGATGGGCCAGGTCCAATTGGCTAATTATTTATGAAATAAATTATAGATAAGATGATATGGTTGGGAGATTTTCTCAAGATACCATATCTTCTAAATATATATTAAGATGATATATATAGATAAGATATATGTGAGAGTGGATAAGAGATAATCTCTAGAATTAGAGATCTTCTCTGATACAAACTCTATCTCACTCTTTATAAATATCTTTTATATATCAAATAAGCGAGGTGATCTAAAAGAGTGACCACACACATCCATCTAGAGAAAGAGAATTGAGAATAGTTTGGAAGGTTGAATCGCTGAAACAAGGTGCTTCCGCTGTGTATCAGAAAAAAATTTTAAAGAGTTCATCCTTCCATTCGAGATATTTTTCTCAACCTTATGCTATAAAAACCAACACAACGTTTATGACAACATTAGTGGCTTTGAGACCTACAATTACAAGCTTCTTCTATTCCAAATTTGTTATCATCAAACAAATCTATTTTAGAATTGGGGTTATGGTGAAGTTTGGGATTTAGTTTCATTGAATATCAATACATTATTTCATGGCATTTTCTATAATGACTTATATTTCCATAGGACAATATTAATTTCCATAAGACAATATTATCCACTTTGTTCTTATTAGGTGTAATATGAGAACTTTTTAGGTGTTCGTCCAACTTTTTAGATATTCATCCAACTTATTACTACTCTCGCTCATACACCCTTAAATTTAGAGTTCTAATGGAATTTAATGCTTTTACAAATTTTATATGTGTCGTATTTGGCGAATATTGAAGATTACACATATAGTACTTCTTTCAACCAAACAATGTGATATATAAGTGCTTTACCGCATCTTAGTGGTAGTTTATCCGACCCACATCACCACCAGTCCGTTACATCTTCTCTTTCAAGCATGCGTCCCCACTTGGCCCCACCTTGCCGATTAGCTATTAGCTCTTGTGAGTTCTTCTTGTTTCTAACGATGTTCTTGGGTTAACCAATCACACTCCGCATTCTATAAATGAGAATGTCAAAGGGATTAGAAAATAATTTCACACATAATGTGCTAATTTGAAAAACCCCAATTTTCATAACCTCAAAGAAAATCGCGAACCTATTGCTTTAGTACCAACCTGTAACAAGCCATATTCATAAAATACAATATTGTCCATTTTAAGCTGGTTAAGTGTGATGTGAGAACTTTTCAGAAAGTCACCCACTCTACTATTCGTGACTTCAAAACATATTTTACTTAAGAGATATTAAACGTTACATACATAATACTTATTTCACCATGGCGACATAAGACATGAGTGCTTTCTCGCGCATCGGTGATAGCTTGCATAACCTCTTCTCTTCTCGACTAGTCCACATCACTGTTGGTTCGTCATATTTTTCTTTTTTTTAAATAAAAAATAATTAAAAAATAGAACTACGGTTTCATAATTTGATTTTATGAAGTAATTTACGATTTTATTTATTTATTTTCTGTACATGTGTGTTTGCGTGCCTGTGTGTGTGCAAATAGAAGTTTGAATTTACAATATAGAAGAATAAGGACCGGTAAAGTCTAATGGAGTTTAGTGAGGGCTTAGGTCTACGAGATTTTAATTATGAGTTTAGCTAGTAAAATTTTGGTGAGAGATCAACGATTCAAGAGGAGAAAAAGAGATGAATTGGCGACGATATTCAATCTAGAGAGGAAAAATGTCATTTAATTATAGGATTAAATTTCAAAAAGTAATTATTTAAGGTACAAAAACTAAGCTGTCAGTTTAATTAAATTGATTTAACAAATAAAATACACATTAAACTCAATAATATATTTTCTCATAATTGAGCCTCTAAATCCTTAGTATAAGAATGTAAAGGTAATTCATCTCAAAATTTTACTTTTGTAAGAAACCTTGTACATATTAAACCATCCAATTCATGACCAATCAGCTAAAGATCGTTTGAATTTTATACTAATTTGCGAAACATTATTTTAACGTTGTGAGACAAATCTCAATAGTACAAAATAACTTCATAATTATTACTAACAAGTGGTTCAATATTCCATAACACAGCCAAATAACATACAGAAGATGGAGAGGAAACAAAAATGTCATATAGAACAAGAAGAAAGAAATGCACCTCTGAAGAACCACACCGATAAAGCCAAATGAAGATCAAACACACATTGTTTTAATATATAATAAGCTTCTTAGAATTTAGCAAACATCAGGCCGAATCCATCTTTCATTTGCTGCTGCTTAAACTTTATGGCAGACATCTCCATCACAAGTCCATCCTTCTTTGGGGTTTTTTCCCTCCACATCCTCTTCAGTATCAACTTTGGTCCCCTTGTCTTCTGCTAAAGCACAACTTGGATGCAGATCAAACTCACACTCTTCACAATTGAAAGACCAAACCTTTCCTGCTTCTTCGCATCCATCACATATATACTCCACTCGTCGAGTTAGCACTAGCTCATGTTCATGTAGTGCACGCTTCAACTTCTTAGGCCATCCCTTTGCTATCTCTTGCTGCTGCATCTCAATCTCCTTCAAGCGCTCCTCGGTGAAGGGATAAGCGTCTGCTCCATGGTACATGACAAGTTCTCTGACTTCTGTTGTAATAGTCCGGCCACTTGGTCCAATGGCAACTAACTTAGGGATGCCACGGACTTTGAACGTGCGTTCCAAATATATTTTCCTCTCATCTCCAAAGGGTAGTGCCAGCCATGGCATTTGAGAAAAGAATTCTTCAAAGTAGGGTTGATCTCTGTCGCTGGAGATGAAAATCACTTCAAAGGGATCATTCTTTGCCTTAATCTGGTGATAGACTTCAATAAGCTTTGGTAGAAAAGCGCGGCACGGAGGACACCAATGTGCTGAAAAGTAAAGAAGGATATTTTTCCCTACAAGATCAGAAATTGGAACCTGAAAAGAGAGTTTCCTTTTAGTTATCACCGGGATGTGTAAAAGAGATGAGGGGAAAGAAAAAGGGGGTGGGCGCTGGTATATAAAGAAGGCTTGCAGGCAGATAAAATTTTCATCTGTTTAAATGTACAAGTTCAACATGCTTAGCGTCATTTGGTAGCTCCTAACAAGCTTACCTTGAGTCCCTCTTTTCCAATTACAAAATTGCGATCTCCTGAAACCAAAATTGACTCCAACGTTTGTGCTTCCTGTTTTGCCTTTTCTATCTCCTCAAGCTCAGTAAACTTTTCTGGTGTAAAAGGATATCCCAGAATGCCATGGTCTTCAATGGCCTCAACAACATCAGAATGAAGGGTCTTCCCATCTGGGCCTATAATAACCAACGTGGGTAAGTTTGAAAGATCAAAGTACCGAGCTAGCTTCTCACAACTCTTGTCTTTGAAGGGCAGTGAGAACCAAGGCATCCTTTCGAAGCCTTGCTTGAAGGATTCTTCATCATCATCAAGGGGTATCATCACAATCTCAAAGTTCTCCCCCTTTGCCTTCAACTTCTCACAAACTTCAATGAGTTTTGGGGTGAATTGAAGGCATTTCTTGTATGAAGACAGAGAGAAATACAGGCCTATGGTCTTCCCTTCAAGCTCGGAGATAGATACCTTGTATTTAACAAAATGAAATAAGAATATTCAGAATGGGAGAATTTTTAAGGAGAATATAGTAACAAATAAGAAGAATTTAGTTTTGTATAGTAACAAATAAGAAAAAATTTTGAGGTTCCAATAATTGACCTATGTGATTCAAACTCACCTCCTTTCCATCAGCAGAAATCACAAAGTCACGAGAACGGGAGACTAAGAGAGATTTCAAGGATTGTTCCCTCCGGGCTGCTTCTTCCTGATCCCTCATTTCTTTGATCCTTTCTGAGGTGAAAGGATACACATCAGCTCCATAATCCCTAATGATCTCAACTCCATCCTCAGTCAAAACCTTCCCACTTTCATCAAGGATCAATAGATGAGGTATCCCCATCACCTCAAATAATTCATCCAATCGATCACGTGTGACTGAATCGGAAAATGGGATGGCAAGCCAGGGCATCTTGGAGAAATACCCATTAAATGAATCATCATCTTCGTCCGCTGTGACAAATACGATCTCAAAATTGCCATTCGAGGACAGTTCATTGTAAACTTCCACTAGAGTTGGGGTGAACTGCTGGCATGGGCCACACCATGATGCTGAAAAATATAAACCAACCTTTTTCCCTTTCAAACTGTCAATTTTAACCTGCAAATTCCAGAATTAATCATATCACTTTAATTTGGAATAATCGCTCTGGCTACAAACGTTCTGCTCCTAAATGCAGATTCAACCAATTCAATCTATTCAACAGAAAAAAAGGAAATGAAAATTTAACCCACATCAAGCGTAAAGTAAATACTGGATTCAAGGTAGCAAGTTTGGTTTACAACGTTTGAATCAACAGGGCACATATAATTGAACTTGAAAATCTAAATTTTAACTGCCCAAATAAAATATAAATCTTAAACAACTGAACTCAATCCAAGACATAATAACTTGTGTCACCAATAATACTGATTTCATTCATTATGTGATCAAACAGCAGAACTATGCGACAGAACTTGCCCCATCACTCCTCGGAAGATTTCATCGGAAACACCTAAAATTCTCACAAAAGACATCCTCAATTTATTCATCATGAGAAGGCCCTCCAGCTCCAAATTAACACTACAAGTGGGCCAGTGCCAGTACATACATACATATATATATATATATATACAAACAGACATACAAATATCAGTAATACAATATTCATCAGAAAACACATTGGCAAAAGTAAACGACAAGAAGTTTCCAAAATTCGGAAACACTAACATTTTTTAAGTTACTTAAAGTTTCAAGTTCCAGCATCGAAGAATCAATCATCAGATGGGTACTTCAAGAAAAGGAAGACAAAAAGCACAATTTCTTGTAACAGGGTTACAAAGATAAAGTGAATATAAGAAGGGATATCATAATTTATTGTATATAAATTAATATGTATATCCTATATATATACCTGATCACGGTTGTTGCGAATCAAGAAGTCCCTCTCGGCGGAAGAGAGGAGAGGCCCGAGATCGTGGGTTTCGCCGCCTTTGGCTTGCTCTGTAACACCGCCTTGATGGCCGTCACCCTCCATTTTCTCCGACTGTTTGATCTAAACTTTGACCGATGAGACGAAAATGAGAAAAATCGGAGACCCTTTTATTTTATTTTATTTTATTTTATTTTATTATTATTATTTTTTCCTTATCTTTTATTTTCCTTCCTTATGAACAAAGTCTCCAACTAGCAGGTAAGTTCATTTGTAAAGCACCTAAGAATAAAGTCTATAATAAGTCTATAATGTCACAGCCACACAGCCACCTGGGATGGTATAAGGGGACGTGCTTAAAAGGTAATATGGCATAACCTTCTTTGATTCGACTAACATTCTTAGACATAATTTTATCTTATAACTTATAATTAGAGAGAGGTTTAACATTAAAGACAAATTACTAGCATGAGGTCAATGTTAATCTCACTTATGTTTTATATGAGAATGTCTTGCAAAGTATAGAGTATTTATCTTTTCTATGCCTTTTCTTAATAGAGTTAAAGGAGGTTATATTGTAAAAGTGCTTTAGCAAAAGGTTAAACGATCTTGGAACAAAGAAGTTACATGGGCTTTGGAAAAATTCAGCGAGAAAAATTTTGGCAGTATTTTTGTAAACTAGTTTGGGCAGTTATGGTCTATCACCTTTAGAATGAATGAAACGTAAGAACATTTAAGGGGCTTTCTTTCTCAATTGCTTCCATTCTCAAGAACACCATGCGTAAGATTCGAATTAAGACTATTTAGATGCATGCCATTAAAAATTTTAATGTAGACATTAGATTGTGTGATAGTTGGGAGATCCCATTTTGCAATTAATTCCTTAGATACACGGGGAAATGCCCCTTAGATAATATATATACTTTTCCATTAATCAAAATTACATTTAATTACGCAAAAAAACAAAAAACATATTCTTATTTTATTTTGACTTTGACTTTTAGAATTATCTTCGTTAATACAAAAGGACTTTATTAGCCTTCGTGCACATGTCAAATAATATTCCCTGATGACGTAATAAATGAGCAAATAAAATGAAACTACACATAAAAAAAGGTTTATTAATGGGATAAACATTGATTAAGTTAAATTTACTACTAGTAGCCACAAGCTTCATGTGGTTAAAAAAAGAAGGAATTTTTTTTAAGTTTTTTTAGTCTTATATGATTTTTTCCACTTAAATTTAATTTTTTTTTAGAAATCATAACTTTTAGGAATATTAATCGTATTTGTGAAAAAATAAAAAAATTTATATCTGTTTAGATAAAAGTTAAAAAAATAAAAAAAATTAATTTTTTTATTTTCTTTTTATTTAAATAGATAGTTTTTACCTAAGCTGACGTGAATTTTTTAATTTTTTACAAATGCAATTAACAAGTGACAGACTAAAATTTTCACTTTTTCGTGAGTCATATGGTGCATTAAATAAAGTTTTAAAAAATCAAATATGAATAATCAGTCAAACTTATTTCTTTTGGCAAGTAAGTGCTGTAATTTAGATTAATGTGAGAGAAATTTATATAATTTAGAGAGCATACCTTTGGTATACAAAAGAATTCTCGTCTATAGTTTATAAAAAAATTAAGGATCCCTCAACTTCTACAAATTTTCATATTTACATTAGTAGGCTTGATTTTCGTATTTTTAGAAAATTTAAGTCTTCCTTCATGCCTTATCTTTTTCAGTAATTATTGACTGTTTGTAATGAAATTTTAGTAAGAGATCAACAATTCCAGGAGAGAAGGAGAGAAAAAAAGATGAATTTGCAAAAATATTCAATCTAGAGAGGAAGAAAGTCATGGTTATATTCAATTAATTATAGGATTTAATTTCAAAAAGCAATTATTTTAGGTATAAAAACTAAGCCCTTAGTTTAATTAATTTTTTTGGTAATTAGTTTAATTAAATTGATTTAACAAATAAAATACACATATTAAACTCAATAATATATTTTCTCATAATTGAGCCTCTAAATCCTTAGAATAAGAATGTAAAGGTAGTTAATCTTAAAATTTTACTTTTATGAGAAGCCTTGTACATATAAAACCATCCAATTCATAACCAATCAGCTAAAGATCGTTTGAATTTTATACTAATTTGAGAAACATTATTTTAACGCTGTGAGACAAATCTCAATAGTACAACATAACTTCATAATTATTACTAACAAGTGGTTCAATATTCCATAACACAGCCAAATAACATACAGAAGATGGAGAGAGAATACAAATGTCATATAGAACAAGAAGAAAGAAAGGAATGCACCTCTGAAGAACCACACCGATAAAGCCAATTGAAGATCACACACACATTGTTTTAATATATAATAAGCTTCTTAGAATTTAGCAAACATCAGGCCAAATCCATCTTTCATTGGCTGCTGCTTAAACTTTATGGCAGACATCTCCATCACAAGTCCATCCTTCTTTGGGGTTTATTCCCTCCACATTTAATATATAATAAGCTTCTTAGAATTTAGCAAACATCAGGCCAAATCCATCTTTCATTGGCTGCTGCTTAAACTTTATGGCAGACATCTCCATCACAAGTCCATCCTTCTTTGGGGTTTATTCCCTCCACATCCTCTTCAGTATCAACTTTGGTCCCCTTGTCTTCTGCTAAAGCACAACTTGGATGCAGATCAAAGTCACACTCTTTACAATAGAAAGACCAAACCTTTCCAGCTTCATCGCATCCATCACATCCATACACCTTCCGTCGAGTTAGCACTAGCTCATGTTCATGTAGTGCATGCTTCACCTTCTCAGGCCATCCCTTTGCCATCTCTTCTTGCTGCATCTCAATCTCCTTCAAGCGCTCTTCGGTGAAGGGATAAGCGTCTGCTCCATGGTACATGACAAGTTCTCTGACTTCTGTTGTGATAGTCCGGCCACTTGGCCCAATGGCAACTACCTTAGGGATGCCACGGACTTTGAACGTGCGTTCCAAAGACATTTTCCTCTCATCTCCAAAGGGTAGTGCCAGCCATGGCATTTGAGAAAAGAATTCTTCAAAGGAGGGTTGATCTCTATCACTGGAGATGAAAATCACTTCGAAGGGATCATTCTTTGCCTTAATCTGGTGATAGACTTCAGTAAGCTTTGGTAGAAAAGCGCGGCATGGAGGACACCAATGTGCTGAAAAGTAAAGAAGGATATTTTTCCCTACAAGATCAGAAATTGGAACCTGAAAAGAGCGTTTCCTGTTAGTAATCACCGAGATGTGTAAAAGAGATGAGGGGAAAGAGAAAGGGGGTGGGGGTTGGTATATAAAGAAGGCTTGCAGGCAGATAAAATTTTCGTCTGTTTAAATGTACAAGTTGAACATAATTAGCATCATTCGGTAGCTCCTGACAAGCTTACCTTGAGTCCCTCTTTTCCAATTACAAAATTGCAATCTCCTGAAACCAAAATTGACTCCAACGTTTGTGTTTCTTGTTTTGCCTTTTTAATCTCCTCAAGCTCAGCAAACTTTTCTGGTGTAAAAGGATATCCCAAAGTGCCGTGGTCTTCGATGGCCTCAACAACATCAGAATGAATGGTCTTCCCATCTGGGCCTATAATAACCAACGTGGGTAAGTTTGAAAGATCAAAGTACCGAGCTAGCTTCTCACAACTCTTGTCGTTGAAGGGCAGTGAGAACCAAGGCATCCTTTCGAAGCCTTGCTTGAATGATTCTTCATCATCATCAAGGGGTATCATCACAACCTCAAAGTTCTCCCCCTTTGCCTTCAATTTCTCACGAAATTCAATGAGTTTTGGAGTGAATTGAAGGCATTTCTTGTATGAAGACAGAGAGAAATACAGGCCTATGGTCTTCCCTTCAAGCTCAGAGATAGATACCTTGTATTTAACAAAATGCAATAAGAATATTCAGATCGGGAGAATTTTTAAGGAGAATATGGTAACAAATAAGAAGAACTTAATTTTGTATGGCAACAAATGAGAAAAACATAATTTTGAGGTTCCAATAGTTGAAATCTGCGACTCAAACTCACCTCCTTTCCATCAGCAGAGATCACAAAGTCACGAGAGCGGGAGACTAAGAGAGATTTCAAGGATTGTTCCCTCCGGGCTGCTTCTTCCTGATCCCTCATTTCTTTGATCCTTTCTGAGGTGAAAGGATACCCATCAGCTCCATAATCCCGAATGATCTCAACTCCATCCTCAGTCAAAACCTTCCCACTTTCATCAAGGATCAATAGATGAGGTATCCCCATCACCCCAAATAATTTATCCAATCGATCACGTGTGACTGAATCAGAAAATGGGATGGCAAGCCAGGGCATCTTGGAGAAATACCCATTAAATGAATCATCATCTTTGTCCGCTGTGACAAATACAATCTCAAAATTGCCATTTGAGGACAGTTCATTGTAAACTTCCAATAGAGTTGGGGTGAACTGCCGGCATGGGCCACACCATGATGCTGAAAAATATAAACCGACCCTTTTCCCTTTCAAACTGTCAATTTTAACCTGCAAAACCCAGAATTAATCATATCACTTCAACTTGGAATAACCGTTCTGGCTTCAAACTTTTTGCTCCTAAGTGCAGATTCAACCAATTCAATCTATGCAACAGAAAGAAGAGAGATGAAAATTTAACCCACATCAAGCGTCAAGTAAATACTGGATTCGAGGTAGCAAGTTTGGTTTGCAACGTTTGAATCAACGGGGCACATATAACTGAACTTAAAAATTTAAATTTTAAACGCCCAAATAAAATCTAAATCTTAAACAACTGAACTCAATCCAAGACATAATAACTTGTGTCACCAATAATACTGATTTTATTCATTATGTGATCAAACAGCAGAACAATGCGACAGAACTTGCCCCATCACTCCTCGGAAGATTTAATCCGAAACACCTAAAATTCTCATAAAAGACATCCTCAATTTATTCATCATGAGAAGGCCCTCCAGCTCCAAATTAACACTACAAGTGGGCCAGTGATAGTGTGTGTCACACACAGAAACAGACATACAAATGTCAGTAATACAATATTCATCAGAAAACATATTAGGAAAAGTTAAAAGACAAGAAGTTTCCAAAATTCGGGAACACTAACATTTTCTAAGTTACTTAAAGTTTCAAGTTCCAGCATCGACGAATCAATCATCAGATGGGTACTTCTAGAGAAGGAAGACAAAAAGCACAATTTCTTATAACAGGGTTACAAAAATAAAGTGAATTTAAGAAGGGATTTCATAATCTATTGTATACAAATTAATATGCATATCCTATATATATACACCTGATCACCGTTGTTGCGAATCAGGAAGTCCCTCTCGGCGGAAGAGAGGAGAGACCCGAGATCGTGGGTTTCGCGGCCTTTGGCTTGCTCTGCAACACCACCTTGATCGCCGTCACCCTCCATTTTCTCCGACGGTTTGATCTAAACTTTGACTGATGAGACGAAAGTGAGAAAATCGGAGATGTTTCTTTCTTGTTCTTGTTCTTCTGCTTTTTTTTTTTTTTTTTTTTGGTTTTCTATTTTCCTTCTCCAATTTCCAAACACGTCCTCACTTTTTTCTAGAATCATCTTTGCCACTAGACAGCCCGGGGGAGGGGGGATTGAGGGGGCGTCCGGTGCACAGCACCGGATTATAATCCAGTGCAACACGTGGACCGTTAAATTTCTTTAGAAGACATCTAGCGGTAGACATTTAAAGCTCAGGTTTTTTTTTTTTTTTTTTCAATCTCTCTCATTGATCCCATCTTTCTCTCACTAAATTTTGTTAACACTTGAAATTATTTTTAAATTATAATTTTTTGTTAATATAAATTTAAATATTTTTTGAAAAATAAAAATAATAAAAAATAATAAATTAGTAACTAAAAATAAAAAAAAAATTTAATAAATTTGTCATTTATCAAATAAATAGTGTATAAATAAATTTTATTTTATCTTTTTAAAAAATATTACATTTTTTTGGTGAACTCCCATGATACGATGTACACGCCAAGTCTATCTTTATTATTAATAAAGCAAAAATCATCAAAATAAAAAAATTTGAACCCATAAAATCTTTTTTTAAGTATTAGAGTCTACATAAAATAAAATAAAATATTTAAGTTAAAGTTTTTATCACTCTCTCCTCAATCTCTCTCTCTCGTTAAATTTTGTTGACACTTAAAATTATTTTTTTAAATTATAAATTCTTATTAATATGTATTTAAATTTTTTGAAAAAAAATAATAATAAATAATATATTAGTAACTAAAAATAAAAAATATAGTAAATTTGTCACTCGTCAAACGAATCGTGTATAAATAAATTTTATTTTATTTTATTTTATGTAGACTCTAATATTTAGAAAAAAAATTTATTTGTTCAAATTTTTTTATTTAGATGATTTTTGCCTTATTAATAACAAAGACAGACTTGACGTGTGTACCGCATCATGAGAGTTCACAAAACAACTATGGTATTTTTACAAAAAAAAAAAAAATAAAATTTATTTATATATTATTCGTACAAATTTATTATATATTTTTTATTTTTAGTTATTAATTTATTATTTTTATTTTTCAAAAAATATTTAAATTTATATTAATAAAAATTTATAATTTAAAAAATAATTTCAAGTGCTAACAAAATCTAGTGAGAGAAAGAGGGGATCAATGAGAGAGATTGAAAAAAAAAAAAAAAGCCTGAACTTTAAATGTCTAGATTTCTTCCAGAAAAATATAACTGTCCACCTATTGAACTAGATTATAATCCGGTGCACTGGGCACCGGACGCCCCCTCAATCCGGGGGAGGGGGGCCGCTGCCATCGTTTGCTGGCTGTGCAATTTCAATTTTTTTTTTTTTGGCTCGAATGTGGTTCAAATTGAAAAATTTTTTTTTCTTAGTTTGGAAAAAAAAAAATTAATTATTTTTAACTAGTTATTAAAAAATTAATTTTTTGTGTTTGAAAAAAAAAGAGTTAATTTTTTAGTAGTTAACTTTTTACCTCTTTGCTAATTTCACTTTTCTACCCTCCAATGTTTAAAAAAAATTTAAAATGTAAGATGGTAAATTTAGTTATTTTAGAAAAAAATTTAAAAACTAATAGTTGATAGCTGAGGTACCAACATTTTTTCCAAACATAGCCCTAATGTCAATTAACTCAATAATTTTTTTTATAAAAATATGGATGAAATAATAAAAATATTTTAAATTATTGGATAATATATTAATTATATTGAATATTAAAGTATTTAAAAATAAAATTTATTAATATAAATTAAAATATTATAATAAAAATTTAATTATCAATATAATTATAAAATATTTAAAAACAGAATTTATCAATATAACTTAAAATATTATACTGAAAATTTAATTATTGTAAGAATCAGAATATCACATATGTCTGATTGGATTGATATAAAAAATGTTGTCTATTATAAAAAATGAATTATACTGATAAATCGCTTTTCTAATTTTTTTAACAATGCGTGATATTCTGAATTTTTAAATATATTTTTAATTTAATTTTTTAGTTTATACTTTCAAAGTAATTATGCTATCAATATACATACACCAACTAGAGTAAGGTGATCGACGAAATGGCACCTCGTGGCCACATGTGTATATAAATTGCGTTTAGTGCACAAAAAGTTGACGAAAATATCTGAAAATTTTTAAAAATTTCTATAAAATTTTACACATTCTCATCTTTTTAAATTTTAAAAAACGTTCAATATCTTTTCAAAAAAATTCGATAACTAGAATTCGATTAATTAAATATCAAAAATTTTTTAACCATTCTTACTATGGACTCTCAAACTACCAAATGACATCCACTTTTACTATTTTTGTGGCTTTTTTAAAACTATTCAAACGGATTATAGAAACCGTTCCGATGAAATTGCGCGAGTAAATTTCGTTCAAACAGCTTTTACAATCTGTTTAGACGAATTGTAATGTAAATAAGTTATGACTGCCTAAAATTTTGAATCTATCTAAATAGAAATTTGATTCATCAGAACAAAATTTTATTATTCATCTCTAAAAAATACGATTTAAACGGTGTACATTAAATATAAAAAATTTTTCAAATTATATTTTATCTCATTTTTCTCATTATTTGGTATACCAAACACATATAGTGGTAGTCTGGCTGTGCATCGAATGAAGGTTGAGTGTGCGGCTTATGAGTGGCCACGTGGTGGCTTGGGAGGAAAAGAGCAAAAAAAAAAAAAAGATAGGTCGACGCGGTGGGATAGTTACTTAGCGTTGTCTATGTATGTAGATTGCATGCATTTTAGAGAAAACGAAAGGAAACCGTGAGAAACAATTAAAAAAAAAAAGGAATGAAGGAAAAATAGTGAACAAACGAGGAAGAGGTAAGTTATTTTATTTTATTAATTTAAAATTAATTTTATGAAAAATTAAATAAATTAAATATACTGAGAGGTATAATAGTTTTGTTTTATTTATTAAATTTATGTTATTAATTAATTTAGTTTATATTTCAACTGTTTAATATATGATTTGTATAGTTTGTCTGAGTTAAAATTAGAATTCGACAATAATTAGCAGCAACCACCTAAATAGTTGAATTTTCTCAAAATATCTGCTGTTTAGGTGAGTGTATTAAACTTAAAGGTAAAAGTATTAAATATAAATTGATAAATTTTATTTATTCACTATTGTTATTAATTATTTATTTTGATAAGAAATACTGAGTACTCATAGATTTATTGTGTTAAATATGAATTATGATTATTTGTGGAATGATAAATTTGAGAAATAATATTGTATTTAGAAAAAAAAAATATTATTGCATATTAGTATAGATTGTGTGCATTATACTTGCATTATGGTGAAATAGGAGTGGCCTAAATGGAGCCAGAAAAAGCAAAAAAAAAAAAAAATATGAGGCCAATCAGATGAGACCAATGATAAAGCTAGATGGGGCCAATGGGATATGCTAAATTAAAGTCACTGTTTATAGTTGAGCACTCAACTCATAGATCAAATGGAGACAAATGTGTGTTGTATTATTATTTAAATCATTTATCATACAAATATGCATGAGATGGCCAGTTAGGGCCTAGTGATGATGATAATGGTTGATAAATGAAAAGTGATGATGAATTGTGCGTTGGGATATCTTTATCACTGTCAGTTATGATACATTTAAATTAATTATTATTTGAATATGGGACAGTTGTCTATACAATTACTGTGAATTAACTTTAGTGTATATTTATTATCTTTTATTTTAAATATAATATCTCCACTGAGTGTGTGACACTCATACTTAAATTTACACATTTCAGGTTAAGTTGTAGAAGTGGCTGCAAGTGTCTGGAGAAGATCTTGAGTTGCATGTTTCCCTATTTCAATCCTATGTTAGTATTTGGAGTATGTGTAAATAAATCTAGAGTTTCAACAGTATTAGACTGAGGTTTGGTTTGATATTTTAGAAATTATAAGTTTGTATATATTTATGTGCTTGTGATATTTCTATTTATTTTACTAAGGAAATAATATAAATTTGATAGGTTATGTTTTGCTTTAACATTGGTTTTTATGTGATTTGTAATTATTGATATATTATGAACAAAGGATATAGAGGTGTTCCATATATTTAAAGAATTAAATATGTATCGTAAAATAGGAGTGCGACACAATGTTACTTAAATTATTATAAAAATTAGATAATTAATATAAAAATAATTATTATAAAAAATAATCATTAGTTCATATAAATACTTGAATTAATAATTAAATTTAAAAAAAAACTATTATTTAGACTACTTTCTTATAGTAAAATAAAAATATTTTAATAAGTTTATTGAATTGAATTTTTATTTAAAAAATAGATTATTGCAAATTGAAATTTTGAAAAATTTCTACTTATAACACCTGAGTTATTTTCATATCATAAAATTTAAGATTAAGTTATTCTCTTTAAAATATTTTAAAACATATTTTCAACTACAAATAATTAAATTATAATGATAAACTATTTTCTTTTTTAAATATTTTAACGACATTGTTACCTAAATTAATTTTTTATTATAATATTTAAAATTATTTTGATAAATTAAATTTTTAAATATTTTGAAAATATTTATTTAAAAATATTTGAAAATATTTTTAAATTATATTGATAACTGAGTTTTTATTACAATATTTTAAATTAAATTGATAAATTTTATTTTTATATATTTTAATATTCAATATAATTAATATATCATCCAATAGCTCAAAAATATTTTTATCATATTAATTATCTAAACTTTTTAAATTAATTCTAGTAACAATTGTTTAAAAATTAAAAAAAATAATTTATCAGTATAATTTATTTTTTTTATAATAGAAAATATTTTTTTATATGGGTTCAATGAGATATATGTAGATACTCTTATTTTTACAATAGTTAAATTTTTAGTACAATATTTTAAATTATATCGATAAATTTTATTTTTAAATATTTTAAAAATATTCATTTAAAAATATTTTAAAATTATATTGATAACCAAGTTTTTATTATAATATTAATAAATTTTATTTTTAAATACTTTAACATTCAATATAATTAATATATTATCCAATAACTCAAAAATATTTTCATTATTTCACCCACATTTTTACAAAAAAAAAAATTATTGGGTTGATTAACGTTGGGGGCTGTGTTTGGAAAAAACTGGTAGTTCAGTTACTAATTATTAGTTTTTTGGATTTTTCTAAAATTATTAAATTTATCATCTTACATTTTAAATTTCTTTTAAACATTAAAGAGCAAAAATGTCAAATTAACAAAGAGGTAAAAAGTTAATTTTTTTTCTTTTCAATTTTTTTTAAAAAAATTAATTTTTTAGTAATTAATTAATAGGCAACTATAAAAAAAAAAATTAACCTTTTTTGCTTTCCAAACTTAGGCAAAAGTTCTCGGATTTGAACCACGTTCGAATAAAAGAAAAAAAAAAAAATTGAATTGTGCGGCTAACAAACACTGGCAACGGGTAACATCAATTACTTATATTAGCCCCCCCTCCACCCATGAACAAGGGCTTTAGTCGGCTTATATATATATATATATATATATATATATAATTTAATAATTTACTTAAATAGGCCAAAATTAGAATATTTATAAAAATAGGGTGCTATAAGTCATCAATATCAATGACAACATCCTCCTATTTGGTGCTACGAGGGTGTCGTTAATGCCATGGCTTTTAAATATTTGATAAGTTAAAATTGGATAAATGATAAAAAAAATATTCCTAAAAAATGATAAGACTTATAAAAAAAAAAGATGGATAAATAATAAGTAATAAAAAAAGTTAAAATTGGATAAAAAAAAAGACATGTTACAGTGAGAAAAATAAGAAATTCTAAAAATTTTAATGATAAATTTTTGTAAAATATTCAAATAAATGTGTTAAATGAAGGATTTTGTTATAGGTGGGGATTTCCATCACCTTTAGTTTTTGCACGTATAACAAATTATTTGTTTTAACATATTTATTTGAAAATTTTCACAAAAATTTATCGTTAAAATTTGTAAAAATTTTGAATTTTCTCACTTTAACATATTTTTTTTTATCCAACTTTAACTTCTTTATTATTTATCTATTTCTTTTTTTGATAGATCTTATTATTTTTAAATAGTAATTTTTTTATCATTTTTCATTTATCCTTTTTGGGATATGTCTTATCATTTCTAAGAATTTTTTTTTTTTTATCAATTTTCATTTATCCGATTTTAACTTATCAATTTTTAGATAGATCTTACTAAATATTTCAGAACATTAGTGGCAGTCGTTAGTGGGATGTCATCAACGCCACTGATCACGCCCACCCTATTTTTGCTTATACTCTAATTTCAATTTATTTAAATAAATTATTAAATTAATATACATATTAACGTAAAAAAAAAGTCGGCTTTAGTCTTCGTGCACGTGGCATTAGTATTCCATGATGATGTAATAAATGAGCAAATAAAATGAAACTCTGTATAAAAAAAGTTGAGAAAATATATATCAATGGGATAAACGTTGGTTAAGTGAAATTTATTATTGGTAGACATAGGCTTTATTTGGTTAAAAAAAACTTCTAGCTTCCCCCTTTTTTTAACTTTTTTTTTTTAGTCATTTTCCACTCAAATTTAATTTCCTTTTTTTTTTAAACTATAACTTTTAATTGTGTTAATCGTATTCGTAAAAAAAAAAAATTATGTCCATTTGAATAAAAATTAAAATAATATAAAAAATCAACTTTTTTGTTTTTGTTTTTTTACTTAAATAGATAACTTTTATTGAAGCTAACTTGAATTTTTTGACTTTTTACTAATTTTAACCAAAAAAAAAAAAAGATTTTAGTGAAAAAATTTTAAACAAGACGAAAAAATCTACAAAAAGCTAAAAGTTTCTTTAAAAAAAAAAAAAAAAAAACCAAACAAAGCCGTATCATTTAAAAAATTTAAAATTGTTAAAACCTTTAAATATACATCTAATTAATTTCAACAACCGTGCATTTGAAATTTGGTAAATTAAACTTTACCAATTTTTTTTAATTTCCTTTAATTTTTACTAATTTTTCTTCAAAACTTTTTAACAACCAAACAGTCAATAATACAAAATTTGACACTCCAAACCCAGCCATACTAATGTTTTAAAAGATATGATCCTCATTATCTTTGTTACTTTGTTTTGATTATTTTAATATTCTGTTGCCATTGTTAGCCGTTTATAACATTGTATATAGGAAACCATATAAAAATATCAATTCTCATTTAAAATTATAATACAACATATTAAAATATTATTAAACTTTTAAATAAAATCATGTCACATTTTGGCTTGCTCACTTGTATAATCTTTTTTCTTTTTACATTTTTTTTTTATGTATTAAGGCTGAACTGCTTAATTTTTAATCCATTTTTATTTGTTAGACTTTTTAAATTTCAGATTTATTTTTTAAAAGAACATTTTTAATCCTAGTCATATAGGCCGCATTTGAACTAAAAAAAAAAATTTAAAACTTTGTAACTTTTATTCTCATGTTGGTACTTGTTTTTTTTTTTTTTTTTTTTTTCTTGCAAAAGCTACTAATTTAGTAAAAACTTTTAAAAGTTAAAAAATAAAAAAATTGAAAAGAATTGAAAAAAGTTAGAAAATTTTGATGATTTTATATGTGGTGATTTTTTTTATGCGATTTATTAATTTTGGTGAAAAAATTAATGAAAATTAAAAAATTAATTTTTTTGAGATATTACTAGACACCCCATAATTGTTTTTTGGGGGGTGGATTTTGGAAAAAGCAATGCATACGGTCTTGCTTTAGTAATTCAATAGATTATTATTAATTACTGAACTCGCAATTTTTAGAATATGAAGTAGAGAGGCTCAAAAAATTATCAAAAGTTACATTTTCTAACTTTTGGTATGGTTTGGTGGAATCATAATTTTTTTTACTTTTCTACCCTGCTACAGTAATTTATTCCATAAAAATTTTACCAAACACACAAAAATTACAAATTTTCTGCCCTGCTACAATAAAAAGCTTATAAACATATAAAAAATTACCACTTTTTTGCTCTGTTACAGTAAAAAATTTACCAAACACCTAAAAGTTACAAAAAATTACTAAAAACTACACTTTGTTCCACCAAACACACAAAAAAACACAAAAAACTACCAAAAGTTTTGTTACAAGAAATAAAACTCTCTGTATTTGTCAAGTGAACATAAACAAATTGAGAGAATGTTCTCTTATTTAATTAAACAGCTGAACTAGATATATATAACTTCATAGGAATAACAGAAAAGAGAAGCAAACTGCAGCCCACGTTTTACATGCCTATTAACGTGGTAAGTGACTAAGAAATAGGAAATAAACAACTTGTTCCTAAAGAATAGGAATTATTCAAACCACTAAGCAACTAACCAAAGCAGATCCTAAAGACTCGGTCAACACTGATAGAACACTAACAGTTTCAATATCCTCTCTTAAATTGAATACCAATTTCATTCAGTTTATACTTGGATTTGTGCAGACGCCGAACAGAGCTCTTAGCTTCACGAACATATCAAGCTTCAATGGCTTGGTCATTATGTCTGCAATCTGTTCTTGAGTGTAACAATGTACCAGTTTTACAACTCCATCTTTAGTAAGCTCACGAAGAAAATGAAACCTGACATCTATATGCTTGCTTCGACCATGTAATACAGGATTCTTCGAAAGCTCAATAGCTGAGCTGTTATCGCAAAAAACCGTTGTACCACCATTTTGAACATGATTAAAACTCTTCAAAATCCTCCTTACCCAGACTATTTGACAAACACATGAAGCTGCTGCAACGAACTCAGCTTCAGTGGTAGACAAGGTGACTATTGGTTGTTTCTTTGAAGACCAAGAAACAGCTCCTGAACTCAACAAAAAAACATAACCTGAAGTACTCCTTCTGTTATCTGAATCTCCAGCGTAGTCACTGTCTGTATAGGCGACCAGCTTCTCATCTCTTCTCTTTCGATACAGTATCTCAAGATCAGAAGTCCCTTTCAGATATCTCAGCACTCTCTTGGCTGCCTGAAGATGAAGCTCTGTAGGACGATCCATATACCTACTTAGAAGACTCACCACAAACGTAATGTCGGGTCGAGTAGCAGTCAGATACATTAGACTGCCAACTACTTGGTTGTAGCGACTACTGTCTACCCTTACTCCATTCTCATCTCTCATAAGTTTGCAACCTGGAACAATTGGATTATGAACTAAATTGCATTTATCCATATCAAACCTTTTCAGCACCTCTTGTGTATACCTTCTTTGACAGACAAAAATACCCTCTGAGCTTTGCATTACTTCTATACCAAGGAAATATCTCATTTTTCCAAGGTCTATCATGTCAAACTCATGCATCATAGACTTTTTAAATTCAATAAACATATATTCATCATTGCCCGTAAAAATCAAATCATCAACGTAAAGATAGACAATTAGAATTTTACCTCCTTCTCCCGCTTTGATGAACAAAGTGTGCTCATAAAGGCACCTCTCGAAACCTTCCTTAGTAAAATATGACTCTATTCGACTATACCAGGCTCGTGGAGCTTGTTTTAGTCCGTATAAAGTTTTCTTTAACCTATACACTTTTTGTTCATTACCTTTCTTCTCATAACCAGGAGGTTGCTCGACGAACACCTCTTCACTAAGTTCTCCATGGAGAAATGCCGACTTTACATCTAGCTGAAAGATCGTCCATCGTTTCTGAGTTGCAAGAGAAACTGCCAATCGAACTATCTCTAACCGTGCTACAGGTGCAAAAACCTCAGTATAATCCATGCCATGTTTTTGGGTGTAACCCTTTGCAACCAAACGGGCTTTGTACTTTTCCACCTCACCATTTTCATTGAGCTTCGTCTTATACACCCATTTCACTCCAACTTTCTTTGCCCCAGTAGGTAAATTCATCAACTCCCAAGTATCATTTTGCTCTATAGCTGCAATCTCCACATCCATCGCTGTTCTCCACTTTGCATCTTTTTGTGCCTCCTCAAATAGAATTGGATCATTTGCTACAAACATAGCTAAATATGCCATGTCTTCTTCCTCAGATAAACCTTCTCCACTTACATAATCCCCCATCCAATTTGGTTGCCTTCTCAATCTTTGTTCCTGAGAGCCAAGTGAAATATCTTCACCTGAGCTAGATGAATCACCTTCATATGATCCATTCGAGCCATTGGTCTCACTTTCCTCTGTACTCCTTTGTTTATCAGTTTCAGCTTCATCTCCATTTCTAGTAGTTGCATCTGGTTCTTTGTCATTGTCGCCCCAAGTCAAGTCAGCCAAAATAACTTCCTTATGACTTTTGTTCCAATCCCAGCTGTTGTCTTCTTCAAACACTACATCTCTACTTACTATAATCTTCTGAGAAATGGGATTATACAACCTGTATGCCTTTGACTCCTCATTGACTCCAAGCAAAATACATCTTACACTTTTGTCATCGAGCTTTATCCTTTTGCAATCAAGAGTATGAACATGAGATACACACCCAAATATCTTGAAGTGATCCACTGATGGTTTGAATCCACTCCAAGCTTCTTCTGGAGTCTTGTTCTTTACAGCAAGAGTTAGACTCCTATTGAGAACATGAATTGCCCAATTTACAGCTTCAGGCCAGAATGTTTTGGGAATCTTCTTCTCTGAGAGTATACTTCGAACCATATTCATGATGGTTTGATTCGTCTTCTTCGCAACACCGTTTTGTTGAGGGTTGTATGCGGCTGTTAGTTGTCTTCGAATACCATACTCACTACAAAAATTAGTGAATTCAAGTGATGTGAACTTGCCCCCACGATCAGTACGAAGAACTTTGATACTCAAACCAGTCTCTGTTTCAACACGATTTTTATATTTCTTGAAGGTAATAAATGCTTCTGACTTCTCAACCAAGAAATAAACCCAAGTTTTATGACTATAGTCATCAATAAAACTAATCATGTACCTTCTGTTGCTGTTGGACATAGGCTGATTGGTCCACATATATTGGCATGCACCAGTGCAAGAATCTGAGAAGCTCTCAATGTGCTTTGCCTAGGAAATGGATTTCTCCGTTGCTTCCCCACCAAACAATCTTCACATACCTTTGACGAGGTCTCAAGACAAGGTAGTCCTCTTACCATTCCCTTTTGTTGAAGAATCTTTAGACCACTGAAGCTTAGATGACCATATCTGCAGTGCCAAAGTCGAGCTGGATCTTCCATGAAAGAATTAAAACAAGCTTCCTCCTTCAGGTATGTTTGAGCAAACAGCTTGAACATTCGATTCGAGGACATTGTAACCTCCATAATTAGCCCTCTCTCGGGATGATAAATTTTGCATGTTCCTCATTGGATGAGAATTGCAAATCCTTTCTCAACTAGCTGACCAATGCTTATCAAGCTGTTCTTTATTCCTGGAACATAGAATACATCAGTAATAATGTGTACGAAACCATTCACCGGCATTCTCATATTTCCTTTACCCATCACATCCATGCTTAAATTATCTCCCAATTTCACCGTCTCCCTGAAATTTCCTTCAAAATTTGAGAAAAACTCCCTCTTGCCACACTTGTGATTGCTGCATCTAGAGTCGAAAAACCACAGTTCTTCTTTGCTGGTTTCTTTATCATCCACGTACGCCATCAACAAAATTTCTTCACTACCTTCCATATAGTTTGCTCTGGCTTCTGTCTCCTTCTTTGGACATTCATACGCAAAGTATCCAAGTTTATGGCAGTTATAACATTCAACAGTTGATTTGTCAAAGCTATGCCTGCCTCCTCCTCTTCCTCGTCCTTGAAATTCGCCATGACCTCGTCCTCTTTCCCCTGAAGACTCTCCAAAAGTGACCTTCAATGCTTGCTGTTCTACAACATGAGCTTTCATACGTTGCTCATATACTAGAAGGCTACTTTGTAACTCATCAATGGTAAGAGCATCTAAATCATTTGACTCCTCAATAGAACATACCACATAATCGAACTTGGGTGTCATGGATCTCATAATCTTCTCGATGACTGCTACTGTGAGGGAAAATTAAAGCAGAATAAAAGAAAATATTACAATAACACACACAAATTAACGTGGTTCGGCACTCTTGGCCTACATCCACGAGTAAGAAACAAAATCCACTATATGATCACAATAGTAAATACAAAATAATTCTGCCTTTCCCTCTCTCTCTCTCTGGATTATCTGAACCAGAGTATCACCCAGCTCTCTTCTACAGACAAACCTCCTCCCCTTTTTTATCAACAGTGGTCAAAGGGAGGTAGGTAGATATTAATATGTTTTGGTTGAATCAATACATTAATATAAATGAGGTGGCTGATAACAAAACATCAATATAAATGAGGGAAGACCATCTGGGGAAAAAGATGGTAATAAATGGGTCAAGAGGGAATATTAATGGGTGAGGATCCCCAACAAATCTCCCCATCCGAACCCATGGAGAGAGGAAATACTATCTGATCAGCATCATCTGGTACCCATACCGATCCTATCTCGGCAAAACTCGAACTTCTCTCTGGTGACAACCTTGGTAAACATATCAGCTGGATTCTGATCTGTGTGAATCTTTTCAAGCTTTAAGAACTGCTTTTCCATAACCTCACGTATCCAGTAATAACGTATGTCAATGTGCTTTGTCCGGGAATGATACACGGCATTCTTGCTCAAATCCAGTGCACTCTGACTATCACAGTAAACCACATACTGATTCTGTTCTTGACCCAGTTCTTGGAGAATTCTCTTCAACCAAAGCATTTCTTTTCCTGCTTCTGCCATAGCAATATACTCAGCCTCTGTAGCAGATAGAGCTATACATTTCTACAACTTGGACTGCCATGAGACAACTCCCCCTGCATAAGTAAACACAAAGCCTGAAGTACTATTCCTATGATCAATGTCTGCTGCCATATCTGCATCTGTGTAGCCTTCCAAAACTGGTTCTGAACCCCCAAAGCACAAGCATAACTTTGAAGTGCCCTTAAGATACCTCAGTATCCATTTCACAGCTTCTCAGTGTAGCTTTCCTGGATTTGAAAGAAACCTGCTAACAATACCAACAGCATTAGCAATGTCAGGTCGAGTGCAAACCATAGCATACATCAAACTTCCTACTGCTGTAGAATAGAGAATATGGTCCATCTCATCTCTGGTTTTCTGATCATTTGGACATGACTTTTTGCTCAATTTGAAATGGTCTGCAAGAGGAGTACTTACAAGCTTAGCACCCTTCATGTTGAACCTATCAATCACCCGTTCAAGATATTTTTCCTGTGACAACCAAATTTTCCTTTCTTTTCTATCACGGATTATCTGCATACTCAAAATCTGCTGTGCAGGACCCAAATCTTTCATCTCAAAAAACTTTGACAATTCTAATTTTAACCTTTTAATCATCCCTGAACTCTGGCCAACTATGAGCATATCATCAACATATAGCAGCAAAATGACAAACTTGCCATCTGAAAATCTCTGGATGTAGACACATGGATCTGAATCTGTTCTTCTGAATCCATGACTCATCATGAAAGAGTCAAATTTCTTGTACCACTGCCTGGGTGCTTGTTTTAAACCATACAGACTCTTTTTTCAACTTGCAAACTAGATGTTCTTTACCTTTGACTTCAAAACTTTCTAGTTGCACCATATAGATTTCTTCATCCAAGTCACCATGAAGGAAGGCAGTCTTAACATCTATCTGTTCGAGCTCAAGATCCATCCCAACAGCTAAAGCAAGCACCATTTTGACTGAAGTTATCTTCACAACTGGAGAAAATATCTCATCAAAGTCTATCATTTTTTGTTGACTGAATCCTTTGACAACTAAACGAGCCTTATACCTTGTCAATTTCCCAGTTACATCCTTCTTAAGCTTGTAAATCCATTTATTCTGCAAAGCTTTTCTTCCTGAAGGGAGTTTGACCAACTCATACATCTTATTCTAAAGCAATGAACTCATCTCTTCTTGCATGGCTTTCACCCAATTATCTTTGTCATTGTGTGTTCTGGCTTCTTTATAGTTTTCAGGCTCCCTCTCATCAGTAAGCAAAACATACTTAGAGTCTGGATATCGAACATTCGCCCTGCATTCCCTGGCTGGTCTTTCAACTCTTGTTTTTAGTGGAGTTGAAGTCTCCCCCTGATCAACATTCTCAGTATCCTGCTCATCCACAGTATCATCAGAATCTGAAAACTGAGATTCTTGAACCTTTTCTGCTGTTTCTTCCTCATTTGAACCCGAGGAAGAATGATCTAACATTAAATTTGGAACACTAAATAACTTTCGCTGTGGAGCCTTTTCAACAACTTGATTTTCATAGAAGATCACATCCTTGCTCCTAATGACTTTCTTCTTCACTGGATCCCATAGTCTATACCCAAACTGCTCATTTCCATAACCAATGAAGACACAAGGCTGAGATTTATCATCAAGTTTGGCTCTTTGGTCCTTAGGCACATGAACAAAGGCCTTGCAACCAAATACTCGCAGATGTGAGTATGACACATTTTTTCCTGTCCACACTCTTTCTGGAATATCAAATCCAAGTGGTGCTGAAGGTGATCTGTTAATAACATAGCAAGCAGTACGAACAGCTTCCCCCCAAAATGACTTAGGTAGTGTAGACATCCTAAGCATACATCTAACTCTCTCCACAATGGTTCTGTTCATTCTTTCAGCAACTCCATTGTGTTGTGGAGTTCCTGGTACTGTAGTTTCATGCCGAATTCCATGTTTGGAGCAATACTCCTCAAACTCATGAGAAATATATTCACCACCATTATCTGTTCGAAGACATTTCAACAGTTTACCAGTCTCCCTTTCAACCATAGCATGAAACAATAAAAAATAATGAAAAACTTTATCATTAGACTTCAGAAAATACACCCAAACTTTTTTAGACCTATCATCAATGAAGGTTAGGAAATACTTATTGCCACCAATAGACTCAATCTCAATCGGACCACAAACATCCGAGTACACCATGTCTAACACATTAGACTTTCGTCTGGAAGAAGAACTGAAAGACACCCTATGTTGCTTACCAAACAAACAGTGCTCACAAGCACTCAGGCTTATAGAGCTATCAAGAGGTATAAGAGACCTCTTGGCCAACATCTGCAACCATTTCTCACTCATGTGAGCAAGCCTTCTATGCCATAAGTTAGGGGAAGACTCCCCCTCAGCGGCATTCAAACTATCTGCGCAAAATTTTACTTGGGTCGTACACAAATTTCCTGAAATCAGCCCTCGAGCAACAACCAAAGCTCCCTTAGTCAACTTCCATTTACCATCTCCAAAATGGCTAGTGAACCCCTGGCGATCCAAAGCAACTCCAGAAATTAGATTGAGGCGCAAGTTTGGAACATGCCTCACATCCTTCAGTAGTACTGAACAACCTACACTGGTGCGAACAAGAACATTCCCTATTCCAACAATCTTGAAATAGCTGGTGTTACCCATTTTTACAACACCAAAGTTTTCATCTCTGTAAGAGATGGAGAAGTTCTTGTCAGGAGTTGCATGAAATAAAGCTGCAGTGTCCACAATCCATTCAACTGTTGAATCTGTCACCTGAAGGCATTGATCTTCTTCAAGTGATAATAAGACAATATCTTCAGCTATCATCGCAGTATTGTTGTCGTCTTTCTTCTCCATGTTGCCCCCTTGTCTTTGTTCACTTTTGAGTTTCCAACAATTTCTCTTCATGTGGCCTTCTTCACCACAGTGGTAGCATCTATACCTGGGTCTGGACTGGCTGCGATTTCTGGACTGGCCACATCTTCTGGACTTGCTCCGATTAAAATTATTTCTGTGGTGTCTACTCTTACTCCTGCCTCACCCTTGACTTCTGTTCTCTGTGACAAGGGCTTGAGATGACTGAGAGCCCATCTCCTTTCTTCTTGCCTTGTTATTCAATAAGGCATCCTGAACCATTTTCATGGTCATTAATCCTCCAGGAGCTGAGTTACTGAGAGATACAACTAGAGTCTCCCAGCTATCAGGCAAAGTACCTATCAAAAGAAGAGCCTACATTTCATCATCAAACACCTTATTCACAGAAGCAAGCTGATTCACCAGACTTTGAAAATTGCTCACATGTTCTGTCATAGAGCTACCATCCCTGTACTTCTGATTAGTGAGCCTCCGCATTAACAGTGCTTTATTTCGGCCAGTTTTACGCTCATACATATTTTTAAACTTTTTCCAAATTTCATAAGCATCAGTTTCTTTAGCCACATGATGAAAAATGCTTATATCAATTTGTTGTCTTATCATCCCCACTGCTTTTCTATTTATCTTAACCCATTTTTCATCTTTTCTGTCAGTCGGTTTAGCCCCTTTATTTTCAATTGGGTCAGTCAAATCCTTACAATAAAGTAAGTCCTCCATTAGAGGCTTCCAAATTGGGTAATTGGATGAGTTTAATTTAGGTATGCCACTATGTGAGTCCTCCATTTCACCAATTTAGGGTTGGAATTTACTGAAATAGACTTTACAAAAGTGTTTGGGAGGGCAAAAAACTTTAGGAGGGCCTAAATGACAAATTTCAAGAAAACAAGGGCAAATCTGTAATTTTTCAGGGGCGTTTTTAAAACTTTTCAAATTTTTCTGGGACTTTCTGCAGTTTCAAAAACTTTTCTCCAGCAGAGAGATAAAACAGCCAAACACAACCAAATGGGGGACACGTGTCAGCCAGTGATTGGCTGACTCAGAAAAACTAAATGGGGGACACGTGTCAGCTAGTGATTGGCTGACTCAGAAAAATTGTGTTGGTGTGTGTGCCATGTGTCCTTTTATTACTGGGTGATTACAACACTTTTGTCACGTGTCAGAATACAAATATCACAAATCTTACAAATACACAATCCCACGTGGCTATTTCTGATTGGGCCAAATCTTACAGATACACAATCCCACGTGGCTATTTCTGATTGGGCCAAATTGTACAAATAGACCGAGGTGGCAGTGGGCCCCAGCTGCTGATGTGGCAGTCTGATATGATGACGTGACTGTTGTTATGAGACTGATGTGGTAGTTTACTTTGATGGTGTGGCAGTTTACTTTGATGATGTGGCTTCTGATTTGGCATCAGATCTGGTGGCTGACGTGGCCCCTGGATTTCTTTTTCTCAAAAAAGAATTTTGTAATGAAAAGGATTCGAACACCCAACCTTTTAGGTAGAATAAGGGGTGTAGAACCAACTGGACTGGAGACACCTTTTGATGGGCTTTCACAAAAAAAAAGTAAATATAAGGTATTTATTGTATTACCTTCTTCACAACCCGCAGACTGTCTTCTCTAGCAACGGTGAAAATTTTCGACAAACTTTGACAAGTGATTGTGGGCACGTCTGGGTTCCGATTGAAACACCGTTTGAACCGTTGAAATTCGTCTCGATAAACTTTACAATGAAATGACCTCCAAACTCATATTGGAACAAATTATTTTTCTTTGGAAAAAAAATCAAATTATTTTACGCCAAATAACCCCGATCTGGCTCTGATACCACTTGTGAGGGAAAATTAAAGCAGAATAAAAGAAAATATTACAATAACACACACAAATTAACGTGGTTCGGCACTTTTGGCCTACATCCACAGGTAAGAAACAAAACCCACTATATGATCACAATAGTAAATACAAAATAATTTTGCCTTTCCCTTTCTCTCTCTCTGGATTATCTGAACCAGAGTATCACCCAGCTCTCTTCTACAGACAAACCTCCTCCCCTTTTTTATCAACAGTGGTCAAAGGTAGGTAGGTAGATATTAATGTGTTTTGGTTGAATCAATACATTAATATAAATGGGGTTGCTGATAACAAAACATCAATATAAATGAGGGAAGACCATCTAGGGAAAAAGATGGTAATAAATGGGTCAAGAGGGAATATTAATGGGTGAGAATCCCCAACAGCTACATCGTCCATCATTCCCTTATTGGTTCTTAGCTTGTTGACCATAGCAAGAGTACGAGCAAAGTATTCATTCACAGATTCTCCCACCTTTATGTTCAGCATCTCAAACTCTTTTTGGAGAGCTTGTCGTTGCGCTCGCTGCACTCGTGCTGTCCCCTGATACTTCTGCTTCAAGGAATCCCAAATACTTTTGGCTGCATCCTTGTTCAAGATGGTTTCCAGGATCGATCGGTCTATGGCCTAGAAGAAATAATTCTTTGCCTTCAGATCCTTCAACTTTGCATCATCAATCACTTTCTTCTGTGCATCAGTGAGTTGAACTCCTTCTACTACTGCAGGAATCCCGTCTGTCACCACACTCCAATATTCTTTCGATCGCATGAAATTCTCCATGAGCATACACTAGTGATCATAATGCCCATCGAATTTTGGGATCACTGGTTGCACAAATCCACTCTCAATCGCCATATTCTCATCACTAAACACCTTAGAAGACTGCTGCTTCTTAATCAGGTCCTTGTAACCTTGCTCTGATACCAATTGTTACAAGAAATAAAACTCTCTGTATTTGTCAAGTGAACATAAGCAAATTGAGATAATGTTCTCTTATTTAATTAAACAGCTGAACTAGATATATATAGCTTCATAGGAATAACAGAAAAGAGAAGTAAACTGCAGCCCACGTTTTACATGCCTATTAACGTGGTAAGTGACTAAGAAATAAGAAATAAACAACTTGTTCCTAAAGAATAGGAATTATTCAAACCACTAAGCAACTAACCAAAGCAGATCCTAAAGACTCGGTCAACACTAACAGAACACTAACAGTTTCAACAAGTTTTACCTTTTTGCATTTTTTTAAATCTGTAAACGGGCTCATATTTATCTATAAAAGCTACTTATGGTGATTACAACAATTTTTGCTCAAAAAAATAATTTTCACTAATTTTTTATAACTTTTTCTATCAAATATAAAATTAATTTTTATTAACTTTTATCAATTTTTATAAAATTTACCCAACACTTAATTTTGTGGGACACTATCAAGTATGCAAAATTGACAAAATTATAGACAGCGAACCACCAGGATGTACAATTTTTGAAAATTGTTCTGTCGGAGACCTTGAATAGCCGCGTCGCGTCCATAGCTTTTCTCAACAGCATAATTTTTTTGTTATACATTAGCAGGCGGATTGACTTGGCAAGCGAAGGGTGAGCATTATTAAGTTTTGATGGAATTGTCTAATCAAATTATTTAATTTTGATTAAAACGGTTTGATATATTTGAGTTAATTTTAAAATTAATTATATTATGATTTTGGGTTCGGTTTTATTTTTTTGCAATTGAATCAATCAAAATAATTGGATAACATAAATTTATTTATTAATCTATTAGAGTACTAACGTATATAATTTCAAATTATATTATTAGTATATAGTCAATATAAGCTAAATATATTAAAATATACTAAAATCAACATAGTTGACTTCTGAACTTTTCTTTTTTTAAATTACCAAAGCACAAACCATCATTTTGTTGTATAATTATCCTCCTCTCTCAATGCTAAGACTTCCAGAGAAATTTGTTTAAAATATAAATTTTTAAAAATTGAAATTTTAAAATACATGAATTTTTATTACGCTTTAATTGCATCTAGTACAAAATTTAATAATACCCACGATAGAACACACTAAGGCCCTGTTTGAAACTTCATAGTTTTTCATTAATATTTATAAAACTCTAATTTCTTTTCCAATTGTTTAATTTTCATTAATTAAAAAAAAAAGTATATCTATCATTAAAAAAAGTAACAAATTCAGCAACCGTATTGACACAAAAAAATGTCAAATAATAATGTACTTTGCACAATTTAAGATAATATATACAAGGATCTATTAAAAGTCAATCGAATGGATTACTTATCATCCGTTCAAACAGTTAGAGGTTAAATCACAAAAAAAACTGATGAATTTTGAGTTCTATTATCAAAAAATTTCAAAAATTAGTTGACACTTCAAACTCTAAAATATTTCCATTATGTCAGTTTTGGAGATTTTATTGTTTTTTAATTTTATTTTATTTTGGACTCCAAATGGGGTCTTATGCAAAATTCATGTGTTTAAAATTTTAAAATTTCAATTTAATAAAGTAAAACATTCAGTCCAAATATTTTTTTTTTTTTGAAATTTTCTCTTTCACCGAAAACTAAAAAAATAAAAATAAAAAAACATTTTCCTTACAAATCCAATATCATTATTATGAATGGATTTATTTAAAATTAATATCATAGGCCTTGGCTCCATTAAGTCCAAAAATCCCAAAGTGCCTCTCGAACTCTCGTCCACCTTTCTCGTTCTCATCAAACAGATCAGACAAGAACACTTCCGCTCCCACCCCTGCCCTCCTCGGCTTCCCCACATCGTTCAGCGCTCGTCGCACCACGTTCCCATTATAAGCCAACGCATTCTCCGGACTCGCCGCCTCTCCGCCGGCCGTCGGCCACCCGTCTTCGTCACCACCACTGGAATCCCCGCGAGCCCTTCTCTTTGCATCGCGTACACAAACGCATCGATCGTCGCGTCGAACAGATTGTCATAAACATGTTTGATTTTTGTTTTTAATGGGAGTAACGACTATATAAAGGTTATGCATGGACGACACAGGAGCAATTTTGATTTCTAATTATGGGAACAGGTTTGATTTTGGTTTGAAATGGCTTTGTTTTATTTCTTCGGGTGCTTTCTTTGTATTTATTATTTTATGAGTTGGATTACAAATGAGTCTAATCGGTCGAATCGGGTAGGAAATTATTTAAGTTTATTTAAAAATTTTATCAAGATAGAAAATGTATTCAATTTGAACTTTTAAGTTTTCGAATTGAATTTTTACTGAACCAAATTCAACTGATTTAATTATTTTATATAAATTTAAATTTATATAACCAAACTCAAATAGTCATCAAATTACGGTTTATGATTAAATTTAATTTAATTTTATCCAATTTTAAGGGTCATTTGACTCCCATGAATTTTTTTTTTAATTATTAACTTTTAGCTAACTTTCTTTAATTCTTATAATTTTTTATCAAATGCATAATTTCATTTTTTTTTGAGTCAAATGACATCTTAAATAAAGTTTTAAAGAATCAAATCCAAATGTCGGTCGAGATTTTTTTTTTTGTTAAATAAGTATTGTATACTTTCGATATATAAAAGAATTATCATCTATAACATATACAAAAGTTAGGGATCCTTCAACTTCTACGAATTTCTATATCTACAGTAGTAGGAATTTCTATTTTTACAGTAATAGGCTTGATCTTGGCAATTTAAGAAATTTTAAGTCTTACTTTTTGTTTTATCTTTTTTCAGTATTTATTGACTGTTTGTACTAAAATCTTAGTAAGAGATCAACAATTCAAGAGAAGAAAAAGAGATGAATTTGCGAAAATATTCAATCTAGATAGGAAGAAAGTCAAGATTATATTCAATTAATTATAGGACTAAATTTGAAAAAGTAATTATTTTAGGTATAAAGACTAAGCCGTTGGTTTAATTAAATTGATTTAATAGATAAAATACTCATATTAAACTCAATAATATATTTTCTCATAATTGAGCCTCTAAATCCTTAGTATAAGAATGTAAAGGAAATGAATCTTAAAATTTTATTTTTATAAGAAACCTTGTACGTATTAAAACATCCAATTCACAACCAACCAGCTAAAGATCATTTGAATTTTATACTAATTTGAGAAACATTATTTTAATGTTGTGAGACAAATCTCAATAGTACGAAATAACTTCATAATTATTACTAACAAGTGGTTCAATATTCCATAACACAGCCAAATAATGTCATATAGAACAAGAAGAAGGAAATGCACCTCTGAAGAACCACACTGATAAAGCCAAACGAAGATTAAAAAAAAAAAAACACGCTGTTTTAATATACAATAAGCTTCTTATAATTTAGCAAACATCAGGCCAAATCCATCTTTCATTGGCTGCTGCTTAAACTTTATGGCAGACATCTCCATCACAAGTCCATCCTTCTTTGGGGTTTTTTCCCTCCACATCCTCTTCAGTATCAACTTTGGTCCCCTTGTCTTCTGCTAAAGCACAACTTGGATGCAGATCAAAGTCACACTCTTTACAATAGAAAGACCAAACCTTTCCTGCTTCATCGCATCCATCACATCTATACACCTTCCGTTGAGTTAGCACTAGCTCATGTTCATGTAGTGCATGCTTCACCTTCTCAGGCCATCCCTTTGCCATCTCTTCTTGCTGCATCTCAATCTCCTTCAAGCGCTCTTCGGTGAAGGGATAAGCGTCTGCTCCATGGTACATGACAAGTTCTCTGGCTTCTGTTGTGATAGTCCGGCCACTTGGCCCAATGGCAACTACCTTAGGGATGCCACGGACTTTGAACGTGCGCTCCAAAGACATTTTCCTCTCATCTCCAAAGGGTAGTGCCAGCCATGGCATTTGAGAAAAGAATTCTTCAAAGGAAGGTTGATCTCTGTCGCTGGAGATGAAAATCACTTCAAAGGGATCATTCTTTGCCTTAATCTGGTGATAGACTTCAGTAAGCTTTGGTAGAAAAGCACGACATGGAGGACACCAATGTGCTGAAAAGTAAAGAAGGATATTTTTCCCCACAAGATCCGAAATTGGAACCTAAAAAGAGCGTTTCTTGTGAGTAATCACCGGGATGTGTAAAGAAGGCTTGCATATAAAGGGGAAAGAGAAAGTGGTTGGGGTTGGTATATAAAGAAGGCTTGCATGCAGATAAAATTTTCGTCTGTTTAAATGTACAAAAGCTTACCTTGAGTCCCTCCTTTCCAATTACAAAATTGCGATCTCCTAAAACCAAAATTGACTCCAAAGTTTGTGCTTTCTGTTTGGCCTTTTCTATCTCCTCAAGCTCAGCAAACTTTTCTGGTGTAAAAGGATATCCCAGAGTGCCATGGTCTTCGATGGCCTCAACAACATCAGAATGAATGGTCTTCCCATCTGGGCCTATAATAACCAACGTGGGTAAGTTTGAAAGACCAAAGTACCGAACTAGCTTCTCACAACTCTTGTCTTTGAAGGGCAGCGAGAACCAAGGCATCCTTTCAAAGCCTTGCTTGAAGGATTCTTCATCATTATCAAGGGGTATCATTACAATCTCAAAGTTCTCCCCCTTTGCCTTCAACTTCTCACGAAATTCAATGAGTTTTGGAGTAAATTCAAGGCATTTCTTGTATAAAGACAGAAAGAAATACAGGCCTATGGTCTTCCCTTCAAGCTCAGAGATAGACACCTTGTATTTAACAAAATGCAACGAGAATATTCAGATCAGGAGAATTTTTAAGGAGAATATAGAAACAAATAAGAAGAACTTAATTTTGTATGGCAACAAATAAGAAAAACATAATTTTGAGGTTCCAATAGTTGACCTCTGCGATTCAAACTCACCTCCTTTCCATCAGCAGAGATCGCAAAGTCACGAGAACGGGAGACTAAGAGAGATTTCAAGGATTGTTCCCTCCTGGCTGCTTCTTCCTGATCCCTCATTTCTTTGATCCTTTCTGAGGTGAAAGGATACACATCAGCTCCATATTCCCGAATGATCTCAACTCCATCCTCAGCCAAAACCTTCCCACTTTCGTCGAGGATCAATAGATGAGGTATCCCCATCACCTCAAATAATTTATTCAGTCGACCACGTGTGACTGAATCAGAAAATGGGATGGCAAGCCAGGGCATCTTGGAGAAATACCCATTAAATGAATCATCATCTTTGTCCGCTGTGACAAATACAATCTCAAAAGTTCCATTCGAGGACAGTTCATTGTAAACTTCCACTAGAGTTGGGGTGAACCGCCGGCATGGGCCACACCACGATGCTGAAAAATATAAACCGACCTTTTTCCCTTTCAAACTGTCAATTTTAACCTGCAAATTCCGGAATTAATCATATCACTTCTATTTCGAATAATCGTTCTGGCTACAAACGTTCTGCTCCTAAATGCAGATTCAACCAATTCAATCTATTCGACAGAAAAAAAGGAAATGAAAATTTAACCCACATCAAGCGTAAAGTAAATACTGGATTCAAGGTAGCAAGTTTGGTTTACAACGTTTGAATCAACAGGGCACATATAATTGAACTTGAAAATCTAAATTTTAACTGCCCAAATAAAATCTAAATCTTAAACAACTGAACTCAATCCAAGACATAATAACTTGTGTCACCAATAATACTGATTTTATTCATTACGTGATCAAACAGCAGAACCATGCGACAGAACTTGCCCCATCACTCCTCGGAACATTTCACCCCAAACACCTAAAATTCTCACAAAAGACATCCTCAATTTATTCATCATGAGAAGGCCCTCCAGCTCCAAATTAACACTATAAGTGGGCCAGTGCCAGTACATACATACATACATACATACATATATATATACACAAACAGACAAACAAATATCAGTAATACAATATTCATCAGAAAACATATTGGGAAAAGTTAAAGACAAGAAGTTTCCAAAATTCGGAAACACTAACATTTTTTAAGTTACTTAAAAGTTTCAAGTTCCAGCATCGAAGCATCACTTATCAGATGGGTACTTCAAGAAAAGGAAGACAAAAAGCACAATTTCTTATAACAGGGTTACAAAATAAAGTGAATTTAAGAAGGGATATCACAATTTATTGCATATAAATTAATATGTATATCCTATATATATACACCTGATCACCGTTGTTGCGAATCAGGAAGTCCCTCTCGGCGGAAGAGAGGAGAGACCCAAGATCGTGGGTTTCGCCGCTGTTGGAAAAAAATTGTGGAAATAATGAATATAAAATTCATTGTACCTTTTTGATGCGGAAAACTTTTGATTCAGGATCTTCGCTTGCTTTACGAGCTCCTTTGTCACGTACGCAGATTTCTGAACGGATCTTTGCTCGCTTTTATAGAATACTACCAGAGTATCTACAAAGCACACGAACCAAAACCCTAGGGACTAAGATGGTACCTTAGAGAGAACCAAGAGAGAATATATGGAGAGAGAGAGGAATATTGATTGTTGTATATTCAATACTAGTTTGTGTCTATATATAATAGCGAGATGCCTAACTCATCTCAACCACTAAAGGGATAGAGTTAGATATTAACTCAACTATTCAAAATAAGAGATCAACCTTATCTCTCAAACATATAGAATTATCCCAACATTAGAACTTATCTAGTCTCCTACTTTGAGTCAAACAATGCCTATGTGGACGTACCACAGGGCAATACAACATCTCCCACTCGGACACATAGGGAATATATATCTCTCATCCAAAATTTACTCATCCTGTTCATCTCTTCATACGGGTAATGGATCGTGCGACCAAAACGAGAAAGTCTAAAATGAGGAATGTTATATTAAGTTACCATCTCACTAATATAACATTACAACTCCAAGTCTCGTTTATACCCCAAATCATCAAATCACACTAGATCTAGCACCTCTAATCCCTCTTGTAACACATACAGAGTCATGCTAGATCTCACATTATATTTGCACTCATGATTATATCAAAAAAAAAGACTAACAATGACATAATCGCCCGGGCTATGAGTTACAAAACATTAGTGTGGTATCAAATGACTTTCCCTTATACATTATGTTTGTTCATCTAAACTTGACTGCTTTCCTAGACATGCTCCGTTGGACCGTATAATTCATGGCCCTTGGATAACATGCTAAAGTAGCAACATCAAGTCTCAACTTCAAAACATAAGTCTAAGTCCCAAAGGGTATGAGATGGAACTAATAGTCCAGAAGTCTCACACAGTGACGAAGAAAGGGATTTATTTCGTCACCCCTTCCCACGGTCGCCTAGTAGCACATACAGTATGATATGTATGCTATGGTGGAGCTCCCACTTAGGGTTAGTCACGCTCTAACACCATACGAATCTTAGTCTAGTCGCTTCTCATAGCGCCTAACTTGAGCCTCTCGAGACAGTCACTCAATAGTGCCTTCTCATGAGTCTCACATTCGGCTATTCTCAGGTTTCATGGAGACATGGATGTACTCCATGTTCGACTAATGTAGTCTCATCTTAGCTCAATGCTAAGGCGACTTATGATAACTCAATCCTTGTCGCTTTAAAAGCGCCATGGAAATCACTACTTCATAGTGTGATCATCTATGTCTCATCCTGCTCGCTATTCAAGCGCCAGGGTGATCACCCGTGTGAGTGGGCTGACCAAAACCTGGTGACTTTACTCATATGACTAGATATGTGCACTAATTAAATAAAATAATATGCAATCAAAAACATATTTTATTAATGCATAGAAAAATGTCCATCATACAAAAAAAATGTCAAACCCTACGTAAACCCAAGACCATAACATGTCTGCGAAAAATATCTCTCGGTATGGGTTTAGTCATGGGATCAGCAACCATGTCGATGGTGGGGACATACTTTAGGACAACCTGACCTTGCGCAACAATGTCTCTAATGAAATGGTAACGAGTATCAATGTGCTTGGATCTACCATGGTATTTTGGATCTTTTGCAAAAGCTATGGCAGCTGTGTTATCACAATGAACCACAACAGCCTCGCCCAAGTGCCCTGTAATGCTCAAGCTCTGCAAGAATCTCCTCAACCATAAAGCTTCTTGCACAGCAGTAGTGCAAGCAATATACTCTGACTCCATGGTGGATAAAGAAACACATTGTTGTTTCTTACTACACCATGAAATGGCTCCTCCTCCAAGTATGAAAGCATAACCCGATGTGGATTTGCGCTCATCTCTGTCAGCAGATCCATCTGCGTCACTATACCCAGCTAATTTCATACTTCCACCTTGATAGCATAAAGCGAAGTCTGCAGTCCCTCGCAAATATCTAAATATCCTTTTAACTGCAACCCAATGGGCAGCTCCAGGATTACTTTGGTATCGGCTAACCATACCAACAGCAAAACATATGTCAGGTCGAGTACACATCATAGCATACATCAGACTTCCAACTGCACTGGCGTATGGAACATTGGCCATTTTTTTCTTCTCTTCCTCTGTTCTAGGACACTGATCAATGCTAAGAGTTCGACCTTTCTCCATTGGAGTGTCTATGGGTTTTGAATGGTGCATACGAAATCGTTCTAGGATCTTCTTTATGTAAGTCTCCTGGGACATACTAAGAAGTTTCTTAGAGCGATCTCTGGAGATCTTAACCCCAAGCACATAATCTGCCTGCCCCATGTCCTTCATCTCAAATGTGGAGGACAACCACTTCTTAGTGGCGACAATCATCTCCATGTTATTTCCAGCTAATAAAATGTCATCCACATAAAGTGAGAGAACAAGAAACTTATCTTTTTCTCTTTTGACATACACACAATGGTCTTCTTCGATCATCATAAATCCCACAGAGAGAATGGCTTGATGAAATCGAATGTACCATTGTCTAGACGATTGTTTCAGGCCGTAAATAGAACGCTTTAAGCGACAAACCTTTCGCTCTTGTCCTTCAACCTGAAATCCTTTTGGTTGATCCATATAGATCACCTCGTCTAGTTCTCCATTGAGAAATGCTGTCTTCACATCCATTTGAAACAATTCCAAATCTAAATGTGCGACAATAGCTAGAAGGAGGCGAATGGAGGCAAATCTCACCACAGGAGAGAATGTCTCCTCATAATCTATGCCCTCCTTTTGGGTATAGCCCTTCGCCACGAGTCGAGCCTTGTATCTGTCAATTGACCCATCCGCTTTGCGCTTGACCTTCAGAACCCACTTGTTACCGATGGCCTTGCGCTTAGGTGGAAGGTCAACTAACTCCCATACATGATTCTTAGCCATTGAGGTCATCTCTTCTTTCATAGCAGCTATCCATTTTTCAGATGCAGGTGAATTCAATGCTTCCTCATAGGAGGCAGGCTCATCAGCATCCACGGAGGCAGTCATGAAGGACTCTCATTCAATCTCAAAGCGTCGTCGAGGAACTATTCCACGACTGCTTCTGCGCAATTGTGAATCCTGAGAGTCTCCTAGTGGCATACTTCCACTAGGTAAGAAAATGCTCCCACTATCTCTAGCAACCAAAGGATGAGGTTGTGATGCCTCATCTTGCCTATGAGATAAAGGTACATCTTCTTGAGGTTCTTCTAACTCATAGAGTTCAAGATCCCCTTTAACTTCACCAATACTTGGAAAATCATTTTCAAGAAACTCCACATCGCGTGACTCTACCTCTGTCATTCCTCCATCTGGGTGTTCACCGTACATAACGTGGCCTTTTGAGTGTTCAGAGTATCTTAAGAAGACACACTTATTAGCTCTTGGGCCCAACTTCCCATACTTATGGGAAGTATTGTGAACATATCCCGCAGAGCCCCATGGACGTAAGCCTTCTAGATTAGGCTTTCTATCATTCCATAACTCATATGGAGTGGAAGGAACTGACTTTGAAGGCACTCGGTTAAGTATGTAGGCAGCAGTTAAGAGAGCATCTCCCCAGAAACTTATCGGGAGATTTGCCTGTGCCATCATTGACCTAACCATATCCAAAAGAGTGCGATTCCGTCTCTCTGCAACACCATTTTGTTGCGGAGTACCTGGAATCGTTAATTGTCTGCGTATCCCTTTTTCCTCACATAATCCTTTGAACTGATCAGAAAGATATTCTCGGCCTCTATCAGTACGAAGGACTTTTAAGTTCCTTTCTTTCTGATTCTCAACCTCAGTTATGAAGCGTTTGAAACAATCCAAAGCTTCAGAACGGTGAGCTAACAGATATACTGAGCCAAAACGTGAAAAATCATCTATAAAGGTAATAAAATAGGATGCGCCATGTCGTGCCTTCACATTCATTGGTCCGCAAATATCTGAATAGACTAGCTCTAAAGGATGACTGGCCCTATTAGCCTTACCAAAAGGCTTTCTGGATGACTTTCCAGCCAAACAAGGTTCACAAGTAGGTTGGCTTACTTTAGTGAGAGAGCCCAAGAGCCCTTCTCTAGCTAATCTAGCCATCCTTTCTTGCCCTATGTGACCCAATCTAGCATGCCATTTAACAGAATCAGATATAACATTAGAAGAAGAAGATGTGATAAAAGTTAAATTATTATAAAAATCCATATCCAAATCCAGTGCAAAAAACTCATCTCTTAAACTACCATGACCATAAAGCGTCCTATCAAGATAAATGGACAAACCACTACCTTCAAAATGAAAAGAAAAACCTAAGTTTAATAATGCTAAAACTGAAAGCAGATTACATCGGACAGTGGGTGCATAAAGCACATCATGTAAGAGCAAAGTGCGTCCAGTACGCATCTTGAGCTGGTAAGTGCCAACTCCCAGGACATCTTCCTGCGCCCCATTCCCCATTATGACTGCATATTTACCCGCTGGGACCCGACGATAATCTACATATCCAGCTCGATCCATTGCTACATGTTTGGTTGCTCCTGAGTCTACAATCCAACCAAGGAGAGAATGAGCAATATAAACATGTGAGCAAACAAAATTGAAAGAGCTAGTGCTAGGGTTTACCTTCTTCGGCTCGTTACACTCAGAAGCGAGGTGACCCTTGCGACCACAATTATAGCATTTGAGCTTAGACTTGTCTTTCTTTCCACCACGCTTGCCTCTACGGCGCTTGGTTCCCTTGCCAACTTGAGGCGCAAGATTTTGGAGTTTGCCTTGTCTTGCTCATTTTTGTTGTCCTTTGCGCTGGGGCCTTTTTCCCCTACGCTGTCCAACCTGAACGACAAGTGCAGCACTACGGTTTACATCTCTGCGCTCCGCTTCAAGCTCAAGGTGAAATGAGACATCATCAAAAGTTTTGATGCTCTCATTGTGCGTAAGTACAAGTTTCACCTGACTCCATGGATTCTCAGGTAAAGACATAAGAACCGCCAAAATCTGTTGCTCTTCAGTGAGATCATTGCCAGCTGCCTTCATTTCTCTAATCATGGCAGACATCACCCTAAGGTGCTCCGCCATAGTGTGTTTGGGGTCCATTGTATATTGGTTGAACCTCAAGGTTAAGGCACGTAGCCTAGTGGTAGTGGTACCACCATATTTTAGGTGCAATTGATCCCACATTTCCTTAGCAATGGAGAATTTCTCAAATTCTCCAATGAGATCATCATGCATGCAGCTTAACAAAGTAAAGCGCGCACTCCTATCGCTTTTGAACCAAGTTTGATAAGCCTGTTGGTCACGGCGATGCTGAGCCGTTGTACCTTCAGTAGGTGCAACCATGTTGTTGGTTAAATGGTCGAGCAATTCTTGCTCATTAAGGAGGTACTGAACCTTCCTATGCCACATATCAAAGTTATTGCCATCAAGTTTCTCTCCCTTGTTAAGTTCAGCAATAATGTTCTTTGAGGCCATTTCACTACATACAATTTGCGCAAGGAATTTTACTTAGGCACATATCTATTATTGTTATTTATTTTAAAAAATTAATTAGACTACAAAATTCTTTTCCACATTATAAAATCGAAAATTTCGCACTTTTGGTGCTAATAATCATCTCTTTTAATGTAAATTAGAATAAAGTATCTAATTATTTTTAAAATAAAATATGGGAACGACTCCCACTTTCCACAAGGTTTATACAACACATGCATATTATTAAAAAAAATAATGTGAGTCCTATAAGACTCTTTTGGTATAACTGATGCTCATGCCAAAATAATTCAAAGTTTACAAATTTAATGCGAAACACATCCCCTTACAAAGCTTCAAAAAAAAAAAAATTACATCATTTTTACATTGCCAAAAATAAACCTACTACATCATGCTAATAAACATAAATAAATGGGGATGCCGCACCTCCTTTGTATTTTAAGAATTATTTTGGAATAATAAATAACAATAAAATTCATGAGCATCATAAAACATCAATTCTCCCTCCATTTAATTTCTCATACAAATACATAGTTTATATTAAATGGAGGTTACTAAGCTCACATCTAAAGGAGTTAGTATATGGTCCAATTTTTTTTTTTTTTTTAAATGTCAAAACACATGCCCATATGGCACAATTGGATGAATACACTAAATATTCATTCATGTAAATAAACAAATTATTTATCCACAGAATATAAATAAACAAATTAATTATTTATGAGCTATTAGAATATAATTAAACGAATTAATTATCCATGTGCCATTAGAATATAATTAAACAAATTAATTATCCGTGAGCTAAAAATAATAATTAAGCAAAAATAATTATTCATGCATGAGCTATTAAAATATAATTAAACAAATTAATTATTCATGCATGAGCTACTAAAATATAATTAAACAAATTAATTAAATACCTAGAACACATCTTTGCATAAGGCCCAATAACATAAAACCCTTTAAAACAAGTAAGTGGGGAATTAAATTTCAATTTTTTTGTTTTATTTCAAAAAACATTAAAACATAAATTTATTATTATTATTACACATAAATAAAAAATTTCCAAAAAATTGAACCAAAAACATCAACGCAATATGCAATGCACTTGTATATACATACGGAATATATATACATATATTTTGTTATGTTGGACAAACCAACAGAATGTCTAGCTTGGTTGAATTGGTCTAAGGTGTCAATTTCAAGTTCTGGTCCAAGAGGTATGGGTTCGAATCCAATTCCCAACAATTCTGTTTTATTGTATTTTGCACTAAAAATACTTGCATTGTTGGACTTACCCTTCCACCGCACAGAACGGGAGGTTGCCAGACGCTGTGCTCAATTTTCTAGCATATAAAAATAATTTAATATACAATTTTTCAGCATATAAAAGGATCCTGCACCGGCTGCGTGAGGCATTCAAAGTCCACAAAAAAAAACAAAATACCATGGTTTCTGAGCCTCCACAAAGAGGGCATAGCCTAACACGACTGCTGGCCTTTTTTTTTTTTTATTAACAATACAGATGGAACCACACAGTGCCATCTTCAATCATGAATTAAGTTCGGCTGCTTTTGATTTTGTTAAAAAAAATCTAGAACACATGACAATAAGATCTAAATTTTAAACAAATTAAAAATTAGATCTACTAAAAAAAAGAGCGAAAACAGGCATAAAATTGCTCTGATACCACTGTTGGAAAAAAATTGTGGAAATAATGAATATAAAATTCATTGTACCTTTTTGATGCGGAAAACTTTTGATTCAGGATCTTCGCTTGCTTTACGAGCTCCTTTGTCACGTACGCAGATTTCTGAACGGATCTTTGCTCGCTTTTATAGAATACTACCAGAGTATCTACAAAGCACACGAACCAAAACCTTAGGGACTAAGATGGTACCTTAGAGAGAACCAAGAGAGAATATATGGAGAGAGAGAGGAATATTGATTGTTGTATATTCAATACTAGTTTGTGTCTATATATAATAGCGAGATGCCTAACTCATCTCAACCACTAAAGGGATAGAGTTAGATATTAACTCAACTATTCAAAATAAGAGATCAACCTTATCTCTCAAACATATAGAATTATCCCAACATTAGAACTTATCTAGTCTCCTACTTTGAGTCAAACAATGCCTATGTGGACGTACCACAGGGCAATACAACAGCCGCCTTTGGCTTGCTCTTCAACACCGCCTTGATGGCCGTCACCTTCCATTTTCTCCGGCCGTTTGATCTAAACTTTAACCGATGAGACGAAAGTGAGAAAACTCGGAGACCCCCCTTTTTTTTTTTTGTTTTTCCTCCTTATATTCTATTTTCCTTCCTTATGAGCTAAGTCTCCAACTAGCAGATAAGTTCACTTGGAAAGCATTTTGGAAAGCATTTTATAAAGCATATAAAAATAAACCTATAATGCCGCAGCCACTTGAAATGTTATCAGGGAACGTGCTCAAAAGTTAATATGACATAACTTTCTTTGGTCCCTAATCACATTCTTACACATAGTTTCATCCTATAATTTGTAATTAGAGAGAAGATTAACACCAAAGAAAAATTACTAGCATGGGATAAATGTTGATCCCACTTGTATTTTATATGGAAATGCCTTGAAAAGCATAGAGTATTTATTATTTCTATGCCTTTTCTTCTGTTGGTCGGGAAGAAGCCCGTAGCCGCTATCCGAAGGTGCGCACTGAGTGAAACCCGCCCCGTGGACCAAGCCGGCAATGGTCCACGAGGTGGTAAACCAGCTTAGGCAAGTCTTGACTGACCGGCTCGATCGAGGGGAGCTGTTAGAAACCCGCTAAAGCGGTAACCCACTCTCTCGAAAGAGAGTCGAACCTGGGACCGCACGCGGCCCAAGCCCTTAGGCGCCCCCGAACTCCAGCTCGACCACCCCCGAAACGGTATTTCTATGCCTTTTCTTAGCAGAGTTAAAGGAGGTTATATTGTAAAAGTGTTTCATCACAAAGAAGTTACATGAGCTTCAAGAAAATTCAATGAGAAAAGTTTTGGCAACACTTTTGCAAATTAACTTGGGCAGTAATGGTCTATCACCTTTGGAATGAATGAAACGTAAGAACATTTAAGGGGCTTTCTTTCTCAATTGCTTTCATTCTCAAGAAAATCATGCATAACATTCGAATTAAGATTATTTAGATGCATGCCATTAAAAATTTTAATGTAGACATTAGATTATGTGATAGTTGGGGGATCCAATTTTGTAATTAATACTTTTGTAACTAATTTCTTGAATATACGGGAGAATGCCCTAAGATAATATATATATTCTTTCATTAATCTAAATTACACTTAATTACCAAAAAAAAAAAAACATATCCTTATTTTATTTTGACTTTGACTTCAAGAACTATTTTCGCCAATATTAAAGGGCTTTTTTAGTCTTCCTGCATATGTCAAATAATATTCCCGTATAGCGTAATAAACGAACAAATAAAACGAAACTACGCATAAAAAAGGTTTATTAATGGGATAATCGTTGATTAAGTTAAATTTATTATTGGTAGACATAGACTTTATTTGGTTAAAAAAAAAACTTCTAGCCTTTTTTTTTTAAGTTTTTTAAGTCTTATATGATTTTTTCCACTTAAATTTAATTTAATTTTTTTTTTAGAAATCATAACTTTTAGGGATATTAATCATATTTGTGAAAAAATAAAAAATTTATATCCGTTTGGATAAAAGTTAAAAAAATAAAAAATTAATTTTTTAATTTTATTTTTATTTAAATGAATAATTTTTACTTAAACTGACGTGAATTTTTTAATTTTTTACAAATGCAATTAATGCATTTAAAAATTATTCAAAAAAAATTAATTTGACTGAAAAAAGTCATCTAAAACAAAAATATTAATCAAAAAGTTGAATTTTTTTTAAACCAAACAAAGCCATATAATTTAAAAAAATTTAAATTATTAAAACCTTTAAATATACATCTAATTAATTCCAACTACTGTGCATTTCAAATTTGGTAAATTAAATTTTATTTAAATTTTTTAATTTTCTTTAATTTTTTTACTTTGTTAAAAATTTAAAATTTTTAATAAACACTAAATAGTCAATAATACAAAATTTGATAATCTAAACATAGCCTTAGTAATATTTTAGAAGATATGATCTTTATTATCTTTATTATTTCATATCCATTATTTTGTAGGCATAATTTATCATTTATATGTACATGAACCGATATAAAAATGTCAATTCTCATTTAAAATTATACCACAACATATTAATATATTATTAAACTTTTGAATAAAATCGTGTCACAAAATTGAAAAAAATTCATTTGCAAAATTAGGTTTTGAGGAAACATGTTGAATGCGTAAGAAGGATGATGAAGAGAAGGAAGAGCGAGGTTAGAGAGAGAAACAGAGACGTTGAATTTGAAGAATTTCCATTCTTTATAGTGTTATTTTGCAAGAAAAAGCTGCTTAGTTTTTAATGGGGGTAACGACCATACAAAGGTTACGCATGCAAGACACAGGAGCAGTTTTGGTTTCTAATTCTGGGAACATGTTTGATTTTGGTTTGAAATGGCTTTATTTTATTTCTTCGGGGGGCTTTCTTTGTATTTATTGTTTTATGAGTTGGATTACAAATGAGTCTAGTCGGTCGAATCGGTACGGAATTATTTAAATTTATTTAAAAATTTTATCAAAATAAAAAACGTATTCAATTTTAACTTTTAAGTTTTCGAATTGAATTTTTACTGAACCAAATTCAACTGATTTAATTATTTTATGTAAATTTAAATTTATATAACTAAACTCAAATAATCATCAAATTACGGTTTATGTTTTAATTTAATTTAATTTTATCCAATTTTAAGGGTCATTTGACTCCCATGAATTTTTTTTTTAATTATTAACTTTTAGCTAACTTTCTTTAATTCTTATAATTTTTTATCAAATGCATAATTTCATTTTTTTGTGAGTCAAATAACGTCTTAAATAAAGTTTTTAAAAATCAAATCCAAAAGATCGGTCGAGTTTTTTTTTTGTAAGTAAGTATTGTAATTTAAATTAATGGCAGAAAAATCTACATAATTTAGAGAGTATACCTTCGATATATAAAAGAATTATCATCTATAATATATACAAAAGTTAGAGATCCTTCAACTTCTACGAATTTCTATATTTACAGTAGTAGGCTTGATCTTGGTAATTTAAGAAACTTTAAGTCTTTTTTTTGTTTTATCTTTTTTCAGTAATTATTAGCTGTTTGTACTAAGATTTTAGTATGAGAACAACAATTCAAGAGAAGAAAAAGAGATAAATTTGCGAAAATATTCAATCTAGAGAGGAAGAAAGTCAAGATTATATTCAATTAATTATAGGATTAAATTTGAAAAAGTAATTATTTTAGGTATAAAGACTAAGCCATTGGTTTAATTAAATTGATTTAACAGATGTAATAAATATATTAAACTCAATAATATATCTTCTCATAATTGAGCCTCTAAATCCTTAGTATAAGAATGCAAAGGTAATTAATCTTAAAATTTTACTTTTATAAGAAACCTTGCACGTATTAAACCATCCAATTCATAACCAACTAGCTAAAGATCATTCCAATTTTATACTAATTTGAGGAACATTATTTTAACGTTGTCAGACAAATCTCAATAGTACGAAATAACTTCATAATTATTACTAACAAGTGGTTCAATATTCCATAACACAGCCAAATAATGTCATATAGAACAAGAAAAAAGAAATGCACCTCTGAAGAACCACACGGATAAAGCCAAACGAAGATAAAAAAAAACACACTGTTTTAATATACAATAAGCTTCTTATAATTTAGCAAACATCAGGCCAAATCCATCTTTCATTGGCTGCTGCTTAAACTTTATGGCAGACATCTCCATCACAAGTCCATCCTTCGTTGGGGTTTTTTCCCTCCACATCCTCTTCAGTATCAACTTAGGTCCCCTTGTCTTCTGCTAAAGCACAACTTGGATGCAGATCAAAGTCACACTCTTTACAATAGAAAGACCAAACCTTTCCTGCTTCATCGCATCCATCACATCTATACACCTTCCGTTGAGTTAGCACTAGCTTATGTTCATGTAGTGCATGCTTCAACTTCTCAGGCCATCCCTTTGCCATCTCTTCTTGCTGCATCTCAATCTCCTTCAAGCGCTCTTCGGTGAAGGGATAAGCGTCTGCTCCATGGTACATGACAAGTTCTCTGACTTCTGTTGTGATAGTCCGGCCACTTGGCCCAATGGCAACTACCTTAGGGATGCCACGGACTTTGAACGTGTGTTCCAAAGACATTTTCCTCTCATCTCCAAAGGGTAGTGCCAGCCATGGCATTTGAGAAAAGAATTCTTCAAAGGAGGGTTGATCTCTGTCCCAGGAGATGAAAATCACTTCGAAGGGATCATTCTTTGCCTTAATCTGGTGATAGACTTCAGTAAGCTTTGGTAGAAAAGCACGGCATGGAGGACACCAATGTGCGGAAAAGTAAAGAAGGATATTTTTCCCCACAAGATCAGAAATTGGAACCTGTAAAGAGCGTTTCTTGTTAGTAATCACCAGGATGTGTAAAAGAGACGAGGGGAAAGAGAAAGTGGTTGGGGTTGGTATATAAAGAAGGCTTGCAGGCAGATAAAATTTTCGTCTGTTTAAATGTACAAAAGCTTACCTTGAGTCCCTCCTTTCCAATTACAAAATTGCGATCTCCTGAAACCAAAATTGACTCCAACGTTTGTGCTTCCTGTTTTGCCTTTTCTATCTCCTCAAGCTCAGCAAACTTTTCTGGTGTAAAAGGATATCCCAGAGTGCCATGGTCTTCGATGGCCTCAACAACATCAGAATGAATGGTCTTCCCATCTGGGCCTATAATAACCAACGTGGGAAAGTTTGAAAGATCAAAGTACCGAGCTAGCTTCTCACAACTCTTGTCTTTGATGGGCAGCGAGAACCAAGGCATACTTTCGAAGCCTTGCTTTAAGGATTCTTCATCATCATCAAGGGGTATCATCACAACCTCAAAGTTCTCCCCCTTTGCCTTCAACTTCTCACAAAATTCAATGAGTTTTGGAGTGAATTGAAGGCATTTCTTGTATGAAGACAGAAAGAAATACAGGCCTATGGTCTTCCCTTCAAGCTCAGAGATAGAAACCTTGTATTTAACAAAATGCAATAAGAATATTCAGATCGGGAGAATTTTTAAGGAGAATTTAGTAACAAATAAGAAGAACTTAATTTTGCATGGCAACAAATGAGAAAAACATGATTTTGAGGTTACAATAGTTGACCTCTGCGATTCAAACTCACCTCCTTTCCATCAGTAGAGATCACAAAGTCACGAGAGCAGGAGACTAAGAGAGATTTCAAGGATTGTTCCCTCCTGGCTGCTTCTTCCTGATCCCTCATTTCTTTGATCCTTTCTGAGGTGAAAGGATACACATCAGCTCCATATTCCTGAATGATCTCAACTCCATCCTCAGTCAAAACCTTCCCACTTTCGTTGAGGATCAATAGATGAGGTATCCCCATCACCTCAAATAATTTATTCAGTCGACCACGTGTGACTGAATCAGAAAATGGGATGGCAAGCCAGGGCATCTTGGAGAAATACCCATTAAATGAATCATCATCTTTGTCCGCTGTGACAAATACAATCTCAAAATTGCCATTCGAGGACAGTTCATTGTAAACTTCCACTAGAGTTGGGGTGAACTGCCGGCATGGGCCACACCATGATGCTGAAAAATATAAACCGACCTTTTTCCCTTTCAAACTGTCAATTTTAACCTGTAAATTCCATAATTAATCATATCACTTTAATTTGGAATAATCGTTCTGGCTACAAACTTTCTGCTCCTGAATGCAGATTCAACCAATTCAATCTATTCAACAGAGAAAAGGGAAATGAAAATTTAACCCACATCAAGCGCAAAGTAAATACTGGATTCGAGGTAGCAAGTTTGGTTTACAACGTTTGAATCAACAGGGCACATATAACTGAACTTAAAAATCTAAATTTTAACTGCCCAAATAAAATCTAAATCTTAAACAACTGAACTCAATCCAAGACATAATAACTTGTGTCACCAATAATACTGATTTTATTCATTATGTGATCAAACAGCAGAACTATGCGACAGAACTTGCCCCATCACGCCTCGGAAGATTTCATCCGAAACACCTAAAATTCTCACAAAAGACATCCTCAATTTATTCATCATGAGAAGGCCCTCCAGCTCCTAATTAACACTACAAGTGGGCCGGTGCCAGTACATACATACATATATATATATATATAAATATATACACAAACAGACATACAATTATCAGTAATACAATATTCATCAGAAAACATATTGGGAAAAGTTAAAGACAAGAAGTTTCCAAAATTCGGAAACACTAACATTTTTTAAGTTACTTAGGCTTCATTTGATTTATTTTTTTATTTTTTATTTTTGTTTTTTATTTTATATACTTTTGAAAATAAAAAAAAAATCTCAAAACATTTTGACCATTTGTATTTTTAAAATTTATTTTAAAAATCAAAAAATAAATTAATACATAAAATAAAAAATGATAAAAAAATCATTTTAAAAATTTTTAATTCAAAACAAAGAAAAATTTGAAATTATGAAAATAAAGTATTTTTTTTTATTTTGATATTTTTAAAATATAAAATTAAAATAAAAAACAAAAAATAAAAAAATAAATCAAATACTACCTTAAAGTTCAAGTTACAGCGTCAAAGAATCAATTATCAGATGGGTACTTCAAGGAAAGGAAGACAAAAGGCACAATTTCTTATAACGGAGTTACAAAATAAAGTGAATTTAAGAAGGGATATCACAATTTATTGGACATAAACTAATATGTATATCCTATATATATACACCTGATCACCGTTGTTGCGAATCAGGAAGTCCCTCTCGGCGGAAGAGAGGAGAGACCCAAGATCGTGGGTTTCGCCGCCTTTGGCTTGCTCTGCAACACCGCCTTGATGGCCGTCACCCTCCATTTTCTCCGACCGTTTGATCTAAACTTTAACCGATGAGACGAAAGTGAGAAAACTCGGGGACCCCCTTTTTTTTTTTTTGTTTTTTCTCCGTATATTATGTTTTCCTTCATAAGCTAAGTCTCCAACTAACAGATAAGTTCACTTGGAAAGCATTTTGCAAAGCATCCAAGGGGCATGTGCAGCAGAATAGATAAATAAGTATTTTATGTATTTTTATTAATAAATATAAAGAAAATTATCTGAACCAGATTTTCTAAAATTACATCTATTTTTGCTTCTGTTACAATAATTCTTCATTTCTACCGAGTTACTGTTCACCAGTTAAACAATTATTTATTGAAGAAGATAATGGCCTTTCTATTGAAGAAGATAATGGGCTCCAATTTTAAAAAATTAATTTTTTAATAGATAATTGGTAAAATATCTAGCATTGGTGTGACTTGAAAAAAAAAGTTACCAACTAAACTTAAAATATGTACTGTTTACTAAATAATTTGACTATCTATTAGTGTACTTGCTCTAAAAATAAAGCTTATAATGCCACAGCCGCCACGGCCACTTGGGATGTTATTGGGGAATGTGCTCAAAAGGTTATATAGCCTAATTTTCTTTGGTCTCTAATCATATTTTTACACATAATTTCATCCTATGACCTGCAATTAGAGAGAGGTTTAACACTAAGGACAAATTACTAGCATCGGTAAATGTTGATCTCACTTGTGTTTTATATAGGAATGCCTTAAAAAGCATGGATATTTATTTTTTCTATACCCCTTCTTAGCAAAGTTAAACGAAGTTATATTATAAAAGTGCTTCATCACAAAAGTTAAACAATCTTGGAACAAAGAAGTTACGTGGGTTTTGAAAAAATTTAGCGAAAAAAGTTTTGACAGCACTTTTACAAAATAACTTAAGCAGTTATGGTCTATCACATTTGGAATGCATGAAACGTAAGAACATTTAAGGGACTTTCTTTCTCAATTGCTTCCATTCTCAAGAATATTATGCGTAAGATTCGAATTAAGATTATTTAGATGCATGCCATTAAAAATTTTAATGTAGACATTAGATTATATGATAGTTGGGGATCCAATCTTGTAATTAATACTTTTGTAACTAATTCCTTGAATATACGGGAGAATGCCCTTAGGACAATATATATACTCTCTCATTAATCTAAATTATACTTAATTACAAAAAAAAAATATTCTTATTTTATTTTGACTTTGACTTCTAGAATTATCCTCGCCAATATAAAAGGATTTTTTTAGTCTTCGAGCACGTGTCAAATAATATTCCCTCGTGACGTAATAAACGAGCAAATAAAACGAAACTACGCATAAAAAAGTTTATTAATGGGATAAAAGTTGATTAAGTTAAATTTATTATTGGTAGACATAAGCTTTATTTGGTTAAAAAAGAAAAAGAAAAAAACTTTTAGCCTTTTTTTTAAAGTTTTTTTAGTCTTATATGATTTTTCCACTTAAATTTAATTTTTTTTTTAGAAATCATAACTTTTAGGGATATTAATCGTATTTGTGAAAAAATAAAAAATTTATATCCATTTGTATAAAAGTTAGAAAAATAAAAAATTAAATTTTTTATTTTCTTTTTATTTAAATGAATAACTTTTACTCAAGTCGACGTGAATTTTTTAATTTTTTACAAATAGAATTAACACGTTTAAAAATTATTAAAAAAATTTAATTTGAATGAAAAAAGTCATATAAAACAAAAATATTAATCAAAAAGTTGAATTTTTTTTTAAACCAAACAAAGCCATATAATTTAAAAAATTTAAAATTATTAAAACCTTTAAATATACGTCTAATTAATTTCAACTACTGTGCATTTAATTTGGTAAATTAAATTTTATTAAAATTTTCTTATTTTTTTAATTATTTTTTTACTTTGTTAAAAATTTAAAATTTTTAATAAACACTAAATAGTCAATAATACAAAATTCGATACTCTAAACATAGCCTTAGTAATGTTTTAGAAGACATGATCTTTATTATCTTGGCTATTTTATTTCCATTATTTTATACGCATAATTTATCTTTTATATGTACATGAACCGGTATAAAAATGTCAATTCTCATTTAAAATTATACCACAACATATTAATATATTATTAAACATTTAAATAAAATCGTGTCACAAAATTGAAAAAAAAAATTCATTTGCAAAAGTAGGTTTTGAGGAAACATGTTGAATGTGTAAGAAGGATGATGAAGAGAAGGAAGAGCGAGGTTAGAGAGAGAAAGAGGCGTTGAATTTGAAGAATTTCCATTCTTCGTAGTGTTATTTTGCTAGAAGAAGATGCTTAGTTTTTGGTGAGTAACGACATATAGGTTATGCATGGAAGACACGAGAGCAGTTTTGGCTTGTAATTCTGGGAACAGGTTTGATTTTGGTTTGAAATGGCTTTATTTAATTTCTTCGGGTGCTTTCTTTGTATTTATTGTTTCATGAGTTGGATTGCAAACGAGTCTAGTCCAGTTGAATCGGGCAGTAATTTATTTAAATTTGTTTAAAAATTTTATAGAAATAGAAAATGTATTCAATTTTAGCTTGTTTTTGGAATTGGGTTTTTACCAAACCAAATTCGAATAGTTGAGGTTTCATTTAGTTTGCTTTTTTATTTTTTATTTTTATTTTTTATTTTTTATTTTAAGTTCATTTTTTATTTAGTACTTTTGAAAATAAAGAAAAATAGCTCAAAACTCATTTGGTTACTTGTATTTTTAAAATTTATTTTTAAAAACAGAAAATGAGTTTATACATGAAATGAAATATGATAAAAAGTCATTTTGAGAGTTTTTAACAAAAATTAAAGGAAATCTCAAAATAAAGAAAAAAAGTATTTTCTGTTTCTTAGTTTCTAAATTTTTAACACATAAATCAAAAACAAAAAACAAAAAAAGTAAATCAAATACCATCTTAATTATCTTATACAAATTTAAATTTATATAGCTAGCCAAGCTCTAATCAAACTATAATTTATGTTTAAATTTAATTTAATTTTATAACAAATCGGCTAAGGGCCGTTTAACTCCCACAAGCCATTTATCACCTATCAATTTTTACTTACCTTTTAACTTTTACAAATTTTTACCCGCTGCATAACTTTTTCCAAGAGTGATATGCATCGGAGTAAAAATTTCACTTTTTTTTTTTTTGAGCCAAATGGCCCCTTAGCTAATGTTTTGGTTTATTCGGGGCTTTACTTGTACTAGAAGTGGTCCTTTGTAAATAGCAGTTGTATGATTTCAAACAGCGGGGTGGGGGTGAGAACTTTTTTAGCAGGGGGGTTCAAAGGTTGGCAAGGAGATATTGTGTTCCTCCCCCCTTAAAGCGATGAGTTATGCTCCATCTTAGCAGTTGCTCTGTTATACATATACATATATATATATATATATATATATATAAATATATAGTTTTAATTCTTTTTATTTCTGAGAGTTATCCGTGAAGCCTGTCATTATTCTTGAAACAAAACAAAATTTTGTTTGATTTTAACTTGGGCGCATTGATCACAGGGGATTTGAGGGAGACGTAGACGCAACTACAGATGAGTAGTTTTCAATCTTAAAAACCTTTACTTCAGTAGTTTTCAAAAGTTTTCTAGTTTTGTTAATTTTCAGATTTCATTTAGGTATTTGTTTCAATAATTTTTGCGTTGAAGATTAGAGTTTATTATTTCCATTGTACCAAAGGGGCGGTTTAACTAGATATATATATATATATATATATATTTATTTTTAAAATAAATGATGTATTAATAGTCACCTTATTAAGTTATTTAAAGTGATTGACATACACTCACATTTTGAGAACGGGGCGACTTAGAATTTGTGGGGCTGACATCTAGAATAATAGCAAATTAGAGCTGTTAAATTTTAATCTAATGGCCCTAAATTTTTTGTTAGGCGATGTTAATATTTTTTTTTCCGTGGAGGGGTTTTGGCCTCCACAACAGTTAGAATTATTATATACGTCTTATGTTTTATAATTGAAAATTTTAAAATATAAACAATTGGCCTTTTATAACTAAAATTTGTAAATATTGTACTTTTCAAAGATGGGTTTTGTTAACAAGTACCTTGGAGCACCCATTGGGAGCCAATAAAAATATAACACCTAGCAAATTTTATTTTGGCTCCAACGAATTGAAAAATTATTTGACAAATTTTATGAATTGTAAAATTCAAAAAAAAGAAAAAAAGTTTATCGACCTTAATTGATAAATTAACTTTAAGATGAAATTACAACGTTACCCATAGTTCTTCCTTGAAACAAAATCACCAAAACAAATTAGACTCTTACTTTTAGTAACCAATTATTAAATTATTAAAAAAATTTAGGTGGATGAATAAGGACAAATAAAAAAATATATGCAAACATATATTCAGACAAATATACAAAATGCATATATAAAGATTATCTTTTGTTGAATAAATCATTATTTTGGAAACAGCAAAAATATAAAATCTTTCTTTTCTTCTTGATGAAGTGGGGCAAAAGTAATTAATTTGATGATTATATACAAAAATAAATTCAGATAAATCTTACGTAGTTGTGTAAAGATTATATTTTCAGTTGAATAAATCATAGTTTTTGATGTAAGGAGAGTATAAAATCTTTTCCTCTTATTGCATAAATGAAGATGAAGCACGATAGAAGTAGAAGTTGATTTTATTTCAAATAAGAAATATGGGCAATTATGTAATTTTATCTTAAATAAATAATAATTATCAACTAATGTAGATAATACACACTTTTTTAGAACTCTACAACTGATAAAATTTATTAAACCTTTTTAATTTTTTTGTACTAAAATAAAAATAAACAAATGACATAATCTCATTAGTTCTTAAAAAGTACCTCGGGCACTCATTAACAAATGAGTTAAAGGATTTAAGGCATTTTGATCTTCTTATTTAACATTCCTATCTTCATCATCGATTATTGATTCTCTTTTTAAGATAAAAAAAAAAAAAAAAAAATGCTGGTAACATAACACTGCTAAAAAAAAAGACTTCTACATTTGGATTGGTGTCCGTGCTTTAATTATATAATATTATATTAATCTTTAAAATATACCATGATAATCACTCAGAAGTAGCGTTTTTGAATCGGAGACTTCAATACAAGTTGATAACCATTACCTTAGAAAATGGAGTGTGTGGGTGGGTGGGTGGGTGGGAGCCGGATGTTGGATAAAGTGGGTTGTAGGTTTGTGCTAGGCTGAGTATAAAGTCAAGGCTGTGTGTACTGAGATTAAAGTGAAGCTGCTGATGTTTTTCCACACACGGTGCCCAAGAAAGATACACCATCTCTGTTCTATGGGAATGACTAATCCAGTGTTATTTGATCAAGACCCATAATCAAGAAGATGGAAAACCTAACCTTGAAGGCAAATATATATTATTATTTAGATCAGATTTCACTGCTCATGCAAATGGAGTTCGCGCTAAATGAAAATTGTTAATCTAGAGATTTATAACTAATGCAAATCCAGTTTTCACCAAGACTAAACCCATTCTCAATACATAGCAACTAAAATCTAACTACTGGGTTTCTCTTATATTGTCAAAATGAATTAAGTGGAAGGGAAATAGCATTCATATGCAGCCCCAGAAAGAGAACTATTGTGCGTAAGTGTGTGTGTGTGTGTGTACACACATTTATTCCAGTGTTGTCCCTAGCTTTATTCCTTTGGCGATTGCATATACATTGCTTCTGCTCTACTTTTCACCAATTTTAATTAGTAGTGATCACCAATAGGCAGCAGCAAAGCACAAGCATCACCAGCACATGCATGAAGAGGCTTCAAAGGGAATCTCCCATTTTGTATTGAAAGCTTCCCTGTTTCTTTTCCAGTCTAATCCTTTAGTGTTATGATAATTACTATAAAGTACATGCATGATTGATATAATTAGACTATTATATTGTACTACTGTTCTAATCATTAGAGGACATTAAGTCCCACATAGTTCTAGCGGGACCCTTCTTTGGAAAAGAAAAGATTAAAGATGAAGAAAATCAAGCAGACCATGTCCCCATCATGCTGATTTATTTCTACAGGATATTTCCATAAATCCAACCTTCACACTCGGAAGATCTTTTTTTCTTTTTTTTTTTAATTTCTTTATTCTTTAGTTTGGTCACTCCTGCGGTAAAATCCAACTGGAATCTCCAATTTTGAACTAATGTATACATCTTTATTACTTTGCTGACAGAAAAAGAAAGAAAAAAAGAGCTCGAATCTGAGGAACGAACGGATCAATTCAATGGCATATGAAAAAGCAGGTACTGTTGCTTTGTAAACATGGAATTCACCAGAGATGTTCTCGTTCAACAAACGATATAAATGACAGTTCAGTGTACAAGACTTTCATAATGCAGAATTTGAGAAGGGTCAAACATAGATAGTCCTTCGTCTATAAATAAAGCAACTAATTCCAGAGTTCAAACCTTAACTCTCTCAAACCACAATGAAACACTCTTTACTATTGTGCTCTTAAGACTCATCTTATCATTCAACAATGTTCAAAAGAAGACAAAAGAAAGAAAAAAGGGTAAGAACACAAACTAGTGGATGGACTAGTCTTTCATGGGGAATTGGGAGATTGTAATGACTAAAGGAGCCAAAATCTTGCTTTCTCTCAAAACAAAGCAATGGGAACACCTCTTATTGATCTGCAGTAAAGGACAGAGGGAATACCTTTAGGCTTTAGTTAAGTCTCTTTATTAAAGAAAGCTCCTCTTTTCATGATTTCAAAAATGCTTATATAATCAGATACCCCTATTAATTTGCTTGCACAAGCTGTCCACATTCGATAATGTCTTTCTAATTGCTTCTTCAGTGACTTAAATTCACCCAAATCTGCCTTACTTTGCACTCAAAGAACATCATCTCCAGAGAACTTAACTTAAATCCAAACACCCCAAAATCCATCCAGATCCACCCCACTTCTCGGATCTCCCCCCAGAAGCCTCAACAAAACCAGAGTTAATCATGTCATTCCAGCAGCAGCAGCCGCAGCAGCAGCCGCAGCCGCAGCAGCAACCTGTTCTGGTTTACCCAGACAGCGTCACCAAAGAGCCTGGTTCCTCCCACTCAAATGGATCATTTGGGGCAGTTTTCATTGTCCTGGCTGTGATAGTTGTTCTCTCAGCCATTGCTTGCTTCCTCGGAAGGCTTTGTAGCCGGCGGTTCCACCATCCGAAGCCCAAGCAAAACCAGAGTAAGAAACAAAGAGCTTCGCTGCCAAAATTGGAGAGGGAGCCGCGACAGAACCACAGCTTTCGTGGCAGAGAATTTGAGGATATTGAGTTTGGATTCGACAAAGGAACAAATCCAATGGCAAGTGCCAAAGCCAAAGGATCTAGACCACCTAATAAGCGCGGTGATCAAATTCATGGCGAACCGAAGTTTGCTTATGGTGAAGAAGGGGGCCTTAAAACAGCTGCTCAGTTCAGTGCAGCTTGATCAGGAACTTTCTTCTCAAGCATGTTTTTTTTTTTTTTTGCCCTTTTCCTATCAAGATCACTGTGATATTATTTTGTTCTCTGATTATTATGTTTGGAATGGCAGAAAGGAAGGTGATGGCTATATTTGTCATAGAGTAATTAATGGCAAAATCTGTTCAAAGTAGATGTTTAAGTTGTGTCTGAAAATGTGGATTTGGACGGTCATTTCAAATATCTAGTTTGGTCCGGCTTGGATATATATATATATATATATATATTGAATTTTAGGATCTCAAAAATTGAGGCACTTCAAATACTGCCAATGATTTTATTTACTGATTAAGCTTCTCACTTTTGTGTTGCTTGCTGTTTAGTCTTGGAATATTGTTAATTTGATCGTCTTGGCTGCCAGGAACTTCACTTTGACTCTCGTAATAATGTTCACGACTTACTATTTGAATAGTTTATTATAATTATCAATCAAAATGATATGAAAGTATTATGTACTTGTCATTTTGAAATGTTTAATGTATTTTGGTGTTTTAAAATTGTAAAATTGTCATTGTCATATTACTTTTACTAAAAATTTTATGAAAATTTTCGAGTAATATCATTTTACCTTATTTTAGAAGATCATAGAATCTTTATGTATGGAATGAAATTACAACCAAGATACTTAAAAGAAACCCAAAAAAAAAAAAAAATCGAGACAACGAGGAAAGTTCAAAGATTTGTTTTTAAGAGTGCAGTAAAAAAATAAAGTGTGTGGGATTCACATTTTTGTCATTTTTTTTTTTACCTTTCTTATTTTGAAATGTTGATAACATTGACCCCTTCCGTCAAATTAGCCATTAAAACTTAACAAAAAATTTCAATGATGAAAATAAAAAATTTTGAAAAATTTTTGTAAAGAAATCTGATGAAAATGTGAGAGGGGGTAAACTTGAAAAATAACCTTAAATGTTGGTTACTTTAACATTTTTTTGTGTTAAGTTTTATCGGTTGATTTAATGAAAATGAGTCAATATTAATAACATTTCAAAATAAGGAACATAAATATAATTTTTAAATGTTAAGGGATAGAAAGCATAATTATCCAACTATTAAGAGGAAGTAGATGTAATTTGTCCTTATATTTAATATTACCTATGTTAAGTAATATGTTGTTATGAATCAATATACTACTGATGTTTTTTTATTATAATGTTGGTTAATTTTTATGATTATATTATTAGAATTTGCGGCTGGTTTGAATAAAAATTAAGATCTATGAAACTCAATTTCTGAGATAAGACATGTAGAAAGCTTGAGCATGTGGGCTTGAGTTCAGTTTTATTTTAAGTTTAACCACTATTATGTTTATCTAAATGAACCCTGGAGAGTTGAGTGTAACTATCTGCAGTTAAGCTGTGATTATTTAACAAACTTAGAGATTGTGTTATCTCTTTTGTCATTTATGCTACCAGAAGTTTGGGTCTCGAATTGAGATCTATATTGTTATTATTTATTCTTGATATTTGTATTATTGGCTCACCGCCAGATAATTGTAACATCAATTGTGTTTCTATTCTGGTAGGTCTTCTTATTGTTTGGAATGCAACCCTTGAATTGTCTATCTTCTTTATTATTATTTTATATGAGAACTATGAATATTTATAAATATTCTGATTGATTAATTGATGTGTCTTGACTTTGGTATAAATTTTATTTCAATTTTAATAAGTTTTCATATTTTATTGTCGTACATGTCAGACATTTCTTGTTCGAAGCACATTTCTAGTTTGGAGCGTGACAGAAATGTTGCAAACACTTTACATTTGCAACGACTAACAAATGTTGCTTATTTTATGTAACAGTGGTTAATGAATCGTTGCTAATTAATACAAACCGTTGCCTATGGTTTATAAACAAGCAATGGTTATGAAAGTGTTCCAATATCTTGTTATTTGCAACACAGAGAAAGTGTAACACAATAAAATTATGGCAGTTGCAAGATATATCCTTAGCGATGAATTTATGCAAACGATGCAAAAACAAAAAGAACCGTTACAAACTTACAAATAGTAATTTGAAACAACGACATTGATACTATTTGGTAAAAATGTGGTAGAAAAAAAGGGCAACAGTTTATTTTTTATTTTTATTTTTTTAACATTTTTCAACATGCAAATGACCCTATTCTCTTTAGGGCTCAGTTGGGATGAGCTCAGTTGGGGTGAGGGCGGGGTAGGGCCTAAATCATCTTTTTCTTTTCTTCTTCGTCTTCCATTCTGCAATATAAGTGAGACTGAGGAGCAGAAACATAAAAAGTTTATTTAAATTTGAAATTAGTTTATTTAAATTTAAAATTAATTCTACCACTAAAAAGACTCAAAATATTTTATATTGCATATCAGTATTACCATGCAAGATTAAGAAACTTGAACTTTAAATTAAGATTTTAATTAAAAAAGATCTATTAGTGACATGTATCTTATTTTTTTAAAATTATTAAAAATTTTGAAAGATGCATTCTATATTTGATTAAAAAAATAAATAAATATTGTTACTAAGATAATATGTGGGGGATTGTGAGAGTTCTATGTCTATGAGAGATTTTGCTTGCAGGATAAATAGGAAGTAAAGTAGATTTCATGTCACCTAGATAGAGGAAGGAAGTGGCATATATGTAATATTCGGTATTTATATAATATAACATATTTTAAACTCGTGAGGGTAAACCTAAAACGGATAATATTATACTGTGTTGATGCGAGTCATTATAAATGGTATTAGAGTTAATACCCAGTCGAAAGTGTGGGGCCATGCGGGGCACGTGCTTTATTAGGAGGGAGGATTATGAGTAACTTGTGCCTGTGAGTGTGAAGTAGAGAAGTAATACTTTCTTTCTTACATTACCCGAGTAGAGGAAAGAAGTAGCATATATGTAATATTCGATATCTAAAAAGTACGAAGCGTTTTAAAGGCAAGAGGGTGTTAGATTCAGTACAAACTCCAGATCCAAGCGTGTTTGAGTGTGAACAGTACCAGGATGAAGTAACTAACCCCAAAGCGAACAATACTGTACTATGTAAATACAAGTCATTACAAATGGTATCAGAACTAATATTTAACCAGAAGTGTTAGACCATACGAGGGCGTGTGCCCTATTAGAGATTGTGAGGGATTGGAAGTGTGGGACCAAACGTTAGGAAGTTGACCAATATGCCAAAGAACTCAGGTCAAATAGAATGTGTGAGATCAATTTTTATATTCCATCCTATATTAGAATAGCCCAACCTATGTACCATACCAAAGATAAAGCCCATCAGGATCATAACACAGCAATACACTTCCAAAGCAGACGCCAATAGCGGCTTTTACTCTAGGTAGCTTTTTTAGGTGGTAGTTAGTAGCTTTTTTTCTCTTTGGATCGCTAATACTTTACTCTAATTAGCTCTTTCCTAAATAACCCTTACCATGACTCAAACTCAGCATATGCAGGCTGCTTTATACCAAATGTTAGGAACTTGACCCATATTAGAATAGTCCAACCTATGTGCCATACCAAAAGTAAGGCCCATCAGGATCATAACACAGTAATACACTTCCAAAGCAGACCCCAATAGCGGCTTTTACTCTAGATAGCTTTTTTCTGGTGGTAGTTAGTAGCTTTTTTTTTTTTTTTGGATAGCTAATACTTTACTCTAATTAGCTCTTTCTTAAATAACCCTTACCATGACTCAAACTCAGTATATGCAGGCTGCTTTTATACCAAATGTCAGGAATTTGACCAATATGTCAAAAGATTCAGGTCTAATAGAATGCGTGAGATCAATTCTTATATTCCATTCCATATTGAAATAGCCTAACTTATGTCTCATATCAAAGGTGCGGCCCCATAAAAATCGTGAGGGACTCTCCTTATGGAAGAGTGAAGCAGAAGCAATGCCTTTTATTTCACATTACTTGGGTAGAAGAAGGAAATGATATATATATATATATATATATATATAATATTCGGCATGTAGATAATACAGCATGTTTTAAAGCCATAATAACCAATGCCAAATGATACCTAAATATAAAATTGTATATGAATGTTATGAAACTGAAACGAATAAAAGAAAATTTGAAAAATGATGCTACTAGCTAAATATAAATATTTTATGTACATTTTCTTATTCTTGTCACAAGTAGTTAAGAATATTAAATTTGAAAAAAAAAAGTCTAATTGGAATTTCAAAAGTTCTACAATGTATAACTCATTTATTTTAAAAAATGTAAAAGTTTAATAATTTAAATTGTTTCCACCAATATTTGAAAAAAAAAATTAATGATTAAAGAATTTTAAAATACAATAGTAATAATTAATGATCTAGTTATATTGTGGTATGTGTATTTTTTATTAAATAAAAAATTTGTGAGAAAATTTGATTAAGTGCTTGGAGCTTCAAGATCGCCAAAATATTCATATGTGAATTTTCTTATTTTTAAGCATTTCTTATTTTTCTTTAAGAAATGATATTACCATGCCAAAAAGCTATCAATAAAAATAATTTTTGGCAAAAACAATTCATATAAGACCCAAAAATGACAAAAATAGGACAACTTTTTAAGAATGCTAAATGTGGCCTAAACATAAATTTTTATATAATTTTTACGAATTGATAACAACAAAAAATTGAAAAATATTTATAATAAATATTTTATTTTTGCTACAAATAGTTTAGAAGATTAAATTTGGATAAAAAAAGTAGTAATGCATAATTAGAATGTAAAAAGTTCCATAATAACCCATATATTTTTTAAAAAAATAAAAGTTAAATAATTCCATTGATTCTCCTTATATATTTGAAGAAATTAATGATTAATAATTTTAAAATACTACCATAATGATTAAAGAACTTAAAATATTAACAAAACAATTGGGGAGCTAATTATATTGTCTATATTTTATTTTATTAGTTAAAAGTTATTAGAAAATAAATTGAGAGTTTGAAGTTAAAATAGTACCTAACCAATGATTATAACATATATAATAGATTAAAGGATACGAATATCTTAATTTTCATATTTAATTAAATTTAGTAATTATATAAATAGATAAATAGAGAAATTATTAATTAGGTGTACTGCACTGTTAACTAATAAATTGCATCAATTTAAGTATGATATATGTGGTGGAATGCACACAAATTAAAATTTTTTTATACGACCCACAATTATAAAAATATATATATAATATAATTGGCACAATAGGCACAGCGCTTCTGTCACAAAGTGCAATAATGTTAGGAGACTATGGTTTCGTTTGGAGTGTCAAATTTAGTCAAAAAAAAAAAATCTAACATCTCCTAAATTGTTTTTATTTTTTTTTTCAACTTTTTTTACATTAAAAAGTCTTAATTTTTTTTTAAACTTTTTCAAATTTTACTAATTTTTTTTAAATTCTACCAACTTTATCTAATTTTCTTCAATTTTTACTAAATTTTTTAATTTTTACCAAATTTACAACTTTTCAAGTAACACACCAAACATTAAACAATTTAAAATTTATTTATTTTTAACCAAAGTTAGCACTCCAAACAGGGACCGTAGTTTCAGTTTTGCAGCGTGTTTGAACTGCTAAATTTTGGTAAAAAATTAAATAAAAGTAAGGTAATTTTAGATTATTGATTATTTGATGTGTTCCTTGATATGTGTAAAAAAAAATTAGAAAAATTAGAGAAATTCAATAAAAGTTGGTAAAAATTAAAAAAAATAAAAAATTTTTATATAAAAAAGTTGAATAAAATAAAAAAATTAAAAAATTTAAACCAAATTTGACACTTTCAAGCACATCTAATTAACTGCTAAGTTATGGGCGGTGCATAAATTCCCAATTAACTTAATTGCTAAGTTTTGGGCGGTGCATACTTTCCAGATTAATGTCACATGCGTAGGCATTTTCCTATCAAATTATTAGTGTTTAAGGCATGTTGTTATCCAAACACTAATTTATTGCATGGGCATGTCCTTGTCAAACTTAATTTGATTTTTGTTTTTCTCTTTGATTTTATTATTTTCTTCCATAAAAAAAAGTTAGTTGACAAACTAATATAAAAATATAAAAAAATTATTTATAATTAATATTTAAAAATACTAAAAATGAAATGCATTCATTTTTTTATTCCATATTTAAATTATAGGTGTGTTTGGAGTAACAAAAAATAAGATAAATTGTAAATTCGTAATTCGTGCAATGAGATAAAATGTAAATAATTTTTAAAATTTTTTAGTATTTTTTATCGATTTTTAAAAATTTTTTATTACTATAAACGGAGTTTATATTTTATAATTAAATATCCAAATTATATATTAAATAATTTAAACTTGTTGAATAAATAAATAAATATATATTGTATATATATTTAAAAAGATAAATTAAAAAAAAAAAGTTGTCGGATCCATTCAACGAGAGCAGCTTTGATCGAATTTCCGCAATTTGAACGCGACCGAATTCGGAACTTTCTTGCTTCCCGAACATACTTTTTTTGACCCGGACCCCGACACCACTGACCGAACTTATTGCTTCCCCAAAAATTCCATTTTTGACTAGGGGCAAAAACTTTGCTAAGCTGCGCCGACATTTGACCGATAAATTGAGAACGTTGAGATTATAAATTCTTTTTATTTTACGTCCGCGTTACGCCTCCATGTTCACTTGTTTATTATTATTTTTATTCCGTAAGAGAGGTACTGCAAGCCTGCGACTTTCATTCCAAGGGCGTTGGGTTAGCGAAAAGTTAATAAAAAAGTGCAGTAAATATATAAAAATTTAATATTAAAATAATATGTAGTGAAATTTAATTAAAAGAAAGTATAAAAACTTAGTAAAAGTTGGTGAGTTTTAGTTAATTTTTATAAACTAAACACCCCTCAATATTAATTTATAAACTTTTTCAACATATATGAAGTATTTGGAGTTGTAAAAATTAATATAAATTTGTAAAAGCTATAGGTTCGTAATTTGTGTAGTAAATAAAAAATTTTAATTTTTTAAAATTTGTATAATTTTATGGAGTTTTGTAAAACTTCAAACCATTCCATTATATGTACACACTGGCTGTTTTTTAATCACTCCCATTAAAGCTTTTAAATTTAGATTTACAAATAAAATAGACGTTTAAAATAAAATTTTTGACTAAAAAAAAAAAAAGAATGAATCAAAGTTTTTAAGATACAGACTCATAGGAAAGAGCTTCTAAATGTAGAGACTCAGAAGAGTCGGAAAAAAATAATAAAATAATTTATTACTTTTTTTTTTCAATCTAGATTTTTACTTTTAGATATTAATTTTTATTTAGAAATAATCTATATATAATTAGTAATATATAATTTGATTCTTAAATAATTTTATTAATACTAAAAATTATAAAAATTGAATAAATAATAAAAAATAGATAAATTTAATATTTTAATACTATGACCCCATTTGGCGTAAGAAAAAATAAGATAAATTGAGATAAAATGTGATTTGGGGTTGATTTTAGCATCACTTTTTTCTAAAAATTTGCAAACCGTGGGAACGGTTTGCCAAATCCGTTCCCACGGATTCAAAAAAATTCACAAAAAATAGCGATAATAGTACTAGTTTGAAAGCTCTCGACACGAAAAATATGATTGTATAAAAAATTTATACATTCGGATAACTTACTTCCAAATTTTTTTTTAGCAAAATATTAGAATTTTTTGAAATTAGTGATGGTGGAAAAATTAAAGATAAAAGAGTTGTTAGAGATTTATAGAGATTTTCAGTGTTTTTTTTATGCCAAACGCAGCCTATAAATATTAACTATTGTCTAATGCAGTTTTTGTTAAGTTGAGAGTTTATAAACTGAAAAAAAAAAAAAAGTGATATTTAAGTCTTAAATTAAAAAGTCTGCTAAAAGATACTGATGCGAATAGAAGTTGGAAGACATAAAAATAATAATTTAATATTTATTAATTTTATTATCAATGCACACATATTTACATTACAACGGTTATTTAAAATATTAACTCAGGCCGGGATAAATAATTTAATACACAGAATATAATGGAGTATCTACGAAATTATATTAACACTAAGTTACCTGATTAAATGATATTCTTTTGAAATTTATTACACAGTATTTAAATAAACATGGCTTTTTAAATTTGGAAATTTCAATAAATACTATTCGTAAATTTTATTTTATTATTACACTTCTTATAATTTCTATTTGAAATTTAGTGATTTTTTTTTTGTTTTTTTAGCAAATTAATCACAATTGTATTTTAAAAGGAAAAATTCAATAAATACTATTCGTATTTTTTATTTTATTGTTACACTTTTTATAATTTTTGTTTGAAATTTAGTGATTTTTTTTGTTTTTATTTGATTTTTAGCAAATTAATCACAATTGTATTTTAAAAGGAAAAATTAAAAAATTATTTAACAGGATATACAAAAACCTAATTTTTTTTTTGGGTAAGTATAAAAAAACCTAAAAAATTACATATATACACATATATATTTATTTATATGTATTAATATATGTATATTAAGAAGGTATGGATTGGAAAGACAGGTCTAAAAACAATTCTGTATTCCCGTGAAAATTATGCATATATTTATATATTAAAAGCGCACGCATAAGCTAATTTAGAAATGTATGTATAATTACATTTCTGATTTGGAATCTGATAGTTGTTGGATTAGCAGTCAAAAACGGTGTCCTGAATTAATATAAAATTGTTCACACTGTCGCTCTAAACATCCTACCTAATAAGCAGAACTCGGACCGCCCTGCCATCGTATTTAGAGAGTATTTGGAATAATAAAAAGTGAAATAAAGTCGAATAAGTTGTGACTTTGTAGGTATAATAAAAAATGAATAACTTTCGAAAATTTTTAGAAATTTTCAGAGAATTGCGCCAAACGCACTCTTATTAATGTCAATTAATGTCAATTCAGTAACAATTTAATTTGTGCAGTTAGATTTTTAATTTAGGATTATTTGGAAGATCAAAAGTTGAAAAGAATTTAAAAAAATGTAATGCGTTATTCATTTTTTAGAGTTTGAATGGTCAAATTAAAATTTGTGACCTATTGCAACGGTTGTTGGATGGAACGAAATTAAATGGCGTATTCTAACGGTTTTGGTCAGAAAAATTATCAAAAAAAATTAATAGATATTTGACAAAGATTAGTAAAAATTACAAAAAAATTTAAAAAATTAAGAATTTTAAAATAAACATACGAAAAATGACCAAAAATTTATAATATTTTGTAACTTTTGGTAAACTTTAACTATCCATACGGACTCCTATTGATCTGTACGTAGTCAGGTATTCTTTAGTTTAAAATTTTATGAATATATTTAAATTATTAAATTTTGATATAATAATTTAAATTGAATTATCACTCAACTTGCATCCAATTTGCAGTCAGCCTGTTTTGCTTGTCAACCCTTCACATGTAAACTAATATGGAAATGGTTGTAATTGACTTCATGGATGAGGTGCATAGCCGAAAGCTTTTTGTCATAGGAACAAAGCTACAGTTTCACATGTAATTCAAAAGACTTTTTCATACAAAATCAACCCTTTGGTATTTATTAATTTGTTTTTCTTTTCTCTCCTTTTTCTTTTTTTTTTTAAATTATTACTTACAATTTTATTTTAACTGAAAATTTGGTTAAAAGAGTAAAGCAACACGATTAAAAAAATTACATGTAAATATTTAATTAATATATATCACGAGAAATATGTTAAAAATATATTTATTTAAAAAAAATTCATCATTCATATATAAAAGAACTCTATATAAAAGCCTCGAAAGAGGTAGTTAGGTTAGTTCGGATGACGGGCTGAAGGGTCTGGGACCAATAAGTCCTAGGTGCGACTCCTTTCCAGGGACAGTCCTTCCTCTAATTGTGGAGGACTATCTAACAGTTTTCTCAGCTGAGTCGATCAACCAGGATGTGTCTAAGTTGATTTAATGAACTCATAATATTAATTAATCATACTTCAACTTGTGGAGAGGACATTACAGGAGCTTTTTACTCAGAACCAAAATAAGGCCAAATTTAAATTCACAAAAACCGTGTTGACATTTTCTTAGATAAGGAACGGTAAAAGTATGCATACATAAATACATACATATATATATATATATATATATATACACATATAAAAGTCATTCAAGTGAAGATGCTCACGTATTGAATTCTACACCTGTAACGTCTCTGAAAAAAAAAAAATAAATAAATAAGCAAGTAAACTGCAGAGACGTCAAAGCCAAAAGATCACATGTTTTTATAAAATTTTATATTAATAGTCAATTGAATAATTTAATATCACAAAAATTTTATATTATCATATTTTAGATGCGTTTGAAATGATAAAAAAAAAGATAAATTAAGATAATTTATAAATTCATAATTCGTACAGTGATATAAAAAATAAATAATTTTTAAAAATTTTAAAAATTCTTCAACATATTTTAGTTTAAAAAAATAAATTAAGATAATTTATAAATTTATAATTTATACAGTAATATAAAAAATAAATAATTTTTAAAAATTTTAAAAATTCCTCAACATATTTTAGTAAACCAAACGTAACTCTTAATACCACATTGCAAGTTGTAACGTGAACGCGCAAACCAACGTTTTGTCACTCTCTCGCTGTATCTCTCGTTTTCTTCTCTCCCAAACGAGCGAGTAAAGGTTGCCGTACTATTCAAACCAACGCAACACCGCCAAGTTTCTTAATACTAGTCTCCTCTCAACCGCGTACCCCACTACCCCACATATTTATAACCCACCTCGAATCGAGCCTTTTCACACATTTTTTACAAGCAAAACACCGTTTGAGTTGAGGTGAAATCTAGAGAGAGAGAGAGAGAGAGAGAGAGAGAGAAACCGATAATTTTGGAAGGAAAATGCAGGCGGTTTCGCAAGAATCAGAGCTAAGATCCTCGTCGCCGGGCTTGGCGTTGGGTTTTCAAGATGGATTTGCTGAAGATTTTAGAGGGAAGATAAAAATTCGTGACTCGGACAATGACCAAACGCAGAAATCAGCTCCCTTCGACGAAGAAGTTGAAGACGACGACGATGATTTCTCTTTTGCGTGTGTAAGAGGCGACGAATCGCCGATTTCGGCAGACGATGCGTTCCAGAACGGTCGGATCAAGCCGATTTTTCCCTTGTTCGATCAAAGTCTTATCTACGCCGGCGATTCGGAGGACGATTTCCCACGCCGACCTCCTGTGGACAAGATCTTCATCGAAGCAGAGGAGTCTTCTTCTTCTCAGAAGACTGAGGGGGAGACGGCCGGGGCCTACTGCTTGTGGTCAGGCAAAGCCGTACAAGCCTTGCCGCAGGCCTGTAAGAAGAGCAACTCCACCGGTTTTTCGAAGATGTGGAGGTTCCGAGATCTGGTCAACCGGAGCAACAGCGACGGCAGGGACGCGTTCGTGTTCTTGAATAACGGTTCGACGGCGGCGAGTTCGAAAACAGAGGAGAAGGTGAATAAGAGCGAGGGCTCGTCGGAGAGAAAGATCGACGCCGAGGTCGAGGCCAATGCCAAGGCCAAGCCAAATCTCCCCGGAGGGAAAGTGAAGGCGAAAAAGGGCGGGAAGAGCCAAAAGGCGTCGTTGTCAGCTCATGAGTTGCATTACAAGAAGAACAGAGCGATGAGGGAGGAAGATCGACGGCGATCATATCTACCGTACAGGCCTGAGTTAGTCGGCTTCTTCACCAATGTACATGGTGGCTTAAGCAGGAACGTACACCCATTCTAAGCACAACGTACTTTCCTTATTATTATTGTTTTTTAAATAAAAAAAATTCATTCAATTTTTAAAATATATTAACTTATGTAGATGACATTTGACTGGGTTTAGGATGAATATTGCTAGATGGGTCTATTTGATTAACATATGAGGGAGCTTTGTAATTTTTTTTTCGTATATAAATTTTATACAAAAAAATAATATGACAAAAGTTGTTAGTTTATTGTGCTGTAATAAAATTGTCCTCGTCGAAATTTGTCTTCCTTGCCAACTAGTGGTTCGTAATCAAGTTTGCCAAACACAAATAAATAAAATGTTATGGCCGGAGAGAGAGTCGCTGACTAGAAAACTCTCCGACAATCAAGTCAGTAAAAGTTTGAAGAATATGAGGAAGTAAGGATTGGTGTAAAGTTGGCAATAAAAGTATACCTGAATTTTGAGAGCGTACTTGAATTTTGAAGCTCAATGTCTCATTTATACTTAGACAACATATCTTAAATAAATAAATAAATGATTTGATGGCAATCATTATGTATCCCACATATACGTATTATTGTGTGCCATATTTCTCATCTCGTTAAATGCCCTTTCTCTCTTATTTCTGTAGACTCCCTCTTGGTGGTAGCCTGCATGAAACAGTGAAATAAAGTGGTCGGAATTAGTCATCGACTAAGAATTCTCCAATACTTTCAGTAGCCAATATAGATGATAAGCTCAAATATACAAAAGAGAGAGAGAGAGAAGAAAAGAGAGCCGAAGGACGTTCCTCTCCTTTATAGAGGGAGAATCTGAGAAGCTTTATGTTGATCTGACTATACGGCAGTGATATTAAATGCTTTGTACTGTAAGACTTGAACATGTAACGAATTAACTTTTGTGTATATATTTTGCAGATCTCATCTCCTAATGCACTTAAGTGTAAGTAATGTATATATTTTGCAAAGTAAATGAAATAATTACATGACGTAACTTTCAGATTAAATAATTTCAATTTAACTAGATTATACCCTCTCTGGTTAGGAAAGTAACATTGTGGTCAAAGATATATTATTACGTTGGGAGAGTTATTTTTTGGCCTCACATTTATCATTTTGGGAAAGAAAAAAAAAATTTCATCAGCTTCATTAAACAAAATTATTACCACATATTTAATGCAAATATTATTGTGAAATTAGAACTTTCATTACTAGTTCAATAGATTGTTGAGGAGGTGCGCGTGCATATTTTGTACTATTTGATTTGTGCATCCAATGGCATGTCATGCCGCAAACTCCATTACAAATGACAAAAAATTTTAAAAATATAATAAAAAATATTAAAAGTTTTAAAAAATTATTCAATTTTGATTTTACTGTACGAATACAAATTCATAATTTATTTCATTTTAGAGGTGTTCGGAGGGATAAAAAATAAGATAAAGTAAAATAAAGAGAGTATTTGGAGTGTCAAAAAAAAAACCAAAAGTTGTTAGTGGTGTGATGGAAGAAAAGTGACACGTGGCAAAATTTGATTGGAGAAATTTGAAAATTTTTAAAATTTTTTATAAAACTTTGGGCTTCCAAACAGCTCCAAAGTGAGATAAATTGTGGGTTCGTAACTCATACAGTGAGATAAAAAGTGTAACTTTTAGAGGTATTTAGAGATTTTCAGAGATTTTTAAAAAATTATAGCAAACTAAATGGAGTTTTTATCTCATTTTTATCATTTTTTATCATTTTAAATGCATCCTAAATAGACAGAAAAAATAAAAAAATAAAAAAATGCTTTTGTATTCAAAATAATGATTAGAAAGAAAGTGATATTATTGTAATTAAATTATATTTATTTGAATTTAATATTTTAAAGTGAGAAATTCACAAGAGTTTTATATTATTTTTTATTTTTTTCTCATTATGTCAAAAAAAAATTTGGAAATTAAAAAAAATCTTAGATGTCAATTTCTACTGGCAGTGAAGGACAGATAGGGGAGGCTGATATCATCGCTATTGGAATTTAGAGTGTGTTTGGTTTGTTAAAAAATATTAAAAAATTTTAAAAATTTTTAAAAATTATTCATTCTTTATCTCACTGTACAAATTACGAATTCACAAATTATCTCATTTTATCTCAATTTGTCTTACTTTTTATTTCTCCAAACACACTTAATTGGGTTGATTGTATTGGAATCTGGCTGAAATTAATTGGGCTATTTAATTGGCTGCAATTTGGGCTTGGAGGCTACTTGGGTGTAATCGAACCTAAACCCACTTTGAATAACCCAAGTCCCAATTTTGTAGACTCAACATGTGTTTTAATTGTTTAACCCATTTGTGTGACCAATTCGAGACCTTATCTTCTTCACCCACTACTTTATTGGACCCAACACATTCTCATTTATTTAACCCAATAACTCAATTAATCTGAGACCCATATTCTCCACCCGTTATTCCATATATATCTATACTCATATGTATACTGCTAACTTGAAGTATAGAAGTGGTACCTATTGTTTGGTTTAAATAGTTAAAGAGTTGTACCTGGTTCAAAGAAAGAAGAAAAAATATGAAGGAGTAACTAGAGGGCTGTGCTTCTATTGAAAGCTTGATGAAATGGGGCAACCATCATGACTTACAAGTGTCTAGAGTGTTTTCACAACCAAAATTTAAGTTATACAGAACATTTTATGTAAAATTACGTTCAAACATGAAAAAAGAAAGTCTGAAGTGATTATTTTTAGAGAACTCTTAGGTCCCAAATCAATAATCACATTCGAACATGCAAATGAGCATTTAAGCGCACACATACTCGTTCAAATGTGAACTTTGATATTTGAATGTTCAAGTCTAATTCCCAGTTCTTAAATTCATTCTCAACCTTAATATGAATCAAAACATCCAAATTTTAACAATACCTCCAACTAAACTCAAGAATATCAATATATGACATGTATATCAACAAAATACATGATTATAACTTATAAATTTTAAGAAAATATGCAAGAATTACACATATTACACACACTTATGGTAGTGTTTGGATGGTAAAAAGGTATAATAAAAATATAAAGATTTGATGTAAAAATGATATATAGAGAAATTTAATTGGAGAAAAAGTATAAAAAATTAATAAAAATTGGTAAGTTTTGATCGGTTTTGATAAACCAAACACCCCTTATATATTAACAAAAAAATCATAAATTAAAGCACCATTCCACTCTAGACCATGCAATAACAATAAATAAAGACACAAAAAGTTTCACTAATCTTAAATTCAAAGAAAAGACAAAAAATGAAAAATTGGGTCAAAAAACTTTAAATTTCAAGAGCTCGTATCTCTCACATTGGTCACAAAATCTGTAAATCGATATTATCACAAGAATCAACGTATGAAGAAAATTTAAATCTTTATAATTTTCCTTTCACCTCTACTAAGAATGAAAGTGGGGTGTGGGGGGAGGGGAAGGATGAAGAAATGAAAGAAGAAAGAAAATGGATTGGACCTAATCCACAGCCAATTTTCAAACGCCACCCTCCCGATCTTCAAACACAATTCTAGATTTCAACCAGTGCGAAAATAATAAAATAAATATCACGGCATTATCCAATCTCAAGATTGGTAATTTAAATAGTTTAAAATTTTAAATAATAGTTAAAATAAATATAGAGTATTATGTAACTGATCCTAATTTAATTAAATACTTTTTTTATTATGGGCTCGTTTGGCATGTAAGAAGTTGCTGAAAATCTCTGAAAATCTCTATAAATCTCTGTTAACTTTATATCACATCAACTTTTTTCTCTCACTGCACGTATTACGAACTCTCCCCAAACCACAATTTATCTCAATTTATCTCATTTTTTCTTACTCCAAACAAACCCTATATTAAAGTAACTTCGTTGAAAAACTCTATTTAAAATTCTAGCTTTAAGCCCTGTTTCAATTATATTTGCGGAGGTTATTGGAATTTGACGTGACTAGCCCTGGCATTCGTGTTTTGTTAAACCACATTATCACCCGCGCTCCGTTTGAGAATTACAGCATCTTGTCAGCTTTAATTTGATTTTTTTAAATTGAGGAAAATTACTCTCTTCCAAGGGGGGAAGAAGGTTGTTTGATAAGACCAAAATCTACCAAAGTTACTAAAAATTATAAAAATTATTTATTTTTTTAATTAAATTTCATTATATGTTACTTTTACATTATTTTTTTTATTTTATTTTTCCTTCCAAACACCCTCAAATTCACTAGAATTGTGGAGGAATCATCCTCAAAAGAACAATTGGCTAAAGTAATTTTTTTTTTTTTTAACTTTTACAATTGATATTATCACATCATTTTAATTAATTTTTTTAATAAATTTTTCTGTATGGAACTGTTTGGAGCTTCAAAGAAGTTTAAAAAACTCCAAAAAATTTCTCAAAATCCATTAAAATAAATTATTATAGTGCGTTTCAATAGATTTTGATAAATTTTTTAAAAAATTGAACTAACATTGTGCTAAAAAGTACCAAAAAATTCTTTAAGTTTTCAATATTTTTTATTAAAATTTTATCGCATGTTACTTTAAAATATTTTTAATAACTTTATATCAAATTAAATACCTACAAACATTTAACTAACATTTTGAAATAACTTTTTATACCCTAAATTCTAAAAAGATTTTACTTTTGTTAGCTTTTGTAATATTATTACACTCCAAACTCTATAAATACAAAGACTTGTTTCTTAAGACTTGAGCCATTGTACACTGATATAGATATGGGGTTCATCTACAACATGAGATTCTCATCATCCGAAGGATTGAAGCACACTCGTTAACTCACCTTTCGCTTTCTTTATCGAATAATGATCATGTCGTATACAACTACACAACCTCTGAATTCTTTTAGTTTGTCCCCATTAGGGATTGCCATATATATATATATATATACACACACACACATTCCCAGTTCGATATGGATGACTGACTCACCTTTATCAATCCTCTATCAACCCCATCCAAATAAAGTTACTTCAATTCCAATTATTTCTCTGAATTTTTGATTCAAAACCGTCTCTGGTGGGGCACGGTGTATATAAGGGAGTCCATTTTTGCAGCTCAGCAGCTAATTTCTTAAACTGGGAAACTTCAGGAAAGAGTAGTTCCTAACGTTCCTTAATTAGGTAACTTTTTTTTTTTTGGTAATTATAATTAGGTAACTTATCTCTCCCAGTTCAATATATACATACATAATTGGTATTTACATATATATATATATGTGTGTGTGTGTGTATATATATATATATATGTATACTCCTATATATTATATATTCATGCAAAATGGTAATCCTTTGTTAATTAGAACTGTTTTCACTGGGTATGATGACTTGAATTGCAATTAGCTACTGAAGAAAGCTCTAGCTATTTAATTACCTTCTTTTTTTTTTCTTTCTTTTTATGATTTTATTTTTCCTCTTTGAATTGACTGAAGACAATGATTCCTTTCTCCTAGTAATATTTTTCTGCATTTTAATAAACTAATTAATAATTCAATTTTTTTTTTTTTTTGGGCTAATTGTAATAGTTGGTGATCAGAACTGCTGTAGCTTGAGAAATCATGGCTGCAAAATTCAGAAGGTGCATGATGCTATGCTGCTCAAGACAGGTTGTCAAGGTAAGAATATTTCTGGGTCTCCGGATCTTGATTTATTACAGAGTTTAATTTCTTGATGAAGAACAAATGCACGTACAATTGCCAACAAGTTCACTAAGGTACGTTAAAAAGTGAAATAATTCGTGAATTTATAATTCGTGCAGTAAGATAAAAAGTGAATAATTTTTAGAAATTTTAAAAAATTTTTAAAATTTTTCAGTAATTTTTAACAAACTAAATCCACCCAAATAAAAAAAAAAGAAAGAAAAAAAAGAAAGCTGATTAGTTTGAGAAGATTTTCTGCCAGATAATCTCACTTTGGTTGATATAATTCCCAACAACCTCTCAATTTATAGTAAAAAGTCGTTAAATTTATTACACAAGTTTATGAGGACCTGTAACCCTAATTGGATGGATTCAATATTTAAATAATAAAATTATGAATTGGTATCAGATAAATAATGAAATTTGATACGAGTATGAGATGGGATTTAAAATAAAAAATTAAAAAAAAAAAAAAAAGTTGCAGCCGGTCGAACCATTTTTGGGCTTACTGGGCAAGAATTTGAGGTGGTAACAATTAAAACTCAAGTTGGACTCAACGGAGTCCAGTCTCGGCCTCAAAGGTGATATATATAGATATTTCTAGAAAACGTTGACAATTCAGATATATATATATATATATATACACACACGCACATATATATGCATATAAAAGTGAGAAGTGGCAAGAAAGGAAGAACAACTACGAATGCAAGAGCATATATTTTTTGCATATAGTTTTATCCAATGATATCTTGAGCTATATTCACAAAATTTTTGGTCTTCACTGTAAGGCTGTTTGGAACTATAAATCAAAAAATAAATAAATAAAATTTTATAAATTTTTATAAAATTAAACTTTTTTACACGATTTATGAATTATATGACTATAACTTTTACCAATTTATATGGGACTCACAAGTTACTTGTACGCTTGTCTTAGTTTCTTTAAATATCAAAATTTTTTATGATTATCTCACTTATAATGAAGTGTGATATTACTATTAAATTAGCCATCATTAAAATCGAAATTACAAGTGGATAAAAATTAGAATTAAGGGTTGCCAGCATAAAATTAATAAAATATTCACTTATAAAATTTGAAAAAAAAAAATAATGAATCCGTAAATCGAAAAAGAAGTATATAGTAATATTATCCAATAATAACGGACTGGTTTGAAGTTTTACATAGTTTTACAAATTTTTATAAAATAAAAATTTTTTTTTCACATTACAAATTATGAGATTATAATTTTTTACAAATTTATATTAATTTTTACAATTCCAAACAAATGCAATAATAATAATAACTCTATTGGTGTCAAAATCTCAATAAAAATCTTATTCACGAAATTTATGACTTTATTTAATAGGTAGCTAGCTAGAAAAGATCGCCAATTCCTGGCCACAAGAACACCTATGGTCTAAAATTCAAATGTATGAATGAAGGCAGGAAACAGTAAAGGGCTTTGTGAAAATGGCTGATCTTGAAAAGCCAGAATCTCAATTCATATTCACTAGGCTACTTCCTTTTATTTGTTGATGGAAGTGAATACGTGGTTTATACATACACATACATATATATATATATATATATATATATACACACAGCTTTATCACTGTGTAGATAACACGCTTGTGGTCCATATGCCTTCCCATCCCTTCGTGTTCCTCCTTTAAAGAGGTTTCTCCATCACACCTAGCTCTCACCATTTATTTAAACCACCTCTGTGTTCGTTAAAATATTGGTCACTCACGTTCGTGAATAAGACTCCGTTTGGTTAGAAAGTTCGTCCTATTTTTTTTTTTTTTTTGTATAACTTTTTTGTCTTATATAAAGTTTTTTAATTAAAATTTATTTTTTCTATAAAAATTATAACTCCTACGTGCGTTAATTGCATTTGTAAAAAATAAAATAAAAAATTATATCTATTTAGGTAAAAACTAAAATAATAAAAATATTAATTTTTTTGTTTTTTTTTTAACCCAAACAAGTAACTTTTACGCAAATGGGCATGACTTTTATTATTATTATTATTATTTTTTTTACGAATGTGAGTAGCATGTCTAAAAGTTGTAGTTTCTAAAAAAAAAATTAAATTTTGGTAAAAAAAAAAAGCTAAATAAAAAATGAAAAAAGTTACGAAGAAAGCTAGAATTAATTTTTGTAGCCAAACAAAGCCTAAATGCATACATATGTAAATAATTATTAATTTATTTACAATGATATAACTTTATCCTTTATTATTAAAGCTAAATAAAATCTTAAATGATGTAAAACTTATGAAAATTTTTGAACAACAATAATGTCTTAAAAATAATGTAAGATATATATTGGAGACCAAAAAAATCATACAAGCTCTCGTGATGACCCCCTTCTTTCATTTGTTTCATTTAACCTGCAAATAACACTGCAGAGGGAACAATATTATATGTCCGACTGGCGGTAACCGGTTGAGATCCATTCAACGCTTAAGTCAATGGTAATTTTTGTCATAGAAAAAAAGGAGGACGAGAGAGAATAAGAGAATCATAGCATTTAGAACATACCTTCCTTTTTATAATAAACATGAAATTCCTCAAGTTCTTCATATTAGGAAATGGGGATAGTGGTAATAGTTAAGGCGGTTAATGTTTCTTTCTCCTTAATTTTAGTAGACTAATGGTGAGGGGACATCACATGTCAAAGTAGTACCGATTATAATTTTTGTCTCTCTCTCTCTCTCTCTATATATATAATTAATTTTATTAAATGACAACTAAACCTCTTTATTATTATTATTGTTATTAATTAATATAGATTCTCTAATAATTAATGCATTCCCTTGCATTTGTCAACTCCACCATGGCTTTTTTGACTTGATCCTATTGGCCACTTGGGAGAACTCGCATAGAACACTAGTCAACGGTATCAAGGAGTGGTGGGTTTTTGGCCCTTACCTTCACTCAAATGCTAGATAAATATAATTTCTATATATACAAGGGGGTAGTATTGAGATGGGCATGTGGCCTTAATGCACATGAAAGAAATATGTATAGATGGGCGACAAATATATTCTTGCTCTCTCGCTAGAGAGAGCTAGTAAAGAAAGGATAATGCTCATAATGGATGAAAATATCAATAAAAGGGGGAAAGTTAAAAAGAAAAGAAAAGGGATAAATTATTTCTCTTGCTTTTCAAGTGAACTTAAAAAATAAAACCTAAAATCATTTATTGTTGACATAAGAAGTAAAATCATGTAAGAAAAAATTTCATTCTATTTAAAAAAGATATATATATATATATGTTAAAAAGTATAATGAAAATGATGCAAAACAGGGATATAACTAAAATATATTTTTATGAGTTTATTATTTTAAAATGATGGCCTACCGAGTATTTCAAATATCATTATAGTTATTTTGTCTTTTTTGGTTAAATTAACATAAATGAACTATTATTTGCCACCTTTAATATAAAAAAAAAAGTGAAATTGATTGATAGAATTCTTAATATATTATATATATATATATATTTTTTGAAGTTAGGAAACTCAAATCAACATCCTAAAATAAGCCGTAAAGATAAATCATGTTCTTACTTTTTAAATTTATTGTCAAAACATTCATTTTTTGGTGAAACCCATTGTAAACCTTACCTCAAAATATTTTTTTAAAAAGTTATTATAAAAGTTGGTTTGTGTTGGAAATTAAAGAGAACCAAAAATATACAAACAAACAATAATATAAGAAATTTATGTGATTCTACAATACTTATATTTGCGGGAGAGTTTCACTATATCTCAATGAAATTACAGAAAATAAAATTTTCTCAAACTACTGTTCCTTCTCGCCTCTTTGCCTCTTACACAATTTAGTCATACAAATCCTCACAACTTCCTCACTCATTTATACACAAGCTAATGTTGCGAGTAGTCAACAAAAAAAATCAATCATTTTGGTTGAAGATTTTCTCCTCCTCGTATGTGAGAGTCCGCAGCCGCTTCCCATAAGGGGTGCGCTCAGGGCGAGGCACGCTCCGTGACCCTAGCCGGCAAAGGGTCACAAAGGGTAAATCAGTCTAGGCAAGTCCTGGTTGACCGGCTCAACCAAGGGAGCTGTTAGAAGCCTGTCACAATAAACGGAAGGCTGTCCCACTGAATAGAGATTCGAACTCGGAACCTTAAGGATCGAGCCCATCAGCTACTCTCGAACTCCACTCGGCCACCCCGAAGGGTTGGTTGAAGATTTTCTAATTCGACTGAAAGTGGTTGTTTGTCTTCGCGACGATTTAATGCAAATGTTGAAAATTTTCATCCATCCACATGGGTAGATTTCATGCAAGTCAATAATTTGTAATTCATAATTTGCTATATTGAATATTAATAATAACGAAAAAAATAGAAACACAAAATATATAATTATATATATATTTCAATGCCAAAAAAAAGGGACCTAGAATTTCATAGTGGTCCAATATTTCGTATTCCTCTTTAATTTACTTTTTGGGTAAATAAATACATTTTATCATTTAAAATTTAATTAAAAACACATAACTTCCTTGTAATTAAATAGTGACAAAATAATTTTTAGATAGTTTGGACTAAAGATATTCGCTCAGTCTTTACTCCAAGTTAACTATTATGCTCCATAATTTTAAATTTAAAAATTTTTTAACTCAAAAATTGATATGTACCAATGAAAGTGCATTTCAAATTAAGATCAACTATTTTTTAAATCTTAAATCATTATAAAATTTTTTAATCAAAATTTAAAAGTGCAAATTTATGAAGCAGGGATATGAATATAGATATAGGAGCGGATATGACAATTTTTAAAAAATGAAGATACGAATACGGTGAAAATACATAAAAAATATATATATTTTATTTAAAATATTTTTGAAGATAGAATTATATACTACCCGATATTATATAAATAACAATTATATAACATGAAAAATATCATTTGAAAAAAAACACTATTCTTTAGAATCTTCATTAATCACGTCTCATGTCTTTTAGGATTTATATTAAGTTATATTTTAATTATTTATAGTTTGACATCTAATTAAATTTTATCATATCAAATTTACGTTTAATAAAATTTAAAATATTATATTTAGATCCTTATATAATATTTTAATATATGGTACCCTGAGTCGCCCTGGTTGACTTAAATTACCCCCGAATACTCGGGCAGGCCACATCTCGACCGTTTGCATTATCCCTGTCAGAACTGGTCCCACACCGTTAGATCAACAATCACAATCTCATCATCGCCGTCGATTACGTTATCCACGCGGCCACGCCCTATTTTCCCCCACCAAACGCGCTGAATGGATTGTCAACATCTGCGCCATTTCTTAACCCTTGTCGATGCGCGGCTTTTTCTTAATTTATTTATTTTTTAATTTTGGATTTTGTTTTTGATTTTGCTAACTTCAATTTTTCTTTTTGGACTCCGTTTAGTTGGCAAATAAACTTTAAAAAATTTTATAAATCTCTATTAATTTTATATCACATTAACTTTTTTTTTCACTGCACGACGCATTATGAACTCTCAATTTATCTCAATTTATTTCAATTTAGCTCACTTTATCTAATTCCAAACTCATCCTCGAAATCTAACGAAGTCCAAAAATTCATTAAAAAAAAAAAACCCGCCTGAGTCCCGAACAGTTTACATGAAAATAAATATAAAAATAAATAAAAGACCATATATTTCAGGTTATATGGAAAAAAATGTTCAAGTTCTATATTATTAAATAATTTTAAATTAAAATTAATCAAAAACTCTTATTAAAGCGTTTATATTCTTTTTTATGACGTGTTTGAATTGAGGAATTATTATTAAAAATAAAAGATGAAATAAAAAAAATAGAAAGTCATAAATATGTGCTTTCATTTAGAATAATAAGTTTTTATTCTATGTTTTTTTATTTTTACATAAATAAAATAAATAATTTTAATTTCATTACCTTCTGTTTTTCTAATAAATATTTTATTTTCAAACGCAATTTTAGTGTCAAAAAAAAGGATCATTATTAAATTTATATATATATATATATATAAGTGGGAAAGAGTGAATTATAAGCTATATAGTTTCATGCATTTAATTTTTTATTTAGCTTTTGACTTTTCATTCAGGGTGTTTGATTAGTAAAAATTTGATTAAAAATATAATAAAAGTACAAAATTTTGATGTAACAACGATATCTGGTAAAATTTAATTAAAAAAATATTAAAAATTAATAAACATTGATGAATTTTAGTTAATTTTGACTTATCAAACATCCACCCAATCTTCAACATTTTTTAAATCCAAAAATGATAAAATAAAAACCACATCCAAAAATGTACGAAATTTGATCTATTTTTGGACAAGAGCGGGGTAGGTGTCGTCAGGCGATCAAAATTAATTACTTAAACCGTGGTTAGCGGTGTATATTAATAATTTCTGCCGGGGAACAGCGCTCTACTTGTACCTATACATACAACTGAGAATTGTCGGGGGCCAGCGGGTTTGGTTGGTTATTCATTCTCTCAACAGCTCTCTCTTAAAAGCTATTTCAGAGACAAAAAGAGATAGAAAGAAAGGTCCGTACAGATGCAATTTTAGCCAAACGAATGATTCAACCTTCTTTTTCCCTCAACGATCTCGCCGTAGATCCTCTCCTGTTTCGTCGAAAAACAGAATCGATCGATTTCTCCTCGGCTTCTCTTTTTCGATTGATCTTATTTTCTTTCTTTTTTTTTTCTTCTTACTTTCTCGAATTTCATTGATCAGAGCGAAATTGTTTCTGCATATATCGTTTGTTTGAATCCCAAGAAAATTATCGGAACAAGAATCGTTTGTTTGACTCGCGAGAAAAATTTCAGAACAAGTGTAGATTCTGATCGAGCTTTGATCTCTGGTCGGAATTCACCAATGAAATCATTCCACTGTTCGCATATCACAGTGTCGATATACGAATTAGCTCACATAATATGATTTTCGTGTTTGGATCGTAGTTGTAAACCGACAATTTTAAACACGAATCGAAGCTTCTACGATCAGATTTTTTTTTTTTTCAGTATTTAATCCAATTATGTGAAATTCGCAGAGGGAGGATATGGCGACAGATTCATACGAGGAGGCCATTGCTGGACTTAAAAAGCTTCTCGGGTACTGCTCTCTCTCTTTCTCTCCCCCCATCATTTATTCTTTGTTCTTTTTTCCTTCTTTCTCTTTGTTTTTCCCGTCAGAGCCTCTGGGACTCCAACAGGATTTTATCTCCGTAAATACGCCATAAATGCCGTCCTTTTTTTCGTCATTTTTGCGAAAAGAATGGTCTCGATCGCATGATGCGCAAGAATCCCAACAAATTAGAGACTAACATGTGTCGGCGGGGGGACCAAACTGGGCTTGCGTCAGCAATTTGTCATCCTTATCGGTTCCCACGTGGACTGTTGTAGTTAGGCTATGCACCTGACGGGTGGTCTGCTGTGATGGTTTTTCTGCAGTGAGAAAGGTGACCTCGAGGCCGTCGCTGCCGCAAAGATCAAGAATTTAACGGCGGAGCTGGAGGCGATCGCTACTAAACCATTCAACTGTGTCGAGAAGATCAAATCCGGTTTTGCGCACTTCAAGGCGGAAAAATTTGAGTACGTTAGTTAGTTAAAAGTTGTACCTAAAACACTGCATTTAAAAAGTCTTGGAATCTTCTGTTTGCCACTTAATTGGGTAATTCTAGTATATGCTCCCACAGCCCTCTGAATTCTTTGCTTTAACACACACGACTACCCCTTCTTGTGAATCCGGAATGAATAATACAAGGCTATGTTTTGGAGCCCAAAAGAGGGAAAGAAAATTGTTAAGAGTAATTTTGTTTTCTTTCTTATTAGGTGAAAATCACTAGAAAAATAAAATACTGATATATATTAAAAAAAAAAAGGACCTTTTGTATTAAAAAATGGATTTATTTTTCTTCCTTCATTTTAGCTTTTCCTTTTTTTACCACTCTTTATTTCCATTTCATCTTCCTTTAATAGATTATTCATAATTCTTTTTTTTTTTGGGTAATTGATTATTCATAATTCTTCCTTTCACATTCAGACCCATAATATAAGATGGAACTGAAGTCACAGTTATGATACTTGTACTTATGTATTTAGTATTTTCATTTGAAAAAATTGACTTGACAGCTCATTTACCAAGTACCAAACACGCCACCAAATTTTTATATCCTGAAATAAATTTTTGTCTTTTTTCCTTTCCTGCTTCTCATTTTACTTCTATATTTCACTTTTCTATTTCTGCCTATTTATATGGTACATAAAGTTTAGCCCCCATAAATTGTTATTTCCTCCCCTGGTTTAACCGAAAATTGTACATAATGTGATTATCAAGGAAATTGTTAAATTTACGGTATTACCTAGGAGTATAATTGTTGAAATTGTACAAATCTTTTTCTAATCTTGCATACCATTCAAAATGTCTATTTAAATTGAATTTTCTTGTTGCTGTAGTTTCTTGTTGCTGTAGTTACCATTAAAGTCTCTGGATCATTTAGTAGCGTTATGGGAGGGGGCCATAGTCATACAGACATTTATTAGGAAAGGGCCTTTAATAATGAAATTGACACCATTTAGTTACCCATATTGCCTAATATATTATTCACTTATTGGGTTCATGGGTTGCCCTCTTTTCAGGAAAAATTCAGATTTGTATGGCAAACTTGCTAAAGGCCAAAGCCCAAAAGTAAGTAATGCTGCACGACATAATTTCACCGTTGATCTCTTTCCATTTCTGTCTTTTTTTGTGGATAAAAACATACGATTGCAATTCTTAATTCTATCTCTGCTAGTTGGGGCAAAGGAACAAAGGAAAAAAAAAAAAAAAAACTCTTAACTGATAAAGGAATACATCAGCATAAATGGATTAAAAAAAGAAAAGAAAAGAAAAGGCATATAAAATTGTCTGGATATAATTACCAAAAAAAAAATTGTCTGGATACAGCCACACCTTGGACCTTTCTCCCACGGCTTTAATGAATGCTCTTTGGAGTCTCTCTAGAAGTTTCAATATGCCCTCCAGAAAGGAAGATGTTTTCAAATTTTTTGTTTGCAACGTGGAACCTTGTCTTAATTGGTAGTGTTGGGTATAATTAAGCAGATCAGGTCCAGATTATTTATTTTCTATTTGTTGTGGGGATCTTCATTTGCTTTCATGTGCGAACAATTTCCCACTTTTTTACTTCTACATGAGTAAATTGTTGTTCATAGTGTTCAAAAATAAGAATGGTTTCCTTACTTTCTGCTGTCATTTTACATATTTTCTAAGAATCTAGGCAGAGTCAGCTTAGGTTTCTCTGATTCAAATTGAATTCTTGGTCAGATACCAATTAGATTTCCTTGCAGTGGCAGTAATCATAATACTTACAAAATGTATGCAACTTAATATATGGTAAATATGAAGTTGAACACAAGTGGGTGTTCCACAATGTTGGAAAGAGAGGTTTTTGATAACATCATACTATGTTCAATACTTGATATTTGATTGTTTATCGTATGTTGGTACAGTTTCTGGTATTTGCCTGCTCGGACTCCCGAGTCTGCCCTTCACATGTCCTCAACTTCCAACCAGGGGAGGCCTTCATGGTCCGAAACATTGCCAACATGGTCCCTCCTTATGACCAGGTTCTTTTAACAGGCCTTTATTATTCATGTTTTAAATGTTGAACTGGTCATTGAAACTCAATATTCCATTGAACTTGAGGAAAATAATTTTGGATTTTGGAGTGTTCTTTTTTATTTACCTTTGACATAAAAAATTGATTCCACACTACCACAATGGTTTTATTAGGCTACAAGAGTCCCTTTGAAAGCTTTTTAATTATCATTTTTGTCAAATAATGTCTCATTAGTGCAGTGTTTTCAAATTATATTGTGTTTGCGTGACTTGCTTTGTTAACTGATGCAGACAAAATATTCTGGAGTTGGGGCAGCTATTGAGTACGCAGTATTGCATCTAAAGGTGACCACATATCATCCGCTGTTTCGTTATCCAACTTTAATGTACACATCTAGTTGTCACTTTAATAATGGTGATGTAACTTTTGTGGTGGAGGCAACATACAGATAAAGACAAGTTGTTCAACTATCCCCACACACTCCTTTTTGTCACAATTAATCCCACACTCACTCATATGCCAACAAAAACTCTGAAGTGACATTCTTCTTTTATTTTTTATTTTTCTAGAAGAAAACTAATTACTGCATAGTTATCCAAAGTTAATGCCTGTGACCACTGACCTTGAATGATGAGAGTAACAACTCTTTGATAACACTGGATGTAGCATTTTACATGTCCTGCTGTCCTCTGATTGAAAAGGAACTGTTTCACGAAGGCTAGATGTAGCAAATGGTTTATGTGAATGGATTTCTTAGTTTCCCAAGCGATCAAGCCTCATATGCATTCACCTTTTACTATTGATCAGGTGTTTCCTTTCCTTCTTTTTTTCCATATGGAGTTTAATAAGAGAATGTGCTGCAGGTGGAGAATATTTTGGTCATGGGACACAGCTGTTGCGGAGGGATAAAGGGCCTCATGTCTATCCCAGACGATGGGACCACTTCTAGGTATGTTTGCTTTATAAATTTCAAAATTAGTATTGCAATTAGTAAGTGTATTATTTTTTTCCGTAATTTTTTGCATTTTGTTCATTTTTTTTATTTGTAGAGATTATATAGGGAAGTTAAGGGAGACTAGGGGGAAAAAAAAAAGGTCGAGGTTAAACAAATAAAAGTTAAAGATATTTGTGAAATTTTAATTTTGTGAATCGACTGCACAATAAAAGAAATACTAAAATTGATCCTCCTCTTTATACATGGATAAGCATATTGTATGTGCAATTTATTTTTTTGACTTCTAAGAACTTTCAAATTTGAGGCTCTTCTCCTGTGACTACAACCTTCTTGGCTCATCTCCTGTGACTATAACGTTCTTCCTTAAGGATCATGACAATATTTTAGTGATCTTCTTAGTCACTTTCATGTCTTTATGAGAATATCAAATGAGTGATTTTCCTTTCTCTGTAGGCATCCAGAATTATTTAAAAAACTTTTGAAAACTTAAAACAACTTGGAGCTTATTATAAAGTACTTTGTCTAAATTTCTCTCAATCCAAATCACCTAAAATTTTCATGCGAAAATTTCTCCCCTTAGGAGAAAATTCCTTTATATAGAGCACACAGTGAGTCCAATCGTAAATAAGGTTCTCTAGTTTTCAAGTAATCTTTTTATAAATTTCAGCTATTGCAGAGTATTTGGTAATTGGCGTTGCCTTCTCTACTGGACATTTCTGTCGTATTAGACGCTTTTCAGAGATGTTCCATATTTGCTTCGAATGGCCTTGCTGTAGGGAAATTTTTTGTTAGCCCGGCCTCAGCCCATATAGTTGTCGTTGAGTTTTTTTCTCATTAACCCTGAGCCATTTGTTCCTTGAAGACCAAACCCGCCACCCCTCCCACCCTCCCCCCCCCCCCCCCCCCAAAAAAAAAAAACACAAACACACACACACACAAATATATAATAAATAAAAAGTGAAGAATAAAAGAAAGCTGTGTTATTAAACAACTATAAAGCTTAAATTGACTCTGTTTATGCTTATTTATTTCTTACATATATCTAACACAAATAGAATCGGTTATTGAACTTGTGGTTTCAATTATTTATAATTTCACAGCTTACCAACGTTCGAGTTTTGTGTTTGAACTGCCAGTGATTTTATAGAGGACTGGGTAAAAATTTGTTTGCCCGCTAAGTCCAAGGTGAAATCGGAGTGTGGCCACTTGGATTTTGCAGAGCAGTGCACCAACCTTGAGAAGGTAAGTTTATCAATTACGCTGCTTACCCAAATCAATGTTCTTTACTGATAATCAGTCTTGAAGATGATAACCAGGGCCCCAAGTTCAACGAAACTAAGGGTTAGAATTAAATAGACCAAGATTCTTGGTATATGCTCAAAATAACCCCTTTCCATTTCAAAATTTTAGTATATCTGGATTCTGAAATGACTGGTACTTCAGAATGGCCCTGCATGTGGCAAGCATCAACTAACTGTTTTCTTTCTCTCTCCCTCTCTCTCTCTCTCTCTCCCCCTCTCCCCCTCTCTCCCTCTCTTTTTTTTTTTTTTTTTTGGTGGCGGCTTAAATTAATGCAGGAAGCTGTGAATGTGTCTCTGGGAAACCTCCTAACCTATCCATTTGTGAGGGAGGGGGTGATAAAGAAAACCCTGTCTATAAAGGGAGGACACTATGACTTTGTTAAGGGATCGTTTGAGCTATGGAGTCTTGATTTTGGCCTCGTCCCTTGCCAATCTGTATGAGCATCCAACCTTACACTATGCACCAACCAATAATCCGCCTTTTTTTTTCGAACTTTTTTCTTGCAGTACAAGTATTGATGTACATATCATAAAGCCGGATGGTATGTTTCTGGCTTCTTTTATGTACTTTTGTGCTTTGTTATTAAACCGTAGTCTTGAAGTGCTGTCTTCCTCGCATGCACGCGGAGTGTTTGGATGGCAAAAAATGTATAATAATAAAGGTATAAAATGTTGATGTAAAAAATGATATGCGGTGGAATTTGATTAGAAGAAGTTATAACTTTTTGTAACTTTTGGTATTTTTTGGTGTACCAAACACCCTTCTTCTTTTTCAAACTTTTAATATTATTGGCGATGGCATTGATAAAATTAAAATGTATGAAACCCAAGTTATATTAGACGCTGACAACAACAAAGAAAAAAAAAAAAAAACATTATAAGAATTCGTTAATTTGAAATTCACCGAATCTGAACTAATTTTAAAGTAAATTAATTATTCAACACGTGATTGGATTTTGAATATTTGTTCATAAACACAAATGTACACATTGCAAATATGGCTAGAACCAGTGTGGCTTAATACTGATTGAATAAGCAGCTTATGATAATTGGAAACCATTAAATGCCTTTTCCTACGTATATCTTTGCAGCTGTACGTTAACAGAATGTGCTCTGGGGAGGACATCAAAGTCTTATATTTTCTTGATTATTAATTTCCAGATTAACAATTATTAACAATTGATGACACCAAAAGTGATCCATATCAAAAACGAGTCAATGATTGCGGTAGTTTATAACCGTTCAGCTCCTCTCTCTTTGATACGATGTGTTTTAAAGTTATGCGTGAGAATGTCTATGAGAGAGTGTACAAAGCGGATAATATTTGTCAAAAGGGCGGACAATGTTTGTCAAGAAGACTTATAGTGTACAGATGAGAATAGGTCATCATCAACTTCCCTCTTCCTTACACAATACATTTTAAAATTGTGCGGAAAAATGCACAAAGTGGAGGGTCGGTAACTTGCGGATGCACATATGGTCAAGTGGCAGCAATTACTGCCATTGAATTTTGAAAAAAAAAATTAATTAATTAACCCGACCCTGTTTTCCGCCTCTGCTAGACCAGCACGAAAAGAAGCTTGAGGTAGAGAGATTGTTTAGAGAGAAATAGAAAGCCATGCTTGTCACTATAAGTTGCGAGTTCCTATTTTGAGAATGGAATTGACATACTAGACCGGTGTTTGGCACCACTCACCTAGGGATTTCAATAGCATGAGTACAAGAGATTATCCGATCTCACCAAATTCGATAAAAATCAATTAGAAGATACCCTAATGGAAATGGAATGGGTTTGAGATAAAAATTTAATGCCTGTGCGAATTTGGGACAGGTTTGAGATTTATCTGTAAAGTACCTGATACCCGTTTATACTTATAGAATATCCGATACTCGATACTTGTAGGGTACTCGTTAAGTATTCATTTAATAAAATAAAATAAATATAATATATATTTACATATTTATAATTTTATCCCTAAAATAAAATTTTTGAAATTCTTAAGCTAAAGTTTTGCTGTGTGTTATTTTCACATATCATAAATTGTTTCATATTAGGTTTTAAAGTTCTTTATAAACTATGATTCATATTGTATCGTTTCAGGGGCATGTCCTTCTGTATTTTGTACATTTATTTTTACTATTTATAGTATATTTCTTCTACCTTTAAAAAAACAAAAAATTAGAGATCCTTTAACTAATTAATTTATTCAATTTAATAAATTTAACAATTTTGTCATTACTAATTGATTATTTTTTTTCTCAAATCGAGTATTTAATAGGTATTTAATGGGTAATTTGACTAATTGAACATCAATGGGTTTCGTGGGTTTGGGACAGATTTTACGGGTTTGGAATTCTAACTAAAAAAATAAATAAGTTTGGAACGGTAATGACAAGTAAAAAATAAACGGGTTTGATAATGTGATTAATTAATTAGGCGGGCACTCTACTCGTTGATATCTCTGCACTCACTAGCTTTCAAAACTTATTTCTTAAAACCGAAACACAATTGGAAAACGTTTTGTTATCGCTAGCGCCCATTTGGAATTAAAAAAATAAAAATTTAGTAAATTTTGGTTTTTTTCTTTTTTTAGCCTCAAAAATTACAAAAAAAATTTTGAAAATTTTGAAAATTTTTTTACCAAACAATCAAAAATTTTCAGAAGTTCCTAAAAATTCTTGAAAATTTCTCTAACTTTTTACTAAACAACCAAAAATATTTTTTGCCTTTGCTAGAAAAAATTCATGAGTCCGCCACTGGGTTCCAATCACCATTGCACTGATGCCCTACTGAAAAAAAAGAGTTCAAGAATATTTTCCGCTTCCACTGGAAAAAATTCCCGAATTCGTCACTGGTCGGTCATCATCAACTCTTCTTTTTCTGACACGATGCGTTTTAAAACTGTGCCGGAGAGTACACTTAGAGAGTGCATAAAATGAACAATATTTACCAGTACGATGAAAATGGGTCAATCATCAACAATGAAAACCACAGCCAAAGACTAGAGAGTTAATTCTTTGTTGAAGGTAATTAACTAATAGTTATCTTATCTTTTAGGCTTCTGCTTCCTAGTTCAGTTGCTGAGACAGATGGAAAGAGAATGTTTATGAATTGGAGTCCTCAGTCCCACTGATACTATCTGTGAGAACGAGCTCAAAAGCTTCAAAAGTCGAAATATAAAATATAAAATATAAAGCTGGATAAATGTAAATTTCAAACGAATATGTTCTGAACAAAATTCTACAAACATATCGGCTGTGTTTGGATCGAAAATTTATTAAAAAAACAAGAAAAGAGATAGGAATTTAAAGTCACTTTTTTGATTTGTAATTAAAAATGAAAGTAAAAACGCTTAGAATTTAAGATATTAAAAATAATTAAATTAAAAATTTAATTATTAAAAAATATCTTTTATTTGTTTTTTATCTACTCAAATAAAATCATACATTTTGGATTTTATATTCTTTTTTTTTATTTTCCTATCCCTTTTTTTTGTACTTTCTTCTTTGGAGTTTTTTACTTAAATATAAATATTAATTTAAAATTTTACTAAAATCGGATGAAACCAATATCACACCCGCTTAAATTTTTGCCTAAAATTTTTAAATAATTTTATTAATCAATTAAAAGATATTTATTTTTTTAAATAAGTAATTCAAAAGTTTAAAAAATACTCGATAATAAGTGCACCTAGAATACAAAAGTTAATTTTATTTATCAATTAAAAATATTTATTTTCTTAGATAAGTTCATCCAATGGTTTAAAATTTTTTAGATAATTTTATTAATCAATTAAAAGATATTTATGTTTTTTTATATAAGTAATTCAAAAATTTTAAAATTATTTGATAATAAGTATCCTTAGAATACAAAATTTAATTTTATTTATCAATTAAAAATATTTATTTTCTTAGATAAGTTCATCCAATGGTTTAAAATTTTTTAGATAATTTTATTAATTAATTAAAAGATATTTATGTTTTTTTATATAAGTAATTCAAAAATTTAAAAATTATTTGATAATAAGTACCCTTAGAATACAAAATTTAATTTTATTTATCAATTAAAAATATTTATTTTTTTAGATAAGCACTCATCCAATGGTTTAAAATTTTTTAGATAATTTTATTATTAACTAAAAGATATTTACGATTTTTTAGACAAGTAATTCAAAAGGTTAAAAAAGATTTGATAATAAGTACACAGTCTAAAAATTTTAGATGATAAGCACACTTTGAATTTAAAAGTTTTTTTAGATAATTTTATTTAACAATTAAATATATTGACTTTTTTTTAAGATATGTAATTGAAAAGTTTAAAAAAATAGATAATAATTCAAAAGCTTGTTTAGATAATTTTATTTATCAACTAAAAAATAATTACTTTTTTTAGATAATTTCGTTAGAAAAAATTAGATAATAAGTATGCTTAGAATTCAAAAGTTTAAAATTATTTTTTTTAAAAAAAGTAAATATTTTTAATTTATTATGAGCATGTCATGAAAAATAAAATGTATTAACTTTTCCTACACTTGAACACATAAATTAGTGCAATAGGTATAAACAAACAAATTGACTATTAATATGTAAATTTATTTTAAATTAAGTTACTTAATAAATTAAAATTAAAAGATAAATTAAACAATGTTAAAATATAAGTAAATTGATTTAAATTAAGTTGCTTAGATAAAATTCAAATTCAACTCTAGTTAAATAAATTAGGTAAGGTTAAGTGAAGATAAATTAAGTTACTACTCCTTTTTTTTGTTTAAAGCTTAGGTTTTAAAAGAAAAGTTTCAAACTTTATTAATTGTTTAAAATTTTAAATTATAAAAAATGTTCAAATTTTGTCTAAGTTGTTGTCCCAATTAATACTATCAAACAAAAATATTTCCAATTTAATGTCCTTACAAAGATATAGAGTTACAAGGGTACGATTCCTCAATTTAATATCCTTGCAAAGATATAGAGTTAAGAGGTTAAAGTCTCTAATAATCATTTTTTAAGGCCATAATTTGTCGTTTTTCGCAAGAGTATTAAATTGGGAAAATGACATATTACGATCCTGAAAAAAATGAGTGTTAAGGACTGTACACTCTTAACTCAATATCTTTGTAAATGTATTACATTGGAAAAAGTTTCATTTGATAGTATTAGTTGAGAAAGCAACTTGACCTAGATTTTGAAATTTAAACATTTTTGGTAATTTAACTTAACTTAATTTAAATTAGTTTGAATTTTATCTAAGTAACTTAACGTAAATTAAATTTATTTACTTAAATTTTAATTTTAATTTACTAAGTAATTTAATTTAAAATAAATTTACATGTTAATAGTTAATTTGTTTGTTTACACTTATTGCACCAATTTGCGTGTTCAAGTGCAAGCATTTTATTTGTTGTGATACGCTCATAAGAAATTAAAAATATTTATATTTTTTTAGATAATTTTAAACTTCTAAACTCTAAGTATACTTATTATCTTTTTTTTTTTTAAATCTTGAGTGAAATTATTAAAAAGAAGTAATTATTTTTAATTGATAAATAAAATTATCCAAAATTTTTTTGAATTATTATCTATTTTTTAAAACTTTTCAATTACATATCTTGAAAAATGTCAATATATTTAATTGTTAAATAAAATTCTCTAAAAAAAAAACTTTAGAATTTGAAGTATACTTATTATCTAAAATTTTTTAAACTGTTGGATGAACTTATCTAAAAAATAATTGATTTCATCCAATTTTAGTAAAATCTTAAATTAATATTTATATTTCAGCAGAAAAACTCTTCTTTCATTTCATCAAATTCTCACTCCAAATACAACAATAAAAAATTCAATTATTATAGGAAAATTTATATATTAAGAGGGTTAATCATGAATTTTTAAAGGGTTTAATATCAATAGGGTTAAATCATGATGCAATGGAGAAATGTTTTTTAACACTATGATTGGGATATAGATTTGTGGAGGTAAAGAAAAAATGAAAAAAAATAAAATTTATATTTTGTTCAATTTTTATACACTTAATCAAGTAAAATTCGGCGATCATACTCATAAAAAAAAAAAGTAGTCTTTCTTTTTGACTCAAAAATAAATAAATAAATAAATTTAATTTTTTACTTTATTTTATATTTTTCCCTTTCTTCTGTAAATCCATGTTGTAAGTATAGCCTAAATGATTTTATATCAAACCAGTTAAAGAGACTGTTTAGCCAACCAAAAAATATTAAAATTTATCAAATTTTAACTACTTTTTATACTTTTTTTCAATAAAATTTTAACACCTATCACCTTTATATCACATTTTTGTATTTTTACTATACTTTTTCTTTACTTTTTTTCAACCAAACAACCCCAAAGTTTGGATAGGAAAATTTGATTTGACCGTGGCAAACAGCTGGCTCTGGATCCATCACTACACATATGCCACTACCCAATTTTTGTATCTGAATTGCAAGGGAAAAACTTCCGGCGGATTCACGAATTCCATTCAAGGATAATAAACTAGATCAAGGGAATGGTTTTCTGATTTTTTTTTTTTTTTTTCCCACCTTTTGATTCAGTTTTTTCTCAATTCAAATGTTGTCTTTGATTCCATATCGTATTCGCCCGTCTCGAGGTTAACATTATAAATTTAAGATTTATTTTACTAAATAGTGTGATTAATTTGAAGGTAAAAACAAAGGCTCCATTAATTAACATTATGTATTGTATACATGTTCGTCATCAGTAAGTATGTTGATAAAAATATTTTACATTTAAATAAATGAACATTTAGATAAAATTAGTGAAACTCGTTGTAAATTTGTAATATGACTTACCTTGACGTTGTATTTTCTATCACTTAGAAAGTGATTGGAGTGAGAATTTGATGAGAAAAAAAAAATGAAATAAAAAGAGTGAAAAATGTAAGGAAACAAAGAAGAAAATATAAAATTTTAAATATATATCTTTATTTAAATGAATCTAAAATTATAAAAAAAATAAAAAAAAATTAAAGGCACTTATTAATAAATCATTTTTTTAATTTAATTACTTTTGATTTCTGAATTCAAATGCCTTTTTCTTTTCTTTTTTTTTGTTACAAACCAAGCAAGATGATGAATTTGGAATCATCTTATTTGTTTCTTTTTTCTATTTTTTTTTTCGTAGCAAATTATTAATCCAAATGCGAGCTTAGAGTATGTTTGGATTGAGAATTTGGAAGGAGAAAATACAATGAAAGAAAAAAAAAAAAACAGAGAAAAAGGTAGAAAGAAAGGAAGGAAACATGGAATTTGAAATGCGTATTTGTGTTTTAGTAGATTAAAAAAATAAAAAATATGCATTAATAAACTAATTAATTTAATTATTTTTAATTTTTCAAATATCATGTACTTTTCGTTTTATTTTTCACCACAAACCAAACAAAATTGGTAATTTTAGATTTACTTCCTTTTTCCCTCGAGAGAAAAGCAAAATCCAAACACAGCCATGTGGGGTTCATCCAGGCGAAGGCCCAAACTAGCCCAAGACCAAATTTTAATTAATGAAAAGTGTTGGGTCACGGGCGGGCTTGAATGTTCAAGAGCCAGGCTCACGACGTCGTTTTTCAACGAAAATTTTCATTTTCCCAAACGCTTCCATTTTGATACATCAGCTCTCAAAGTACCATCTCTCTGCGATTCTGTTTTTGAGTTTTGACATTTCTGCCAAACCCTTTGGAGCTCTTCGTCTCCCAGGTGTTGCATTCTCCTTAAGCTCTTCGATACCTCGTGTCGGTTGAATCTCTCTATATCTATATATTATATATACGTATGTATGTCCATGTGTGAACTTGTTAAAGAGGGATTGGATGTTCATGCTGATTTCTCTTTGTACTGTGTGCTTGATTGATTTGTATATTCAACTCATGGTATGTGCATATATGTAAAATTTTATGCTATTGAGGGAGTCGGACACCAATATATATATCTGCATCCTAACTGTGTTGGTTACCATTCTCATAAGTTCCAAGTTCATCATTTGAAATTTTGGAAATTGTTTTTTAGGATTTGAATTTGATAGAAACTCTAATTTCTGCTGTGTTTCAATCCGATGCTGTTAACCCTGTTTGGAATTTTGGTGCATGCATCCTTGCAATTACTTTGGCAAAGTAGATAGACTACTTTTAGTATTTCTTCTTCTTCCCCCCCCCCCAAAAAAAAAAAGGATCTTGTTTTGTTGATTGAAGTATGTCCAAAATTCCAAATTAACACCTTTGCAATGTATCAAACAATGTGCAAATTTTGAGGGTACTTGATAGCACGTTGTTATGAACCCAAATTAGTTAGTTAGGATCCCAAATTAGTTAGTGTATTAGATTAGTTAGTTAGTTAGTTTAATGTTGTAATAAAGTCTATAATTAAGGAGTATTGTAAAAAAAAAAAAAAAAAAATTCTGAAAAAGAATTATCATTTTGAGATTTTCTCATTCGGGAGAGGAGCTGCTCTCGAATCAAATCATTTTCTTTCATTTTCTCTTTTATTTTCTTATTTGTCAATCAACAAGAAGTGGGTACACTTCACACGCTTAATTTGGTTTCCTTTTGCTTTAGTTTCAGTTGCCATACTCCTAAATGCTGCGGTATTTATTGGTGGTTTTCGATGGGATACCAACACATGGACCGGCCTCATGCTTGTCTTACTTTCATCCGAGACTCTTAGTGATTCCCTTGATGGAACTTGGTTCTCTTTTCAGTTTTGTTTTGGCTGCTCAATCTTGCTGAGCAGCTTGTCACTGGAGATATTGATAACAATATAATTCATCCACCCTCTTGTGTGATTGCTCATCTGAAGGAATTGACTTGGCTCAATTGACTGTGTTTTCTCGCCTCCCTGATATATCCGCACTCTTCCCTTGATTTTTGGCACCATTATCATGTTCAATCCATAACACACCAGATATACATTCACATATGTTTGTATTTTATGAATGCAAATTTGATTGAAAACTTGTATAAAGGTTTTATTTTTTTGGGAATGGAGGTCCCAAATGCTATTATTCTACCCACCATTGGCACAGTGAATACAAGTTGGTGAATTGATATGCTACCCATGCACCGACCTACTGTAAAAGTGATTCAAGTTGTTTCTCAAAGCATTCTATTTGAAAATTCTATGTCATGGCCTGGCATTACTTTTTTTCTTTTCCGTTTTTGTCCATTAAAGTTGGTTCTGCTTAATGCTCTCCACATTGGAAGCTAGTGATGAGTGCTTGTGTATATATATCTTGCTATACATGTGGATCTGATATTGTAAACGCACAAACTTTCTGTAGTACAGTAAGTTGTTTGTGCCCATTTTTATTTTTGCATGCAGATAATTGTTTTTGTGTTTTGAATCAATTACTATTTCATAAGTTGTGTGTAATTAAATTATTTTTGTGTTTTAAATTGGTGATGGCCGCAATAGGATAATGTTTTCATTTATTTAGGAGGTTTTAAAATTACTTTGTTGTTGCCGAATTTAGGATCAAGTTGTTATACTATTTTTTCTTCGAAGTGCTAAAAATAATTTAACATTTGCAGGTGGAGCATTTGGAGGGAATAGGGAGTGAGATCAGCTAGGGTTCTTCTCCTGGTTTGCTCTCCTCATTGCTCTCTCCTTCACCCGAAAGCATAAAGTAATATTAACAGAAGAAGCCTACAGGCTGCCATTGAAGTGAGAGCAGCAGAACAAAAGTCTCACACATGAGTGCTGGTGAATCTATCATGCTAAATTTTGTCAACGTCTTTAGTTTTATATATTTATTTTTTGAGTTTGCTTCATTCCATTTCAATAGAACAACTATGACGATCTGAATTCGTGGTTAATTTGGTTCAATAGCAGTAAGAATTAGGGATTTTTGTTTTATCCTTTAAAGAATTTGGTAAGGTGGGCTTGGAAAACCGAATCAAGCTGTCAACCCCATTCCAAAAGTTCATATGGTTGCAGTTTATGTGTTACTTCTCCATCAAAAATCAATATCATGTTTCCAGAGCAGGATTAAACTTAAGAATTTAAGTGGAATGAGAGGTCCAAGCTCCATACATAGGAGCTTTCTATGAGTGCCTTGTGAAAAGCCAAACCGCGAATGTCAATACTCACTATGCAAGTGATATGGCTTCTAGGTTTGAACGCTCTTGGCTTGAGTAGGTTGGGTTAGAGTTACCTCAAAACATTTTGCTACATTGGCAATGAAAGTGTTGGGTTACCCGTGTTTTGATGGATCCAGTTATAGCACTTCTGCAAATGACAGCATAATTGGATGTGTGCTATTTAAATACATTTTCTTTGCTACTATCTCTGTTTGATGCTGTTGTGACTAGCCTTTGGGTGTGAACTTCAACTCCTCCATGTAGCAAACTGGATTTGTGCCCATATTTCTGTTGTGTTACGAAATTTTTAAGTGCATGTGTTCTACTATGCTTAAGCGCTGATTAATTTGCTCTGTTGTGCACGCCTTACATATGTTGGGTTATACAATGCGCAAAAGAGAAAAAGAAATAGAATCCCACAAGGTGAACTGTATTATTTTATGTTGAAAATTATTCAATCATGGAATACATTTTCTGGAAATAAGGGTTTTAGCTGGCTTAAATGAGAACATTGATTTGTTTTGACGGACATGAAAATGGGATCCATGCATAATCGAATTTCTTTGGTCTCATAAATCGGTCAAAACTACCTTAGAGCCAAAAATTTGTTAATATACAAACAAAACTTTAAAGATAAGGCAAGCCCAAACCCATAAAAGAAGTTAGAAAGCAAATTGAAAAATTGATCGGCTGGTGGGAAATAAACCCTAGGAAGTGGCATCTCTCATATAAATATAGGATAAATTTTACTTCCCCTCAAGTTTTACCCGAAATCTCACTTTAAGACCTAATTATTTTGTGAGTTTTTTATGAAAATATCCCTAATTATTTTTTGAGTTTTTTATGAAAATATCCCTTGAATTATCGTCTTTTTTTTTTTTTTTTTAATTTCATCCTCAAAACTATCAATTGCACTTATTACATTCTCGAACTATCCAATTCCATTCTATTTGGTTCGAGCACTAACTCCACCATTAAAGTTGATAGACAAATTATCATGTGTGGGTCATGGGGCCTTTTTCACCTCACACCAGGGGCATAATTGTCAATCTATGTCTAATTAGATTAACTGATTAATTTAATTTAATTATTTGGTTTAGAAGAAAGAAAGAAAAGAAAAAGAAAAGAGTAGAAACAAATTATATTTTTTTAAGAGAAATATGTAGACTCTGTTTGGTAACGTTTATATTCATTGTTTTTTGAAAATTTTTAAAACTTAAATGGAAAAACATAAGCCAAAAACAAAGTGTTTTCAATCTGTATTTTTTTCTTTTGTTATGGACATTTTTTCAACTTTAATAATTTGTCCATTTTTGTTACATCATATTAAAATGAAGTATTTTATTTAAATATTTTATTAAATTAAAATTATTTTTAATAAATAATATAATTAATTTAATTTAATTATCTAAATTAATATGTAATGTATTTTATTAATATTTTAATCAATAATATAATTAAATTAATTAGTTAATCTAATTAATTAAATTAATATGAAATATGTTTTATTAAATTATTTTTAGTAAACAATTAAATTAAATTAATTAGACATGGATTGACTATGATCCTCCTAGGGTAGTGTGAAACTGGTCACATGACCTGCATATGACAATTTTTCTATTAACTTTAATGGATGGAGTTAGTGTTTGGAGCAAAAAGAATAGAATTAAATAGTTTGAGGATGTAACTGGTGTATTTGATAGTTTAAGGACGAAATTAAAAAAAAAGATGGATAGTTTGAGGGATATTTTATAAAAAACTCTTTTTTTTAAAAAAAAAAAAAACACCAATTAAGGGTTTTAGCTTTTCATTTTTTTCAGTGTCTCCCTCGATGACTCACAGATACCGTCATTCATTTTTTTCAATGTCTCCCTTGAAGTTTATGTCAACTGTGTAGTCAATGATGGGAGCGCAAGGGCAAAACAGTCACTGCGGGAATATTGCAACTAATGACAAACTTAGACCTTTAGTTAAGGGCTCACCTGATGTGCAAGCGCTCCTCGGCTAGTGCGGGGGTAGGGGGAGGGTGTGTGCATTTGTACGCAGCCTTTCCCTTGCATTTTGCAAAGAGACTATTTCCACACCTCGAACCCGTGACCTACAGGTCACTGGTGGAGCAACTTACCATTGCGCCAAGGCTCGCCCTCAAACTTAGACCTTTAGTTATTACCAAAATAATAAAATAAAATAAAAATAGGTCTTGAAGTAGGATTTCGGATAAAGCTTAGGGCGCCAAACTAAAATTTATCCATAAATATATGTACTTACACAATGTCGTTAAAAGTTTTAGATGCCCTCAAGGTGCGAAGGCCCTTTATCACTGGAAGTGCAAGGTATTTCCCAGACACTCGCTATAGTAACTTGAGACATTACTATTGAGAGTTAGAAAAAAAATTAAAAAATTGAAAAAAAAGAAAAACAAATAAAGGCTCCAAGTGTTCTAAAAATCATCAAATATAAACTTCTGTATGCATAAATATTTTTTTCTTTTCAAAAAAACCTCCATGATATTTTTCCAATTGGGTAACATGGCAACAAGGAACGAAGTAAATATTATTGTTTATGAAATCGTAATTATTCTTTTCAAATAATGTAAGTTTAAAACAAAAATATAATCTTATATTCTTCTACTAATCTTAGCTCCACTGATATATTTTTATCCAACTTGGTCCAAAATAATGAATGACTCACATTTGGACTCTAAAAAAATTCAAAATATTGTATATCATGAAAGAAGCAACACTTGAAGCTTGTCTCACCTCATTAGCAACGCCTGGCCTGAAGCATGTGAAGCTCTTAGGCCTTACGTTGCCTCTCCTAAGTGCCTGGTGGACTTTTAAGAACTCTGACTTATGTAATACTCATTCATCGACTTGTTCAAAGCCCCGAACCACCTATAAGGCACACAAAAACATTGATTCTGAGTTAGTTATTCCACCTCCTTTTTTGAAGCTAGTTATTCCACCTGCTTAAAATAGAAAAGAACGAACTTTTTATATTAGTAGTGAACATCCAAAAGGTTCGTAGGCCCAAAAGAAAATATCTACCCTTTAAATGGTCAGCTAACTGGCCCAAATATGATCTTGGGAACGATGACTGGTCCATAGGTCTATATAGGGTTCTTTTTCCAGATTGCTTTGCCCTGTCGATTAGCAACAGAAGAAACTTACAGGCTACCATTGATGTGACAGCCGGAGGACAAAAACTTGACATATGAGTGCTGGGAAATCTATCTAACTAAATTTCATTAAATCTGTTTAGTTTTATATATTTATTTATCGAGTTTACCTTGTTCAATTTAGAGAGAACAATAATGACGATATGAATTCATGATGTGTTTGGTTCAACAACAATAAGCATTGGGTTTTTTTTTTTTTTAATCCTTTACAGAATTTGGTAAAATGGGTATGTGATTAAATGGATGCATAAATATGTATGGAAAATTGAATCAAGCTATGAACCCTGTTCCAAAAACTCGTATGGCTGTGTTTTGTGCATTAGTTTCCCATCAAATATTATTTATTGAGTTTGCCTCGTTCAATTTAAATACATCCTTTGCTATTCTCTATGTTTGATGCTGTTGTGACTGGCCTGTGCGTGTTAACTACAACTCCATGTTGCGAACTACTTATGTGCCCCTAGTTCTATTGTATACGAGGTTTTTAAGTGTGACCGGCTATTTTCCATAAAACAAGTCATCCTCAATTTTGTGGCGGTCTCTTTTGACTGGTTTTGTGCTCTGTATAAGGAACAAATTTTCGTCTTTATTCTTGATTGGGCGCTGTGTTTTCTATTTAACTTTTTACTTTTTGAAAATTTGGAAAATGTAACATTTTCAGGTGGAGCATTTGGTGGGAATAGAGGGTCGAGGCCAGTACCCCCAGAAAAAGGAGTCTTCCCTTTAGATCACATGCATCTGTGTGACCTGGTAGTATCACATAAAAACTTCATCAGGAAACTGATTTACTTTCTTTATCCTGTACCAGAGAAAAAAGAATAGGGAAAAAGAATAGAGGTTGCTGCAAGTTGTGAGCTATTGAGTGAAATTCCCGGCGACGTTTGTCAATTGTGAGGTCAACTTTTGTGATTATTTATTTTTACATTGACTTGGTTTCAGGAGAAGAAAGAATACATCAGTTGTCTCAAAGCCACTGGTCATAAATCTGAAAAGTGTAGACACCTCTCAAGAAAGTACCTTGAATGTCGCATGGAAAAGTTGGTGACTTTGTTTGGTCATTTGGTTTCATTTTCTTTTGTTTTTGTTAATTTTGTCTGTGTAGTAGCTGTCCTTCTATGGAAAGAGTCTTACTAAGAATTAACTTATAACATGAATTTAAACTCATAAGGTTATGTGTTGGGCGTGAAAAGATGTTCAGCTTGATGGCAGGATAATAGAGTGCTTGGTCAAAAATGTGGCATGAAATCATATCTATTTATGATATTTGATTAAGTTGCATGCTTAACCTTTGGAAATTGAAATTACTGAAAAATCCCAGTATTTTCTTTTTCGGCATGTTCTCTATGTTCCTGTAAGCTTCTCTCTTCTGGATTTTTAATCTCGAAACACGATTCTAGGCAGTAGTCGAAATAAAGCTGTGGAATCGGATTTGATGATATTGGTTCCAATGGATTTTTGTCATTGTCTTATTCATGTCATTCTTTTAGCGTTGTCAAATTTAGAATTTGTGGAACTTGTCAGCCATGCATAAACCCATCTGATTCTTCATCATCAGAATACTGTGGTCATAAACATTATTGTAAATTTGTTGTCTCAAACTTGCTGCATTCACTGTTACCACTGGAGTCATTTCTAAGGCTAATTATTTGATCTCTTGTGGCTATCTTACTATACGTTGATCTTTTGCCTGTATTTCTCTTTTTTTTTTTTTTTTTGCCGTGTGGATATTAAAACAAAACTGTGTGATCTGTATAACAGTTTGCTTGCAACCAATGCATGTGCTCGTGTTGATTAATGCTCGGGAGGATGTCAGTGTTTTTAACATAAAGTTTTGGATAGTCTGGTATTCAATGGCCGAGGAAATCTCTTTGTGAACTACGGCACCGTGGTTCCAAACCCATGGGAATTCATAGTTAACACATTTGTTTTTAGAAAGAAACAATGTTAAAAAGGTCTACAAAGGAAAAACCACTGCTCTGTTTCTTTCTTTACTTTTTTTACCATGTAGTTGTGTGTGTGTGTATGTGTTTTTTTTTTTTTTTTGGGTGGAAAGTTGTGTAGTTGTGTTTCTCATGCATAAACCCTCTTAATTGGAGGAACCATTCGTAGGTTTGCTGTAAAGATTTTGTTGGTGTCTACAGGAACTTGATGGCAAAGCAAGATCTCTCGGGACTCGGCTTTGGAAAGGAACATGATGTCGAAGCTTCTGAAGAGAAAAAAAGAGGAGAGGATAAATAATTGAACATCTTCTTTGCTTCCCCTTTTTTTTTGGAATAAAACTTCCGAGGTTCCAGGACAATGTGGCTGGGAAAGTTTGAAGAGCTTGTATATCTATATTTATATAGATAGAAGCTTTTCCCTTGCAATTCAGATGCATGAATTGGGTCGTAGTCTCTGTGTAGTGATCGATCCAGATCTTGCTATGATCAAATCCAATTTTGTTCTCGAAACTTTGTTCTCATCACCCAACTTCAAAAATTCACAGTTTTCACCGTGTATGTACAATTTCAATTGAATTCATTTCTTCTTCCTTGAACTTGGATCCGTATTTCTTGCATATTGTTTGAGTTTATATGTACAATTTTTATTGAATTCATTTCTTCTTCCTTGAACTTATATCCGTATTTCTTGCATATTGTTGGAGTTTATATGTATACTAGAAATTGCTTGTGTCTAAAAACACATAAATATAATTTGATCTGTAAATACCTCAAATGTAAATTTATAGAACAAACTTACATAAAAAATAATAAAAATAATTTATAAAAATAAAAATAACTAAAAATAACTAATCAAAAGAGATTAAAGTATTTACACAATTTTTAACTTTTTAAGATATGTGTAAAATTTTATTATTTATTATAAATATTATCATATTTTCAAAAATATTGATTTAAAAAATTTTATAAAAAAATATTCAATAAAATATGAGAAGAGTAAGAAAGTGTGTTTTTATGTAAAGTGATTAGAAAGACAATTAATTGAAAAGAAAAATAAAAAATAATTCTAGCCATTGAGTAAATCTAATGGTTAAAAATATCTTAAATTTAAATTCTTTAGCTTCTTTATTATTAGATAACACAAAAAGTGTAAAAGTATATGTATTTAAAATTTTAAATTTTAACACAAAAATTCAAAATTTTCACTGGTATATGATTTTTTTTTACTGTTTATAAGTATTTATTTTCCAATTCATTTTTTACAATGTGACTAACGTGTCTAAAATTTACACAATAAAAAAATTAAAATAAAACTTAATAAATAATAGTATTCGATTTATAACAATGTTAAATATTTCTTCTGCACTGCAGTTTTGCCTCCCCCTTTGAAATAATTAACAGAACGTGCAGCCAAATTTGCAGTCTCGTGAGAATCAATTAAAATGGGCTAAAAGATCACCCCATCTGCTTCCTCCTTGCCTCATTAAGCAAGCATGTTGTGGGTTTTGCGTATAAGTTAAAAATACATGAAAAATAAAGAAATAAATAAATAAATAAATAATCAAAAGCTATTCTCCGACTAAGACCAAGCCCTCTAATTTACATTTCATCAACAACATCATGAGCTTCCTTTAGCTGCCATTCCTTGCAGAATCCATCAATCAAATTTATTCTTAGTTTTTCTAATTTGCAATACACAAAGTGAATCGGGGAGAGGGGGGGGGGGGAGAAAAAAAAAACCTATCACTCCTCGTCGCTCTTTTTAACAAAATTTTTCACCAATATATACCATGTAACATCATTAGGTATGAACCCATTTCCTACACCCTTGCTTAGAAGTAAGCAGGCATCATCCCACATGCCTGCCTTACACTGGGAACTAATCATAGTATTGTATGTTATAGCATCGGGAGAAATTCCTTCGGCTTGTAACTTGTCAAATAGGGTCAGAGCTTCTCTGACATGCCCCATCTTGCACATACCATTAATCAAGCAGTTATAGGTAACTATATCAGGCGTCAATCCCCGATGAATCATATCCCTGAGGAACTCAAATGCATTTTGTACTTTCCCAATCCTACAAAGGCCATTTATCAAAATATTGCAAGATACAATATGGGGATTAAGTCCTTTCCTTGTCATCTCCTCAAAGAATCCCAATGCTTTATCAACAGCCCCATCATTGCAAAGTGCCCTGATAATGCCATTAGAAGTAATCTCATCAATGGGGCAGCCTTTAAATAACATATCATTCACGAGCTCAAGTGCATTTTGGGTTGCATTCTTCCTTACAAAAGCGTGGATCAGTGTGTTGTAAGTTACTGTGTTTGCAATAACACCCTCCAGTACCATATCCCTATACATTCCTAATGCCTCTTCCATCTGATCAACCTTGCAAAGCCCATAAATCAATGAATTGTATGTGAATATGTCAGGCCTACATCCTTTGCTCGACATTTCACTGAACATGCGTAGAGACTCGTGGACATTCCCATTCTTGCACAGTGCACATATTAGGCAATTGTATCCCACTGTATTTAGACCAAGCCCTCTAATTGTCATCTCATCCACAACATCATGAGCTTCCCTTAGCTGGCCTTTCTTGCAGAATCCATCAAGCAAAATTGTGTAAGTGATGACATTAGGTTCGCAACCCTTGGATTCCATCTCTTTAACCAATTCAACCGCTGAAACCAAAAACCCTTTCTTACACAAGCCATTTGTAAGTATGTTATATGTATAAACGTCTGGGTTGCAGCCTATATTCAGCATCTCATTCAGAGTATCCTTCGCTGTATCAAGTTGTCCATTTTTAACATATCCATCAATCAATGTATTAAAAAGGACAACATTTGGCTCAGGCACTTTGTTCAACAACGCCTTTGCTTCATTGACTTTCCTTGTTCTGCACAACCCATGCATCAGAACTCCGTAAGTTATAGAATTGGGGGTGAAGCCCCGAAGTAGCATTCGATCCACCAATTTTGCAGCCTCGTGTATCCGATTCACCTTGCAAAGGCCGTGGATAATGTCATTAAATGTATCCACATCTGGCATGCAGCCCATTAAAAACATTTCCTCCAAAAGTTGCAACGCTTCATTCACTCTATTAACTTTGGAAAGAGCATGTATGAGAGTCTGGTAAACGACAGAATTCGGTACACATCCATGCTTAGTCATGTCCCTAAGCAGCGAACACGCAGTGTCCACCTCATTTATGGAACAAAGTGCTTTCATCACCACACCAAAAGTGTAAACAGTTGGCAAAATACCCTTATTCAACATCTTGTAAAAAACGTTCGTGGCGACTTCAGGACAATCTCCAGCTACCAGTATATCCAGAACAACATTATACGACCTAAAAGTGGGTTCGCAAGAAAAAACACTCGTCATGTCCAAAAGCAACCTGGTTGCTTGCCCGGGCAAACTAGCTTTACCGTAGTACTTCATGATGAGAATGAAAAGGGATTCTTTAAAAACAATCTGTTCTTCCTTCATCTGCAGTAGCAATTTATCTGTGACCTTAAATTCACCGGCTTCCCCGAGCTTATCAATTAAAGCATAATACACATCAAAGGAATGACAATAACCCTTCTGGGCACCTGCCCACTGGAACAACTCCATTGATGTGGGGACGTCAAGAGGGAGCTCCAGCAATTTACGAAGCTGATATGGCGTAATCCTATTGAGTGATTTTCGGAGCTGCTCAAGATCAAAAGGCTTGAGCAAGCTCTCCCAATCTGTTTTAGACTCAGACTCATTTCCATTAAGTACTGTATTAACGTTAATTGCCTTACCCACAGATGAGCAAAATGCAAAACAAGGGTTTTTGCACAGAAACCGTAAATTTCGGCACACATGGTCTGCAAGAATCAATCTTTTTAGCATCACCCAAAGTGGGCAGCTCAAAAATTTCAGAAACTAACCGAGAGTGTTGATGGCCATCAACCGTGATCAGATTTGTATAGCTGATTGATTCAATCCGTTTTTGGGCATTTTAACCTGCAAAATAAAAGTAAAATCAAATTAAGTTAAATATATCCATATGCATATATATATATATATATATATATTGCAAATCCAAATAATATGGAAGAAACATAGAATGAAATGAGCAACACTCACCCCAAAGTATATAATTTTGAGGATGAAGAAGATAATTCAATAGAAATTGTACATAGTGAAAACTTTTGAATTTTCGGAGCATGGCGAGGAGCAAAAATCCACGGTGTGTTGGTCGAAAAAACCCTAGCGAAGGACCCAATTGGCAACCTTGGGCCACGAAAGGCTTTCATGGGCTTGATGAAATTATGTTTCCCGTCCACAAAGGCTTGGTGAAGAGGTTCAGTTAATTTTGTGCATCATGACATTTAAAAGTTAGAACAAAATTTTTATACCATGTTCGGTTGCCATATCTTTTACAAACTAGAATAGAAGTTTTCTAATCAATAAGGTGGCATTTGGTTTATTTTTCTGTTTTTTATTTTTTATTTTTATTTTATGTTTTAAGAATCTCAAAATAAAGAAATAAAAAATACTCTATTTTCATTATTTTTAATTTTTTTTATTTTAGATTAAAAACATTCAAAATAATTTTTTATCATTTTTCATTTTATGTGTAAATCCATTTTCTATTTCTTAAAACAAAATTTGAAAATACAAGTAACCAAATGCGTTTTGATTTTTTTCCTTATTTTCAAAAGTGCAAAATGGAAAATAAGCTCAAAACAGAAAATATAAAATAAAAATGAAAAATAAAAAATAGAAAAATAAACCAAATGAGTCTTAAAATTCTCATATTTGACACCCATTTGGTAACACTATAGTTTTTATATTTATGTTTATTTGTATTTTATTTTCTGTTATCAATTTTTTTTACTTTCAATGAAAATTGAAATTATTTTTGAAAATGTAATTTTATTTATAATTATTAATTATTTATTTTAATAAATTATTTAATTTTATTAATTTTTCAAAAATCAAATGAATTTAATAAAAATTATTTCATTTTAATTTAATTTAATTATTTAATAAAAATCATTTAATTTAATAAATATAAAATATATCAGATTGTAATTTAATTATATTATTTATTAAAAATAATTGAATAAAATATAATTATTATTTCATTTAATTAGTACATATAAAATAAATTAATTATAATTTAGAAATATTATTCATAAAAAGCAATTGAATAAAATATCTTTTATAATAATTCAAAAAAATTTAATTATGATATTTATTAAACATAATTTAGTAAAATATATTTAATATTAATTAAATTAAATTAAATTTATTATTGAGAAATATATCTTATTAAATTATTTTTAATAAATAATAAATTTAATTTAATTTAATTATTTATTAAAAATTAATTAATAAAGTATATTACGTATTAATTTAGATAATTAAATTAATTTATAATTATATTATTTATTAAAATAATTTTAATTTAATAAAACATTTGAGTAAAATAATTTATTCTAATATGATGTAATAAAAATAGACAAAATGTTAAAATTGACAAAATATTTATAACAAAAAAATAGAATGAAAACATTTTTTTTATATTTTTCTGTTTAGATTTTTGCTTTTTTAAAAATAAAAAAATATAAATATATTTAACAAACATGTTTTTACTATTAATTTATAAAGTTTTAAAAATATAAATAAAAAAAAAACTCAAAACATAATCAAAAGGTGACTTGGTATCCTATAAAAAATCGCCAATAAAATATTGTAACATGTGGATATATGGAGTAAGATAAATTGAGAGTTCATAATGCGTGTAGTAAAAGAAAAAAATTGATGTGATATAAAGTTAACAGATATTTATAAAATTTTTTAAAATTTATTTGCAAACCCGAAACCTAATGATAAACAACCAGATTAAGCGTACCCTCAAGCTGCCTCATAATTTGCACTTTGTTTGAGGCATTGTAAAAGTGTTATTTTGGGCTTACATTAGCTCTGTTTCGGGGATAAAAAATTTTAAAAAATAGTAAAAAGATATTAAAAATTTTTAAAAATTATTCACTTTTTATTTTATTGTACAAATTATAAATTCATAATTTATCTTATTTTATCTTATTTTTTATCACTCTAAATGTACTTATTATTAGCAGGATAAGACTAGACTTTTGACTTGGGGTATTTGGTTCACCAAACTTTATCAAAAGTTATTAATTTTTTCTAATTTTTTCCGATCAAATTTCATCATGTCTCAACTTTATATCAATTTTTTTTTAACAATCCAAACAACACCTTAATTTATTAATTCCTTAAAAAATCAACCAACATAAATTAAGTCCAAAAAATTACCGGGCGATATTTTGTGTCTAAGGAGAAGTATACTTATATTGGAATGCCTTTGTAATTTACTCACAAGAGCCAGGAGAAGTCTACTTTTACTGGAATGCCTTTGTAACTTACTCATAAGTGCTAGTCCTGTGTTGGATCGGATAGTCCAATTATTGATCCATAACCGAACCGAACGAAACGAAGTACCCTAAACCGGAACTCTGCTGGGATAAAACCACACGTTTGATTTGTCGAAGACCTCTCTCTCTGTGTCTGTCTCTCACAAACGCAGATCTCTTTTGCCTTTCTTATAGCTTCGGATCGTCTGCTCTGTTGATTTGTCGAAGATCTCTCTCTCTCTCTCTCTCTCTCACAAACGCAGATCTCTTTTGCCTTTGTTATAGCTTCGGATCGTCTGCTCTAGACTCAGGTGAGGCACAACTACATCGCCTGATCTCTGTATTAGCTTTTCATTACGCTAATTGAATTAAGGTTTATCACTTTGATATGCATATGATAATGGCTTTTTTTTTTTAAATGATGTGTATCAATGATGCACTCAAATTGCGTTTGATCGGCATTAAAACCTTAATGCTTCGAAGAAAATTTACTTATTTCAATGTTCTTTGATGAATTCATTGTGTTTGGTGATACATTTAGTAATTTCGCACATTCTTTTATTTTTAGCGTGTTTATATTCAATTTATGTGGATTCTGAAGTGCCACATTGGATCTTGAATTTGTTTGTTTTCTGAGAAAGTAAAAAAATGGCAATAGAGAACCAATGAATAATTTTATTGACTTTCAGAAGATAGCTTATTTTAGGGCCAATCTGCATCTAAGTTTTGTCCTTCTTGTATCCCAATTTTGCTTTTGGAAAAAGCTGCATTTTTGTTATTTATCTATTATAATGGTGGCTTTGGAGCTGCGGTATGAATTTTGAAATAGCCTATCTGCAAGTAGGAAAGAATTTGACCTTTGCAGGAGCCTCGTCCACTGGGTTGCTCCTTTGTTTATTTATTTATATTTATTTGGTGTCAATGTTTGCCAACAATGGAACATGTTGGGATTCCTTTTCTTCTCTCCGTTATAAAGGTTACTGATTAGGTTTCTGTACATTGGAATGTCAAAAGGTTTAGTTGGGTATGGCTGAAAAGACAAAACAACATGCTTTCACAAAAGTTGATCACCTTCGCCCTCTAGCTGAAGGACTTAACCTCACTGTAAAAGTTGTTAATTCAAAGACGATAATGCCCAGGGGCCGTGCTGATGGAGGTCAAGGACGCCAAATGCGACTTGCTGAATGCTTAGTAGGTGATGAGACAGGAATGATTATCTTCACCGCCAGGAATGATCAAGGTTTGTTGCTTTGATACATACCGATGCTTGATTTTATTTATGTATTGACCTTGATATATCTTCCTGATGCTATTTTTATTTTTCTTTAGGAATTTAGTTATAATATCTCTATACTAGTCATGACGTGTGTTATGTTTCTCAATCTTTGTTTTCGATTTTTCTTTCTTTGGATGTTGTTGTAACTGAACTAGAATATATACGTATATATGTTAATGTAATTGCAGTTTATAAGGTAAAATGACTAATTGAGTATTAGAATTTTATATCAATATTGTCGTTTTGTGTAATGCAATAAATATTTCATTCAAAAGATTATTATGAATTATGCAAGTTAAATGCTAAGTCTCCAAATGGAATTCAACTCTAGTTGTATTATTTGGTCTTTAGTGCCATGTGGGTATCAAATGCGGAAATTTTGGTCCCTTCTTAACATTTTGGAAAGTGGATATTGTATTGAATGTTAAATGGGGACAGAGAGGTCAAAACAATGTGTTTTGGCAGCTTTTGGAATTTATAAGTAATTAGTAGTTCAATGATTTCTCTCACCTTCAGTTTGTGGTGATTTCAAGGAACAAAATATTATTTCTTTTCCGCGAAACAGTTAAAAATTTTTCGTTTTCCAAGAGACTGAAGGGAAGCATTCGGGCTATGTTTGATTGGGAGGATAGAATTTGAGGGATAAGAATATCATGGAATAATATATGGGATTTGGTATAGCATGGGATTAAATTTTGTGTTTGGTTGGTTGGATATGGAATGAGATAAAAGATATGGTTTGACAAGAGCTTTGGCAAGAGATAATTTTTGACCTTTAGATTTTAGCAGTAAGTAATCCAGAGAATGGGGGATATGCAATACCTACTTTCTCTTGGTATTGTATATCCCCATTTTGGGTATATATTATCTGATTCGGACTACATGTTTGGAGCACCAAACATGGGATACAATGAGCCCCAGGGATGATGTTTCCCCGTCCAGTGTTATAATCTGGTAATCAAGCATGGCCTCGTAGAATAATAATTCTAATCTGTCCATTAAAACATAATAAAACACGCTAGAAATATATATAGGCTCCATCTAGAGTATTTTCCCCTCCTTCAAATCTCTACAAATCTCTTTAAAATTCAAAATTTCTACTAACTGCCCAAATTATGAGGCTGCAACTTTTACTAATTGAAACAAATTTAAATAACGCCAAACACCCCCATAATATACTAAAATACTAAGTTATCTAATTAATTTTTTGTTACATTTTGTATACTTAGAACTTAATTTATACTTCTAAAGATTTACCCCATATGCAATTCTAGAATCTCATGGTAACTCTGCTCACATGCATTCATATTAAAGGAGAAAAGTCAATTTCACTGACAGTCCTCTTAATGCTGTATTACTCTTAATTTAGATTGTCAAAGGCAGCCATTAGAAGTTTATTGAGCTGTAGTTATGGATTGTTGTGAAAAAAAATGTGAACATAGGACGTGCAGGAAGTGTTGGGAGTTGAAACCATTGTTCATTGTAAATTAAAGCATACAAAAAATTTTTGGTGAGCCAACAAGCCTTTGGGAAAGTAGTGGAATGTGTTTATTAGGCCTTTGGCTGTTTACAAGGACTCTTAAAAGACTTTGTAGCTGTACAAGATCAATAGGTTGCTCAGAAATGATTGGTTTCAGAATAATTCTGAAAGATTGGTTTTGTAATCATTCCTGAAGGAGTTGTTAAGATCATATTTTTCTTCATATATGAATAAAACAACGTTTTCTCAGAACTCTAGAATGTAGGTGAAATATATATAGTTATAGATTAGTTTATCTCCTTTTCGAAGAGATGTGAAACTCTTAATAACTGCTTGGCACCTGGAAAAAGCATTCGTAATCTGTATAGTAATTCCTGCATTTCAAGGTCCAAACTACTAGAAGTAGCGTGAGGGAGGCTTATTTTCAGTGCCCCAAGGTCTAAACTACTAGACATTCCTTCTCAAGTCTTACATTTCAGGGTTAAGGTGCTTACAGAATAAATTTGCGGTGATATAGAACTTTGATGCATGGTTCTGTAACTGCAAGTCAAATTCAACACTGCCACCATTTGTCAGGTATAGCTGTATGATTTAGATAATTTTGTTTGCATTTATGCATAAATAAAGTAAAGAAAACCTTTTGTTTCTGTGCAACAGTTATCCCAAGACCTGTTTCCATAGCTTTCAAAGGTCTGAGAGTGGTCTATGATGTACATTGAGGGAATCTAGATATTATATATCTTTTCCCTATTAATCCAAATTTATTTTACCTACCCAAAAAAAAAAAAGGGGGTCTGAGAGTGCTCAGTAAGTTTTCTGGGAACATGTTTGGAATTTTGTTATTAGTTCCACATAGTCCCCGATGTGGGCAAGCACAATGATATAGTTAAAGACGACAAGAGGAGAGGTTGCTGTAAGAAAGTAAGATAAAGTCAGAGAATATTACTTTTATCACGAAAAACGTTCTGTGTCATTCATTATACATGATTTGAACTCTGTGATTTGCCGTGCCTCAATTTTATTTGCACGCATTATTTGTGAATCGCTCATCATACGTGCACAGACTTGGACAATTGATAATCTTGACCTTTTATTGATTCTGTATGGTGTTACTTACAAGGCAGTGTCTTTTGTCTAGTGGAATTGATGAAAGAGGGTACTACTGTCGTCCTGTGCAATGCAAAAGTTGATATGTTCAAGGGATCGATGAGGCTTGCAGTGGACAAGTCAGGTCGTGTTGAAGTAGCTGAGCCTGCTGATTTCTCTGTGAAAGAAAATAACAATTTGTCCCTGATTGAGTTTGAACGTGTTGATGTCGTTATATAGTAACTGGAGGATGGTCCTCAGTAGGCAGCTTTGTTGGTTTTGGTTTGACCTTGAGTATTGTGGTATTTTGCGGGTGGGGGGCTTAATAAAAGGGCAACTTCTAGTTTAAATTTACTTTTGTTTTGACTTTTTTATTTATGTATTTTGGGTTGCTGCACTGTTCTTTGATCATGCTTGGTTAGTATTGTGAAATTTACATGGACATCTGAAAGCAGTGTTCTCTCATCTCGTCGGTTCTTTCCTTCAGAGTAAGTGAAATTGATGGAAAGTTCCGGCGAGCTATTGATTTGTAGCTGATACGTTTTGGATAATTTATAGTGGTGATTTATGTGCCACGCTCTTTGTCCACTCTCGTGATTGTGCCTTCATTTGTTGTTACTGTTTAAGAAAACGAGCATTTACTATTGAAACAGGTTGATGCTAATTGCCTCTTTTTAACAGTTATTTCAAATTCTCTGAATTGTTCACCATTTGCAGTGAGTTATTTAGAATGTTTGGATACTGAGATTTTGATTTGATATGTTGAGAGATTCATGGATGGATAAAATAACGTACCCCCTTCAACCTTGATTTCAAGAGCTTGTCCCCCCCCCCCCTTTTCCGTTTTCTAGAAATGGAATATTGATCGATGAAAAATGTGGATTTGCACTCATTTTTATCTGTTGATTCACAGCGGCTTTTATTTAGAATTAGGGCGAATATAAGCCCAGTTCTTTTTCAAGGTTTTTTAGCTCGGTTTGTGATTAAAAAAAACTTCAATTAAGTTTGATTTGTGACTCATTTGGAATCAAGTTTGAGCTCGAACTTAAAAAACTCAGTTCGGAAATTTGTGAGCTAGTTTGATAAAATAATATATATATATATATATATATTTATAATATTTTTATATTTTTAATGATATTTTAGACTGTAATAATATCGTTTTGATTTAAGTTAATTATTCGCGAGTCAATCTTGAGTTTAAATTTTTCTGTATTAACTTGAACTCGAGTTTATATAAAAGTTCGACTTGAATTCAAGCTCGATCTTACTATAAATAATTCAAGCAGGGCTTGAATAAATAAAAATTAAGCTCAGTTCATCTTGTTTTCAATCCTATTAAGAGTGTGCGGATATGAAAATTATAATTTTATTATATATGAGATATTGATAAATAGATAAACATACAAAAACCCGCCTATCAAAAAAATGTGTACTAAAAACCCTCCCTTCCATCCAGATTTTTTTTTGGTGATTATTCCTTTTCATGCTTTTCTTTAAGTTATTATATATATATATATATATTTATTTATTTATTTTGAGTTATTCTTTTATTGCAGATTGGTAAAGTTGTTCCTAATTCAACTAGCAAAAAAAAAAAAAAGTTGTTCCTAATTCTTTGAAATATAGCAGCTTTTGTGTAGGATGTTTGGTTTGTGTACTCTTCCAGTACGGGAAAGGCCGCAGTTTTTACTTTAGGGGTGAGTATTGGATAAAACTCGCTCTGTGACCTTAGCTGGCTAAGAACCACAGAAAGTAAATCAGCCTAGGCAAGTCTTGGCTGACCGGCTCCGCCGAGAAACCTGTTAGACAGCCTCCTATAATAAATGGATGACTGCCCCCCGAAGAAGAGTCAAACTCAGGACTACATGGTTGTTAGCCCTACAGCACACTACCCGAACCAACTCAACTACCCCTAAAGGGGCTTGGTTTGTGTACTCTTCTGGGGTCAGGGAGAAGCCCGCAGCCACTATCCGTGAGTGCGCTTGGGTGAAGCCCACTCCGTGAACCTAGCCGACAAAGACCCACGAGGAGGTAAATCAGTCTAGGCAAACCCTGCCCGACCGACTCAGCCAGGAAGGCGGTTAGACAGCCCTCAACAATAGAGAATTACCACCTCTCCCTGAAAGAAGAGTCGAACCCAATATCTCTTATCAGGCCCAGGTTCTTATAGCAGTTGATTGAACCAGCCCAGGTACCCCCAAAGGGGTTTGGTTTGTGTACTCTTTGTACCTGGATGTGTGATTACTGCATTATACATACCTATATATATATTGTTTATTTTATTTTCAACACATTATTAATACTTTTAATTTATGTAGTGGTCATGGATTGTACGAAGACCAATGGGCAAGCCCACTCGCTCGATATAATTCCTCTTACAAATGTGATGATTTTGGCTCCTTTTAGGTGAAAAAAAACTTTAAAAACGTTGAAAAATATTGAAAAATTTTAAAAATTATTTACTTTTTATTTTATTGTACGAATTACAAATTTACAAGTTATCTTACTTTATCTCATTCTATGTTACTTTTTGTTACTCTAAACGCATCCTTAATTAATTTTTGAGTAAAGTACAAAAAATACCCTTACAGTTTGCCCTCAGTATCACTTTGGTCCCACACGTTTCAATTGCAACAATCAAATTCCTACACTTTCGATCAAGTATCAATTCGGTCCATCCGTTAGTTGACCGTTAGAAACAACCGTTAGACTGAGGATAAAATGATAATTTCATCTATAGTTTACTCTCAGTGTCATTTTAGCCCTTCACATTTTCAATTATAACAATTGAATCCCTACACTTTCGATATATATTTGAAATATATTTTATTAAATTATTTTTAATAAATAATATAATCTAAAATATATTTTATTAAATTATATAACATATTTTAATTTGAAATATATCATATTAAATTATTTTTAATAAATAAAATATACAAATTTTATTTAATATATTTTCTTTTTATTGAATTAAGTTATTTTTCATAAATAATATGATTAAATTAATAATATAATTAAAATAATGTTTAATATAGTTTAATTAATATGAAATATATTTTATTAAATTTGAATAATTTTTAAGAAATAATAAAATTAAATATTTTATTAAAAATTAACTTATGTAAATAAAATTGCCTCTGTAAACGCAGTTTCAATTTTTATTTTAGAAAAAAAATGATTACAAAAAATAAAATTAGAAAATAAAAAGTTAAACAAAATAAAAAACAATAATATTATCAAAAGGTCTTAGAATCGCTATTTTCTAAATTTTCTATTTCTACAATTTTTTATCTATATATAATTTTGTATATATATTCAATTCAAGAGTATACGCTTATATATATGACTTTTTTAATTATATTTTATTAATTATAACAACTATTAGTGAAACCATCGAATCACTTTTTAATAAAATTTTTAATTTTATTAATTTTTAAGAAAATTAACTGAATTTAATAAAATATATTTCATATTAATTAAAATAAACTAAATATTATTTTAATTATATAATTAATTTAATCATATTATTTTTGAAAAATAATTTAATTCAATAGAAAAGAATATATAAAATATAATTTAAATATTTTTTGATTAAAAATAATTTAATAAGATATATTTCAAATTAAAATATGTTATATAATTTAATAAAATATATTTTAGAGTATATTATTTATTAAAAATAATTTAATAAAATATATTTCTAATATATGTCGAAAATGTAGGGATTCAATTGTTATAATTAAAAACATGAGGGATTAAAGTGACACTAAGGGTAATCTATAAATGAAATTACCATTTTATCCTCAGTCTAACGGTTGTTTATAATGGTCAACTAATGGAAGGACCGAATTGATACTTGACCAAAAGTGTAGGGATTTGACTATTGCAATTGAAAAGTGTGGGATCAAAGTGATACTGAGGGTAAACTGTAAGGGTATTTTTTGTACTTTACCCTTAAGTTTTTTCATTTTTCATCCATAGTAGGATCTAGTCAGAATCTTTGGGTAGTGCAATATTGATGATATTCGGGAGAAGTTTATTGAATTATTCACTTTTCATTCTCCTATTTGTTTTAAATATTTTTTCGTTTATAATTTCATTATTTATAAATATATACAATATATCTAAAAGATATTAATAATAAAAAGAACATTTAATAAATTTTATATATAAAAAAAAACCTGAAAACCCAACTTTCCCTCATTTGTTTAATAAATTATATTCAAAAAATTTAAAAACTTATTAAAACAATCAATTTTATTTCTGCTAATATGAAACAACTTATGCACGGAGATTTAATTAAAAGTTGCCCTTTGTTTATATGATAATAAACATTTCAATCAATTCTCTCTCTCTCTCTCTCTCTCTCTCTCTCTCTCTCTCTCTCTCTCTCTCTCTCTCTCTCTCTCTCTCTCTCTCTCTCTCTTTTCCCCCAACCAACTTGAGTACTTAATTTTTTATTTTTTAACCTAAAAATTGTTAGCAACAGGGTCTAAAGGGGAGACTCCGTTTGGCTTCACAACTTTGACCCCCCAAAAAAGAAAAATCAACTTTTACCAATTCTATCTAATTTTTATCAATTTTTTTAAATTTTACTAACTTTTTCTAATTTTGTTTTTAACTTTTACCAATTTTTTTCCAACCTTCATTAATTTTCTCTAATTTTTATATTTTTTTTTACCAAATACTCAATTAACTTTTTAAGTGTCATATGCATGTATTACAAAATTTCATTTTTTGTGATGCCAAACGGCCTCTTAATCAATACCAAGATAGTGGAGTTAAATATTGTGAAAGATTCAAATAATTATTTTTAATAATTTTAAATTTATTATAATTTATTATGTTAAACTTCATAAATTCAAGAGTTACAGTCGTATTTAAGATGTGTTTGGCGCATTAAAAAATGTTGAAAAATTTTTAAAATTTCTAAAAATCTCTAAAATTATTCACTTTTATCTAATCGCACGAATTACAAACTCATAAATTATCTCAAACTATCTTACTTTTTATCACTCTAAACGCCCTCTTAGTATTCTAAGGATTAATTTTAATATTTTAAAAATTAATTTTAATTGTCACTAAAAAAAATTAGAAAAATATAAGGAAACTACAATTTTGACGCAGGAAGCCTAAATATTATCAAAAAGCTTAGAAATGGTTCACTCTATTCATGTGAATAGATCTCACAGAGGGGTGCAGATAACATAAGTTGTGGATAAAAATTGAAGCGGATTTAGAATAATATTTTTATTCAATCATGGAGGAAATTAGAAAAAAATATGACATTTTACAAAATAAAATATTATTAAATAAAAAAATTGGAAAATTATTTAAAATACTTTTTTAATAATAAATTTTATTATTTGTAATTTAAAAAATCACTGACACCTCCCTTATTTTTAAAATTGTGTAACAAATTAATTTCTACAATTGTGATCAACAAAATAAAAATATTTCTCTTATTTAGTTGTGATCAAGAAAATAAAAAGAAGAAAGTGTGAATTTTTGAAAAATGAAAATATATTAAATTAAAAATAATCTATTGATAAATGTCTTTAATGTTTAAGATTCTCTAGCTATCTCAATCAAACAAAAACATGTATATTAAATTTTATATTTTTCTTTTATTTTCCTTACATTTTTCTTTTTTTTTTTCTTTTCTCAAATTAATCCGTTATCCAAACATATCCGTAATGCTTATAGTAATTTATATTATGTGATATTTAAGTTTTATTAATAATGTTATTTACTTTCAAACGAAGAAATAGTGTGATATATGTATAGAAATGAGTTGTATTAATTAATTAATTTAATTATTTAATTTTCATGCATTGTCATGACAGTTTGGAATGCACATGTTTATATATGCCTGAATAGTTCGGGGCATGCCTTGCAAAATTAAAAGGCTCAAAACAAGCATGTGAGGCAATAAGAACAGATGTTATTAACTTAGGGTGTGTTTAATTTATTAAAAATCGTTAAAAAATTTTATAAAATTTTAAAAATTTTTAAAAATTATTTATTTTTTTATTTAATTACACGAATTACGAATTCATAAATTATCTCACTTTATCTCATTTTTTATAACTCCAAATAATCCAATAATTTGCTTAAATTTTGTTGAGGTCTTATATACTTTAAACTTAACACACAAACACACACATATATATATGCATTGCAAAATGCAAATGATCACAAAGAAACATGACATAGTGATGGAGAACTTGCACAAATGAACTTGCAGGGGGACCTACATACATATCTCCTTGCTGATAATGAAAAGCAAGAAACTATTCAAAATGATTCAAGAGAAGAATGATGGTGAAATGACAAATCATATACATGTATCGGTCTGTATTTAAGTTCAGTTCCCCTCTCGTAGCTTCCCTGCAATTGTTCCATGACTAGCATCAAGTTTGAAGAAACACCAGCAAAAATGAGCGGTTTTTATTTATTTTTTTAGTAAAAAAGATATTCCATATCCATTAACTTGAAGAGTTGTCCAATCCAAATTAAAGGATATTAGACATGACATACCCGTGTTATGGACAATATCTCAATATCTCAATGTATGTTGAAGAGTAATTGCCATGTAGGGTGTGTTAGGAGTGAGAATTTGAAGAGAAAAAAAAAAGAATTTAAATACATATTATGTAGAATAGATAAGAAATACAATAGAATTAAAAGATATTTATTAATATATTAATTTATAATTTAATTATTTTTAATTTTTTGTAACGTACGTTTTGTTTTTTTTTTTAATTTTTTTTTTTTTTTTTACTACTATAAGCCAAACAAGGGAAGAAATTTCGCCTCTCTTTCCTTTCTTCCGCTATCCATGAAAGGACCATTCGTCACTTAGCTGATAATCAGCTAGAAAACAAAGAAATGGGAATCATATATATATACATATATGTAAGATGATACTATATAATATATATATATATATATGTAAGATGATACTATATATATAATATATATATATATATACAATCTGTACATATGTAGATTAAAATTTAAATAAGCATGCCATGCATGTAGAAAATGATGGAGAGTTGGATTAATTTAGGAAGTGCAAGGACAATTCTACATGCAGCCTTCAGTGTTCTGCATATATAACTGATATTTTGTATTGTCCATTTCTTCCCGGTTACATAGGAGAAGTACTATTTTGTTTTCCTCGCCCTGATAAATAATTCGCTGTTTGTACCTGCAGTATGGTTCCGGAGGGAACATGAGTGCAATTAATGCACAAGAAATTTTCCTCGGACTTCACACGTTACCGTCAAGCTCAGAAAATATTTGGATCTTTGACCACGTGTGTGTATATATATATATGTATGTATGTATGTATATCAAAATGACTCGAATTAATGGCACTTGGTTGAAATGCTTGATATGATGAAAATTTCTGGTGTATGCTTACTGAAAAGAGCACACAATTTGAATTATTGTACTGCTCCCACCCTCCATAGGGGGGCCTGTTTTAGCTAATGATGGAGCGCTTGGCGTATAAAAAAAAAAAAAAATTTCTTATGATTTTTGTCTTAACACCGGCACGTGTCATTCTTTTTTCTTTTAAAAAAGAATTATATATTTAGTAAAATTTTGTAAAGATTTAAAAAATTCTGATAAAAATTGAAAAAATGGATAAAACTTGGAGAACGTATTTAGTAAATTTTAATGGATAAATTTGAAAAAAAATTAATGAAAATTGATTGATAAAAAAATGATGGCAATCAATCGGACCAATATGCTCTCGAAAAAAAAAGTCATAATGATACTCGTTGGGTGCTCATGATGCCCCAATGGGTGCCGATGTAAATATATAAATGTGCCTTTTATGAAGTACTTAATGATTATATAATGATAAAAATCAGTTGAGTAGTCTAAGTTGAAGTTGTTGAACATTAACGCCAGAATAAGTCATTAGTATGCTTTTGCAACCCTTGATTTAATTATTATGCCTATTCAGATATATATATACCTCCCTTTGATTTCCGCAAGTAATTAAAGAACCAATTTTCTGCATTTTCAAATTCTGAATGAGTGGTCAAAACGACCCGACCCCCAACGGACCAGTGATAAGAGGGTTACTTTTGTTAGAACCCATCACAAATTGATTTTAAAACAGTTGGGCTCGAATCTCTTGTCACATCAGGTACTTAGAGATAAGATTAGATAGGCAAGTATGTTAGAATCCTATGCCAAGTCTTGTGAAACATTTGAGAATAAGAGTATATATGGTGGACTGAATCACAATAAGGACACATTTGAGGATGAGAGTAGATATGGTGGACTGAACTATAGTAAAGATATTATAGATTCAATTGGGTGAGTATGTAACAATCTCATCCGATTTTATCCCAATAGCTCGAGGATGAGAGTAGGAAGGTTGGGAAAAAACATAACAAGAATGTTGCATATTTCAGTTGGTGAGGGTGCAATGTTCCCTTTCGATATCATGCAAAGCACTTGAGGATAAGAGTAAGTGGGATAGAGCGAACTGCAATAAAAATGTCACTGATTTGGGTAAGTAAGTGCGTGACAATCCCATGAGATGTCTTACCAAGCATTTAAGGATAAGAGTAATTATGGTAGACCGAACCACAACAAGGATATAGTACGTGTTCAGGTGAGTATGTGATGATTCCACCAATATCTCACTAATAGCTTGAGTATAAAAGTAGGTAGGATAAACAAAATTGCAACTAGGATGTTGCATATTCCCGTGGATGAGTGTATGATTTTCCCACTTAATGTTACGTATAGTGGTCGAGAATAAGAGTAGGTGAGGTGGACTAAATTGTGATGAGAACATCACAAATTTGAGTAATTGAGTGTGTGACGATCTCACTTGATATCACGCCAAACTTAAAGGTAAGAGTAGGTAAGGTAAACCAAATTGTGATGATGAGGACATCACAAATTTAGGTGGATGATTGTATCACGATTCTTCCATAGCCACACCAAACGCTCGAGGATGAGGATGAAATAGGTAGTATGGACTAAACCATAATAATGATGTCACATATAGGAGTGAACCGATCTTAAAGTTGCCTTAGGCTAACCATAGCCTAACTCAAAAAAACAAAATATCTTTGAAGTTTATTTATTTTTTTTTTTTCCAAATTTAGTCTATCTTACATTTTTGTATCTCAGCTTACTCTATCTTTAAATTTTTTATTTAGCTAAAATTTTTGTAACTATAAGCTCACTTTACTTTTAAACTATTTGCTTAGTTCTAGCAAATCTCAAATTCTAGGTATCATAGGTTCAGGTAAATGAGTGTGTAACGATGGAACAACGGGGAGCGAGAGTCAGTATTTCACCTGACTGGTCTTTTGAATTAACCAGAGGTTGACAGTGACCGACCAATGTATAATTTGAGATCTCTGCAAGAACGATCCTCATCCAGCTGCCCCATGTGGGAATGCATTTTCCATAAGGACATTACCAAGTGGCGACGCGCAGAAGAGAAGCAATCGCGCAGATCACAGGTTGTTCTCTTACGTTGTTCTGGCAATTTGATTTTGAAATGTAACCAAACTTCTTTTTCGGCATTGAAATCACCTGGAACTTTGAGGATAAAAAGTCCCCCATTTGTTTTATTGAATTGTGCGGACATTTGACTTTCTAGTTCCATGCCAGTACTGGCAATTAGAGATAAACTAACATGCAACCTATATAGAACTCAAATAAAATTAATTATTTCATTTACCTGCAGCATTTTTTTTTTTTTTTGCATACATGGGAAGAATAATAGTGGTAGGAAAAACTTTAGGTTTTATTTAGTATACCTGTTTTGAACTCATTTTCTATTTTACATTTTTTAAAATAAGAAAAACAGTTCAAAACGCATTCGATCACTTGTCTTTTCAAAATAAATAAAAAATAGGTTTACACATAAAATATAAAATGACAAAAAGTTATTTTGAATATTTTTAACCTCAAATAAAGAAAATTTCAAATCACCAAAAATATAAAATGTCAAACCAAATGTATTTTTTGTTTTTTCATATTTTTGGGATTTTTAAAATATAAAACACATGAAATAAAAAAAAATAAACAAAAACTAGAATTAGAAAATAAAAATACAAACCAAATGCCACTAGAAGGGAGCCACACCCAGTCGAGGGGGTGGTCGTACCTGAAATTTTAGAAAAAAAATTATTTTACCTGTATACATGCACCTAAGAAAAATTTCAAACCTAGGAAAAATTTTGTTAAAAACATTAAGAAAGATTTTATGCCACACTTAGAAAAAATTTCCCATATAAGAAAAATTTTATTTAAAATATTAAAAAAAATTTTACGCTACATCTAAAAAAAATTTCGGATTCTGCCACTAAATGCCACCATAATCCTTCCCATTTTCATTTTATGAAATTTATGGCACCATCTTGTTGCCCCAAGCAAAAGGAGAAGAGAAACAAATACAAGTTTAGACTTTTAATTTACTAAACTCACTTGCATCCTTTTTTAAGTTATTTGTTTTAGACCTTTGTACTCAGAATGTTAAGTCTCCGTTTGGTAACATTTTTATTTTTTATTTTTTTATATTTTTAAAAATTTATAAATTGATAACAAAAATATATTTGTTAAATTTGTTTATTTTTTTAAAAAATAAAAATTTAAATAAAAAATGTAAACAAAAAAAAAAGTATTTTTGCTCTATTTTTCTGTTACAAACATTTTGTCAATTTTAACACTTTATTCATTTGCGTTACATCATATTAAAATAATTTATTTTACTCAAATATTTTATTAAACTAAAATTATTTTTAATAAATAATATAATTAAATTTATTAAATTAATTATCTAAATTAATATGTAATATATTTTATTAATTTATTTTTGTTAAATAACTAAATTTAATTAACATGAAATATATATTATTAAGTTATTTCTAATAAATAATAAAATAAAATTAATTAATTTAAATTATTTTATCTAATATTAGTATATTTTATTAAATTATTTTGATAACTATCATAATTAAATTATTTAAATTATTATGAAATATATTTTATTCAATTATTTTATAAATAATATCATTAAATTATAATTAATATATTTTATATTTACTGAATTAAATGACATAATAATTATATTTTATTCAGTTGTCTTTAATAAATAATATAATTAAATTTAAATTTAATATATTTTATATTTATTGAATTAAATGATTTTTAGAAAATAATTTAATTTAATTTAATTAAACCAATTAATTAAATTAATATGAAATATATTTTATTAAATTTAATTAATTTTTTAAAACTAATAAAATCAAATATTTTATGAAAATAAAAATTATTAGTTGTAAATAAAATTATATTTTTAAAAGTAATTTTAATTTTTATTTCAAAAAAAAATGACAATAAAAAAATAAAAAATATAAACATATAGATATAAAAGAAAAAAAGAAAGCATTAAAGAAAGCATTACCAAACAGTCCCCAAATGTTTAAACGCTTGAAGATTAATTTTCTGCTTGCAGAAAAAATATTGCCCACAACTCATATTTTACAAATCTAGCAATGTGAAATCTTATACATAAATTGTCTTTTATTATTATTATTATTATTATTGAACAACATAAATTATTTAAGTGTTATTTGGCGTACCTATTTTGAAATCATTTTCTATTTTATATTTTTTGAAACAAAAAAAATCCAAAATGCATTTAGATACTTGTTTTTCAAAATCTGTTTTAAAAAATAGAAAATAGGTTTACACATAAAATGTAAAATAGTAAAAAATCGTTTTGAGCATTTTTAATTCAAAATAAGAAATATCTCAACATACAAAAAAGAAAAAATATCAAAACAAATATGTTTTTTATTTATCGTGTTTTATAAATTTTAAAACATAAAACATTTAAAAAAGAAACTAGAAAATAAAAATAAAAAAAATAAAAATAAAAATACAAATTAAATGCCACCTTATTACCCCCTCTAGATTTCAAGTTTTAAAATTGATGGTTATCGTTACGTAGGTGCCTAATTTTTAGATTCTTCCGTTTCCATTACACCTCCAATTTCTTACCTTTGCACCTTCCGATATTTGATAACAATTTGTCCGGACTTGACAAAGGAAACAAAAAAAAAGCTCTCTCTCCCGCTCCCTCTCCCTCTCCCTCTCATATACTTCTACTTTAACACGGGGACACACCACTGAGATGTTCTGCAAAACTTTGTATATATAAAGAAATTAACTCAACCCAATTAATTATAACCAATCCAAACTAAAGATGACCGCTTGTCATCTACGCTGAAAATGGCTGCAGATGCGACGTGAGTCAGATTCACGCGGCTTGGAAGAAGCTAATTATGGCTGCATTGTGACCATCATCAAGAGAGTTCCTTCTCATAGAGATCAATGATATAAACAAATTGATCTGTTGAAGCATAAAACACATTAGTTTTCATCATTATATGCATGCATGTCAGAAAACCCACATTGGATAATAAATTTTCTTAATTAATATTATCAATTTGAGTTTTTTATTATTTTTATTATTATTATTTTTTAATTAGGCCTTGCTGCTAGCTACAGTTCAGTCACCATTTGAAGTATCTTCAACTTTATTATTATTATTATTAGTAGTAGGATGCAGACTAATCTGCAGACGCAGTTACCAGTAGACAAACAGTGGTCAACCTAATTTAATTAACTATCATGATACAATTATGTATTATGTATATGTATATATATATAATTCTCATCAGTATGCATGTAAACATACATATGTGAATGTCTGTGTATATATATATAGAGAGAAAGATAAGGAGAGACAAACTGATTGATATATATATATATATATATATATATATATATATGAGTTTTAATATATCTAAGTTTTCTTCTGGGGTAGGGGAGAAGTCCGCAGTCACTACTCAGAGGTGCGCACTGGGTGAAACCCGCTCCGTGACCCTAGCCAGCAAAGAACCACGAGGAGGTAAACCAGCCTAGGCGAGTCCTGGCTGACCAGCTCAGCCGAGAAAACTGTTAGATGACCCTCCACAATTAGAGGAAAGACTACCCTCAAGAAGAGTCGAACTTAGAACCTATTAATCTTAAACCTTTTAACCCACCATCTAAACCAACTCGACTATCCCTCCCAGGCCTATCTAAGTTTTCTTGTTTGTAAACTCAATTGTCAGGTGCCTGTCCTTCAATTTTATAGCATTTGGACTGATAAACCACGGCTGTACTGGTCTAAGGCTCAAATATCAAGTCATCTGCACTAGTGACTAGTCACAGTTCAACTCAACACAACAGAAACTTAAAATCCTTAATTGTGTGGGTTGCATGAAAATGTATGTGTATATTCATTTTTATTAGGGATTTTTTTATATAAAATTATGTTTTTCTTTATAATTTTAGTTCATTTGTAATCTTCAATTTTTTTTCTTTCTATATCTTCTATTAAATTTGAAATTAAAATGTTAAATCATCAATTATTCAAAATTTAAATGTCACACGCCTGTCGTCCACCTTAATACTTGGGCATATGGCACACAAGTAAGCCCATAAAACTTATAATTTATGGATTTGGCATGGTGGTTGCTGCAAAGGGAGATCTTTCAATACTTTCTCTCTCTCTGTATATATATATATATATATATCAACCAATTTCTCTCTCTGTGTATATATATATCAAACAATCTACCGTCAATATATATATTCTTGTCAAATTAAACTTTAACTCAAAAAACTAAAAACTACTACGTTATTCTCAAACTTTCATCTCTCAAGTCCGACATGGGACATTAATTCAAACCATTAAAGAAAATAGAAAAAAAATAAAAACAATATTACCTTAAAAGTCATGAGTAATACTGGAACAAAACACCCCCCTTTTTTCAAAGAGACTACTATTTAATATAATAATACGTAAGTTTTACTATCTTAAGGGTTAACTTATCTTGGATTCACTTCTCAAACTCGCTGGTTCAAGTGTGTGCGCAAATTAGCTTAAATATTTTGAGTTAACAAAATAATAATAATAATAATATATTATTATTATTATTATTATTATTATTATTATTATTATGTAGGCTCCACAGCTTTTGCGCATATACCCCTCGTTGCCTAAGGCCCCGAATGTGATGTAGACCCACTTTTAATATACATGAAAATAAAAATTATTTTTATTTATATACTTAATTTAAAATTTTGAATGTTAATAACTGTGGCTTTTTGTTCCACATATCTTTCATTCTCTCTTCAGATTATCTCCCTGTTGGTGAATCTATAAATTCCATCTCACTCGTCTCCATATCTCTCTTTTTCTCAGATCTCTTTGATTCTTTGTCTAGATTATCTCCCTACTAATAAATCTAAAAAAAAGTTTCAATGGTTTCTGTCCCCGTATCAAATGTTGTCTCTCCCTATATCTCTTATTCTTTTAATCTCTCTCTTTATCTCCTCGCTAACAAATGTTAAAAATCACAACACTTTCCTCTCTTTACCCCTTTACCCTGTTGGATCCTCTTTCTCTATCGATTATTTTCAAATATTGCACCCTCCCTCTCTCTCTCTTTCTCTTTCTCTTTCTCTATTTGGATTGTCTTCAAATGCAAACTTCATACGAAAGGACTAAATGAAGCGTCGTAACAAGAAGATTTCGAGAAAGTTTTTATAATTGGGTGCTATTATCCATGCGAAGGGAATAAAGGGAGCATCACCGATAACAAGATTCCGAGAAATTTTTTAATTCGGTGTTTTTTTTTTTTTTTTTTGTGGTAAGTAAGGTTGTTGAGAATTTTACACAGTACTGTTACAAAAGGTATACATGATACTCAATACTTAGTTGTGATACCTTCAATTGAATTTCATACTTGACTCTTTTTACTATGATCGATACTGTGGAAGAGATCCATTTAAAATTCTTGTATTTCTTTTTGTCTATATAGTATATCATAGTAGTTTATATCAGCTTTCTCGTCACATTGGTAAAATTCTTCCCACTAAAATATTCAATGGCCCATTCAATTTCAACATTTCAAGTTTGATTACTTTGGTTAACCATGCAAACATTATTAATGATGGATCTGATTTATTTAGAGAATGGACATTTGAAAAATAGATAATTTATGCATTCCGCTTCTTTTCCATATAGCACGCAAACATTAGAGTGAATTAGGCTTCAATTGACTAATTAGGTGTTATTATTTCAAATTGTTTAATTTTAGATTATTTAATTTTAAATACTTTGTTATTTATTTGTTTTTTCTTAAATTGTATTTACTTTTCTTTGTTAAATTGTATATTGATTTATTATTTAAACTTTATTTATTTTTCTTTTAATATTATGCTTCATTCACATTGGTTCTGTATTTTATTTGATTTTAAATATATCTACCAGAAAGCATATACCAATGTGGTTATGAAAAGCTTGAGAGAGAGAGAGAGAGAGAGAGAGAGAGAGAGAGAGACCGTTGATAATTTTGTAAAAATTAATAAATAAAAAGCATTCATAAATAATTTTGTTTCTCAAAAACTAAAAAACTTAATATTTACGTAACAATTTTTATATAATTCTTTTTTTTTTTTTTTTTTTGTTGTAGCATGCATCTTTTTTTCTTATTATAAAATTTTTTACATAAATGTTAAGGGTCACCCGGAATCTCGCCTTATACCCTTGAATCTCTAGAGCCGGCCATGCTCACACGTAAATGGAAGAGACAAACAATAACATGCACCACTGATAAATCAAACACATAATAAACTTGTAACATATACTGATATTCAAACTTAAACTCATAAACTTCTCAAACTAAAAGTCATATCAAACTGTTAAGAAATGAGCTCAAAATTTTAATTTCAGTATAAAACCTAAGAATATACATTGAGGTATCGTCACCTAACAGTATATATCGAGGTATCGTAACAAATAGATTATCGTTTGATTTCTGGAATTAATTTTCTCAAGAGCCAAACAAGAAGCATCTTTTTGCAGAACAAAGGACATGCAGCTATAAATTCAAGGTATAATATAATGAGAACAAGACAATCTCCACATCGAAGTCTCGGAAAGGGTGAGGATTAGATTGATTTAGCTATTTAACAAAAAAGAGATGCTCCTTGTTTTCCACACTTGGTTTAGAAACATGGCACTTTATATGGTCCAATGTGAAAAGATCATATATATATATATATATATATACACATTCCCCCTCTTCAGGATTCCCTAACTGCATGATGGCCAATTTGAATGCAAGGATCAGGTTCTCTTTTTTATTGGGTTTGGTAGGGAGAGACAGAAACAGTGATCATATAGATATATATATATATATATATATATAACAAATATCAACTAGCACCAAAACTGCGAGAGTTAAATGAGATACCATATTTCGTGCGTATATATATTTCATGTATATATATATAAACATTTTGGACAAAATATTCTTTTTTGCAGAGTCGCATTTATTAATTTTGAGACATTAATGCCCTTGTAATATATGTGGCTGTATACAACTTGTGGCTTAATATAGCTTATAAATTATGACAATAGTCATTAATAGTTGCAGTAAAAAAAAAGGGGGAAGGTTAGGATACATATTAATTTGTTGCAGTGAATTGATTAAATACTTGTAAAATTTCTGGTAGTCACACCAATAAATTCAAAACGATTTCCTTAAACTCTCCCCAAGGAGTAAGGCACAAAAAATAGTTTCATTGAGTATTTCAGTTTAGGGTGTTTTTGGTATGGAGTTATTATAAGTAAGTGTTACACTTATAAAATTAATTCATTTTAATTAGGTTAGATACATTTTGTAAAAATTTTAAGGTAGATTATATTAACTACCCTTAAAGTTTGATGACTACACACAAATTACTCTGGTAGTTTCTAAAGTTACATTTATTACCTTTATTTTTTAGATTATGTTTTAAAATTTTTTCTAATATGGCCAATTCTTCTCATTACTGCTAGTTCATGTCTGATTAATATTAAGGCTTGAATATTTGTTTTTCTTATGAGTCTAAATTATTTTGACAATTGGATTGTTGATTTGAGTTTCTGAAATACCTACTTACCATCTAAAACTTACATATCACGATTTTTGAGATATATAATGAGATTTGACAGGCTATACAATTTAGCTTGTAGATTTATAATTATAAGACTTGTCTAAAAATACTAATTAGAATGATTAAATCTGTTTGAATTATCTTTAAGGTATCCCAATCTTGAAATCCTTAGTTATTCTACGAACAAATGGGCAAAGATTCCTACTTATATTTAGGATTTAGGACCTCCTGATTTAATCTGTAAGTTAGTCCTCCTAACACACACTAATATCAATAAAGAATCCATAACAATTCTTTTGGATGGAGTGAAATAGAAAAAAAAAAAAAAAGATTTTAGAATCTATTATTTGTTTGTAAGTTTTTCTAGGAAAAGAAAAAAAAAAAGAAATGGAAAGAAAAGTCAATGTTAAAATTTTAAAATTTTTATCCTCCCAAAAATAGGTGGAAATAGAAAGAAAAAAAATGAATTAATAAAACTTTTAAGATGACATATTTGTCCATAAAATAAAGAATAAGAAAGAAGAAATCACAATTATATTCTAAGATTAAATAAATTGACAAAATTCCTCAACTTCTTAAATGATTTAATGGTAAAATAACAATTTACACTTTACTTTCATCCTTTTCTTTTTAACTCACAAATAAATAGAAATAAAATTATTATCTTTTCTTTTCTAAACTTACAAATAAATAAAAAAATATTATCATTTCTTTTCTTATCTCTTCTCTCTTAATTAATGTTTTCTTTTTTTTTTTTTAACTCCTAAACTCACAAATGAAAAATAACAGAATTTAAAAATAATAACAATACCTGTAACTTTAAAAATTATAGAGACATTTTGTGTATTTTTATCAAATCTTCCGAGTAATTAGTGTAATTTACCTGAATTTCGAATTTGTTTATATTTCGTATTTTTAGAAAATTAAATGATAGATTAAAAAAATTATAGAATTAAAGAAATATTTATTCCCATACCAGACACTATGTGATGAGAAGGGAATCGCAATTCGTAAAACTTGCTTTGGGTGCATCTTCTTTCAGTCGCTTTTTATTTTGAGAGTGTTTGACAGATTAAAAAAACACACACAAAAAAAAAAAAAGAAAAGAGATCTTATTTTTATCGATTTTTTAATATTTTTTAATAAAATTTTATTACGTGTCGTATTTATATTAACCCCCCTTTTACTTGCAATCATTAACTGTAATTTCTTTGCTAACCAAAACTTAATTATTTCTAGCTACCATGAATTCCGGCTCTAAGTTCTAACTTAGAAAGCTGTTTCATCACTCTTATCCAAACCGTCTCCTTTAAATAACATTCGAGTCATGGTATATTCCCTCAATTGATTACATTTGAACCCCCTATGATACCTATTAATTATTTGAAAATAAACTCTTTATTTTCAATGAAAATCAAAATGATATATATATATATATATATATATTAATTGCATATTAAGACCATCACGAGGGTATATCTTTGAAATTTTGAAAAGTTATATAATGTGGTATTGGATTTAATTTTCTATTTTTTATTTTATGCTAAAAACAAGAAAATAAAAAATATTTTATTTTTTTTATTTTGAAATTTCCTTTGTTTTAAGTTGAAAACGCTCAAAATGACTTTTTAGTTATTTTTCGTTTTGTGTATAAACTTATTTTCTATTTTTTAAAATAAAATTTAAAAATATAAGTGATCAAATACGTTGTACCTATTTTTCTTGTTTTCAAAAGAAAAAAATGATAAATGCGCTTAAAACAGAAAATTAAAAATAAAAACCAAAAACAAAAAATAAAAAAACAAACCAGATGGGCCTCAAAAGATCCAAAAAATGAAACCATAGACGAAGGATCTTTTCAAACTAATGATTATCACACATAATACTCAAGTTAAGGATTATAAACTTGAAAACTCTCCATACAGACAAATTAAATCACTATTTTTTATAGGATTTGAAGTTCCAGAAAAATTAAAAAAATAAAAATAAAAGTTGTTATAAAGTGACACATGATGAAATTTAATTGAAGAATATTAAAAATTAAAAAAAGATTTTAAGACGTTATAAAATTCCAAACAGGGTCTAAATAGTCGCTCAAAATAATTTTTTAATACTATATAATCATGTATGGTAGCAAATTGTAATAAGAGGCCAAACTAAAATTGTTTTATTATTAATTTCATACATGCAACAAAATGAAAAGCATAGGTTTCCATGAATGACACTACAACAATCTCCACGATCTAGTTTAAAAGGATGAGCGCATGATGAAGTTAGTTTTTATATTTTTAAATAGATGAGTGCATGATGAAGTTAGTTTTTACTTTTTTTTTTTTTTAATATAACTTATATATATTTAAATTATTAAGTAATATATATTTTATTTAATATTATCGAATTAATTTATCTTATTGATTATTTAAATAGCTTCAAACTAAATCACTTATTTTCTTAATTCTTTAAATCATAATTATACTAAATCGAACTAAAGAAAGCGATTTAATTTGATTTTGCCAATTCATTTGTACGCCGCTAGATATAACAAGAAAAAAAATAAGAAAAAAAAAAAACAGAAGAGTGCATGCATCCATGCCAAAAAAAAATTGGGTTTCATTTGAAATTTAAAATTTTATTAAAAAATATAAAAATTTTTAAAAATTATTTATTTTTTATTTTATTATAGAAATTTCGAGACTATAATTTTTATTAACTTTTTAGCATTCTGAACGCCGCTTAAAAGAATAGGCGGATATTATTATTCCATAATAACCCCAATCCCTCCAATCAATTACAAGCGATGCTATCGCCATTTACGGGCTTTGTAACTTGCATTGATATCGCGCCATGTCATCCGAATAGTGCAAACGTTGGGTGGTAGCCTGGTAGGGGCTCATGGAAAGTATTAAGAAAACTCGGCAAATATTGATAAAACCAAGTCCAAACGCGTCCTAAACCAATTAAAGGATTCAGTGAAACTATTAGAAGTCTCCACGTGTACTTTACACGGATTCTCATGGTTGTCCAGTCACTCAATTATTATAATGGAAACGAAAAAAATTAAAAGTTAGGTTGTGGTTGAGTGTTAAATTTTTAATTTTTTTAAATTTTTGTAACTTTTTCAATATTAAAAATTTTTAATTATTATTTTTTTAATTCTTATTAATTTTCTCTGATTTTTATTAAATTTTTTCTAATTTTTATTTTCTCTAATTTTTTAACTTTACCAATTTTTTTTAATATTTTTATTTTTCAAAAAACACATCAAACGTGTGATAATTTAAAATTTGATAACTTTTTATTTTTTTAAGAAAATTTGAGATTTGAAATTGAGCATTACACTCTTGATCCTCTTCCTTCACAAACCCATGCATATTCATTAACTTCATCTCCCTAACTACATCAAGCCAATTAAATTAATGGCTTTTATTATGATTAAAATATTCAATTAATAATGTTATACTTATTTTAATTTTAAAAATTATAAAGACAGTTATGGATATTTATACTATCATACTTATCTCAATTTTAAAAATTATAAAAACAGTCATACCATGTTATAAAAAGTCATGAGCAAAATCAAATCCAGACCAAAATGACAGAATAATTAAGTTTGATTAGTTTGGTTCAATTTTTTTTTTTTTAAGAATTTATTATTATTATTTTTAGTTCTGTTCAATTTCTTTGTTGAAATTTTGGTTAAAATCAAAAAGTAAAATTTATATTATAATTTATCAAATATTATTAATTTAAAATATATTATTAATATATTCATATTAAAATATTGATATTTTTATCAATTTTATATTAATATATTGAATTAATATTAATAAATTTATAATTTTTCCTCCATTCCCCTCTTCTTGTTGAATTATTGCATGCCATGTGTAATATACCAATTTTTATATATAATAAAAATTATTATAAACTCACTTGACTTAAATAAGAGATTAGCATATTGCACCATGCGACAATGTTTTTATTTATATAATAATTTTTTCTCCTTTTACTCACACGATCTTTGTCCTACTTCATTATATCTACTATGTAATTATTAATTTATAAGATAAAACTAAATTAAAGAACTATTAAAATTAAAAAATGAACTTTATTGCCAATAATTAAAAATATTTCTTAAAATTACCAAAAAAAAAAAAAAGGATTTCACTCTTAATAACTTAAAGAGACTATTATTTCTGTCCACGTCCTTCAAATTTCATATGCTTACTTTTACATGATTTAATTTTAAGTGGGTATTTTTGGACCCACAATTGGTGTTAAAATTTTTTCTATTTATTTTATATAATTATTTTTGTACTATCTCATATAATCTTGTTAATCTGCCTCTACATAATTTTGTTAGTCTATCCCCGTTATTCACCTGTATTTGTCATTTTTTGGCATTTCACGTATGTGTAAGGCCAATTTTTGATAAAATTATCAATTATAATTTTAATTTGTTAAAATTATTTTTATAAGTTTTATCACCATAATTATTTTTAATAATTTTATTATAAAAATATTACCACTTTATTTTAAGGTAATATATAATTTTCATTCCTAGTAAATGAAAATGCTAGTCCTGTCCCTATTTTTCACTTGGTAATGGGTGTGTTTGGAGTTATATAAAAGTGTATAAAATAAAATAAAATTGTAAAAGAAAATATCTCGTAATTCGTGTAGTGAGTGAAGAATTTAAATTTTATTATCTCGTAATTCATGTTTGTAGAGTTTTGTAGGATTTTATTTTATTTTATTTTATTTTATTTTACTTTTTAAAATTTAAGAGTTCAACGATATAAATATAAGTTTTTAAAAGTAAGAGAATGTCCGTAATTTTTACAATATTACAAAGAATATAAAAATAATATTTTAATAAAAATGTTATTTATTAAAAGTGTTTATAAATAAAATAATTAAAATGATGTAATAATCGCAATACTCTTATAAAACACATATATCATTTTTTTTTTTCAAAACAAAGAAAGAACAAAAATACTAATTAATTATAACATGCTACAGTATCATTCTCATTATGTTTCTTTTTTTTTTTTTAATTAAAGTGTTTGTTAGTGTAAAGTGTTTGTTAGTGTTTTTCTATTTCAAATTGATTAGATGACAATATGGCACATCTTTCTTTTTAATATCACTCTCGATGATTTATTACGTCTATAATCTGAAGTTAAATTTATAACAAGAAACCGGCTTTATTTAGTGACAAGAAGCCAACATTATTGTTAGGTCTTTTTATTTTTATTTTATATAATTTTTCATTTAAATTTAAATTTTTTATTTTTAATATATTTTGAACATGTTATTCATTTTCGGAAAAATACATAAAAGATCCTTAAAATTAAAAAAAATAAAAAAATTCCCATTATTATTATTATTCACAAATCCCCACAAATCCAAAAAGTAGCCTTAAGTAATTAGTATAAATTTGTGCCGAGTAAGCCTCCACCCAAACCAACCCACCAAACCAAAACACACTCTCCTCCCCGCCCAACCATCACTAGAAAAATAATTAATGCACAAACTCAAGAACATGAGTCCTCTGTTCCTCTGCTACTTCTTCTTCTGCTTGCTCCTCTCTTCTTTCAATGTGAGATTCATCCTTACTTGAAATTTCATCTCTGTCTCTCTTCAATTCTCTTCTTCATTCTGATTACACTAATAATAATTTCAACTTTTGTTTCTCATATTCATGTGGGTGGTGTAGATGTATAAATACCTCTGTGCGCGTAATGTCTGTATATATATAAGCGATATGGCTGATGTATTTTGTTCTGCTAATATTGTAGGTTTGTGTCGCCGGGGCCGGCGGCGGGTCGTCGGAAGAAAATCCATTCACGCCAAAGGCGTATCTGATTCGTTACTGGAAGAAACACATCTCCAACGACTTGCCCAAACCGTGGTTCCTTCTCAACAAGGCCTCCCCTTTGAACGCCGTGGAAACCGCGGCCTTTACCAAACTCGCCGATCAGAACGGGCTCTCCACCCACCTCCCATCCTTCTGTTCCTCTGCCAAATTACTCTGCTTTCCCGATTTATCGCCGAGTCTAGAAAAGAATGACCACAACGTCCGCTTTGCCACGTACGAGAACAGGAACTTTACCAATTACGGCACGAATCGGCCCGGCGGAGTCGACTCGTTCCAGAACTACTCCGGCGACGTGAACCTCCCGGTGGATTCGTTCCGGAGGTACAGCCGTGACTCGGTCGGTCACGATGATAAATTTTCCAATTACGCCCCCAATGCCAACGTCGTCGATCAGAAGTTCAATACCTACGGAACCTCCGCAACCGGCGGAGCCGGCGCGTTTAAGAACTACAACCACTTCGTGAACGTCCCGAACCTCCGCTTCACCTCCTATTCCGCGGAGGGAAACGGACGGACACAATCGTTCTCTACATACACCGACCAGACCAATTCAGGGGACGAATCGTTCACCAGCTACGGGGAAAACGGCAATGCCGCCGCTAATGACTTCAAGAGCTACGGCAACGACTCGAATGTCATTGGATCGACCTTCAACGGCTATGGCGAGACGGCGAATGGCGCGAACGATAAGTTCGCTTCTTACGGGACAAACGGCAATGTCCCTGAGAATGATTTCCAGAATTACGGTGACGGCGGTAACGGTGCTGTTGATTCATTCGAAAATTACAGAGATCAATCCAATGTCGGCGGCGATTCGTTCAAATCGTACGCGAAGAATTCCAACGCAGCGGAGGTGAAATTCTCGAACTATGGGAAGTCCTTAAATGAAGGTACGGACAAGTTCACTGGATATGGCAAAGGGTCGTCGAATCACGCCGTTGGGTTCAAAACCTACGGAGTTAACAACACCTTCAAAGACTACGCCAAAAAGGGAGTCACCTTCAGCCAATACACTAACCAGAGCTCTGCTAAATTGACTTCAATGGCGGACAGTGCCAAAACCGTGAATAGATGGGTAGAGCCGGGTAAGTTTTTCAGGGAAAAGATGCTGAAGGCCGGGACGGTGATGCCAATGCCTGACATTCGAGATAAAATGCCTCAAAGGTCGTTTTTGCCCCGGGCGATCTCGTCCAAATTACCGTTTTCAACCTCGAAGCTCTCTGAGCTAAAGCGAATCTTCCATGCAAGTGAGAACTCGAGCATGGAGACCATACTGACAGAGGCGCTGAGCGAATGCGAGAGGGCACCAAGCCAAGGCGAGACTAAGCGGTGCGTGGGCTCGGCCGAAGACTTGATCGACTTCGCCGTCTCGGTCTTGGGTCGCAATGTGGTGGTGCGGACCACCCAAAGCACAGATGGGTCAAACCATGACATCATGATCGGATCGGTCAAAGGAATCAACGGCGGTAATGTCACCAAATCCGTCTCTTGTCACCAGAGCTTGTTCCCTTACCTACTCTATTACTGTCACTCGGTTCCTAAGGTTCGGGTCTACGAAGCGGATCTCCTGGATCCGAAAACTAAGGCCAAGATCAACCACGGAGTTGCCATTTGTCACATAGACACATCCGCATGGAGTTCGGGTCACGGAGCTTTCGTGGCTTTGGGTTCGAGTCCTGGGAAAATTGAAGTTTGCCACTGGATTTTTGAGAATGACATGACTTGGACTACTGCTGATTGACCCTTTTGAGAGCCATTATGTGAACTGAGTTCGAACCGGGTGGACTGTAGAACCGAGCCACCAATTCAAACCCAAGTCAAATCCATTTGATTTACTGCTTGAAGGGCTTGAGGATGAAATTAAGTTTTTCATAAAGGTCCTTAGTGACCATGGTTTGATGACTGCTGCTTAAAAGGAATAAGCTTGCATTGCCATAATATCCTATATGTGCATGCTAATACATATGTTCCCATATATATATATATATATATATAGACATCTCAATCTAATATGTGAAGTCTAATGTATTAATTAATGTTTATAGATAGCTGATCAAAGTCAAAACCAAATACTAAGCTGACTATGCGAGGTTTATAATTACTTTCAAAGCCAATCAAAACATTTAAGTTTGATCAGTAAATTCAACAACATTTTAAAAATTACTAATTTCTTACTTGTCGTTCAATTAAACCTTATGGCAGCTTCATTTAACTATTCATTCTCATTTATTTTTAATTATAAAGTAAGAAAAAAGAAACAGTATGAGAAATGTTTAATTAATAAATTAAGGAAGAAAGATAAGTTATATTTGGCATTAAAAAAAAAAAAAATTAGAGAATGATTACAGTGCTTCCTTATTTACGAGAGAGTTATGTAACTAGTCCTTAAAATAGCGAGTCTATAGATTGTCTAATGGAGGATTAAAAAGGGAAAAAAAAAAAAAAAAACTCTTCTTTTATTTTTGTCATCTAAAACTAAGTAATTCTCTTGATTAGGTAACTTGTTATTAATGTCTCCGGAAACCTAAAATATGTTAATTTGGTGATTAGTCGATGAATAATTTGTCTGAGTTCAAATGTCTAAAGCATTAATTTTTTTGTATTTCATCCTAGTTTAAATGATCAATATTCCATAAAAATTTATAATATTTTTATATATAGTGTTCTCAATGCATGCAAGTCTGTTCCACATATTTGTATTAAACATTTTTTGGAACAAGTGTAAAGTTAAGCAAATTGCTTTACGAATTTTTGTGAAATGGTTGGAGGAAGAATTAAATATTCCCTTTGGCAGGGTACTCCCATGGAGATAGAAGCTATATTTTCGTTAAAGAGAATTGATCATCTAGTCTGTTAATTTATGTGGGGGCTATATGAAACTCCCATTAAGGTAAGATCAATTAGAAGTAGCATCTCTCTCTTTATATCTATTTGTTTTATTTTTGGTGTCCTATCGTATGTAAAGCCTTATTCTCCGTTCCATTGGGCACTTGAAAGAAAGAGAACCAATTTGGTAGTCAAGAGACTCAGATTGGCCACTCCGACTTCCAGAGCCATAGGACCCACGTCCACTTCTTCCAGTGTGGTTAGGTCTAACAAAAGGAACTTCGTTCAATTCTTCGATCAACATTCTCTCTGAAACAGAAAAGGAAAGAAGGAAAAAGAAAAAGCAAAAGCAGATGCAGAAGACAAAAGAGAAAGATGTATGGAAAGCTTGTCAATATAATTAGAATTGATTAAGTAGCAAGCAATTAAGCCAGTGGCAAGTGATTCAGGGAATAATAGCAGTTCAGTGTAGAAAAGTAATGTACATATATAATTCTACAAGATGTAAAAATATTAATTTTACTGTTGGACCCAGGACGGATCAAGAATTTTTATTAACAGAGGACCAAACACTCAAAAATGGGATAACAAATTGCATGGAGGTTAAAAATAAGAGAGAAGCGATGTTATTTTTACGGAAATAGAAAATTATTCTTGAATATTAAATTAATAAATATATTTTTCATATTTTAATAGTTCAACTGATCATTTTAACAGTACAAGAGAAGTCCCTTTTATTAAAAAAATATAATTATTATTAAGTTTTATTGTTTATAAAATTTATTGTATTATATATTATATTTACTGATATTATGTTTAAAAGTTTTAATACTATAGTTAAGAATGGATTTTGTTTTACAAAAAAAACTTGGATTTGATTCTTATAAACTTTTTTTATATTAAAAAATTTAAATTTCTTAATAAGGTCAAAATACCTTAATTTTAAATTAATTTAATTTTTTTAATAAAACTAAAATATTAGAGGTATTTTAGCCATTTCAAATCAAAAAGGTCACTTGCCCTTCTTATCTCTACTTGGCTCCGCCCTTGGTTGGACCCAACATTACATACGTACCCTCAATCGATTGCTTGAAATAATACAAAAACTTAATTGATTAAGAATGCATTTGGAGTGCTAAAAAAAAATTATAACCTTTATTTTGATATTACCACATATCACTTGTAGAACAAATTAGGTTTTCGGTAGAAACTTGTAAAAATTGAAAAAAATTGAAGATAGTTGGGAAAAAATGTTGGAAAAAATGAGAAAGTTGAAGTGTTTTTGGGGTGCACTCTAATTACAATGCTTATTATCTAGTTGCTTGTACAATTAACGGAAAAATTAATTGTCTGATTTGCAGCTCATTAATTTTGATAAGAAAAAAAAAATTAAAACCACATTCTATATTTTTTAATTAATAAAAAATCTACATAAAACCTATTTTGCTACCCAAGAATCTTAGATGAGGGGGATAAATTTGTGTAGGGGCCTACACTTCAGAGAGGAGAGAGCAACCTCTTATGTATAATTTTTTTTAATTAAAATTAAACAAAATTTAGTAAATTTTTAAAATCGTGAGACAGAAAAGCATAATTTATAAGAGGCTGTTTGGAGGTTCAAAAACAAGAAAAAAAATGAAACTTTTGGTAGTTTTTTTGTGTTTTTTTAGTTATATTTTTGTATATTTGGTGGAACAAAGTGTATTTCTTAACAATTTTTTGTAATTTTTATGTGTTTGATAAACTTTTTATTGTAACAAATAAAAAAAGTGGTAACTTTTTTGTGTGTTTGGTATAATTTTTTACTGTAGCAAATAAAAAAAGTGGTAACTTTTTGTTTTATTTTTTACTGTAGCAAATCAAAAAAATGAAAAAATTTATAGTTCTATCAAACACACCAAAAGTTACAAAATAACAAATCAAAAAAATGAAAAAATTTGTAGTTCTACCAAACGCATCAAATTTTAGTACTTTTTTGCTAATTTTTGAGTCTCCAAACGGGCCCTAAACTTTTATTCATTCCTGTACAGTTAAATGTTAATGCTTTAGAAATTTGAAAATGTGTTAATTTTCAAGTCCAACTACCAAATTAATTGTTTTTCGATTCATCCATTTCTGTTTGGTAATTATAGGGATTCATGAGTACTTCATTTAATTTACGAATATTGTTTGTAATGAAACAATTTCATTCCCACGACCTAGAGAAAAGCTAGCTAGCTATCAACATGCATGAAACATGAATGCTCGTGCTTCGTATGAAAGAGGCTATATATATACACTTGGAGATATATTCAAGCTCAAAATCACGGCAATGAAGATTTTTTTTGTTAAACTAATTTGAACTGGCTAATTCTCATTTACTATGAGGGGTTCTATTTTTATTAAGTTCACGATTGGAAAAAGTGCACTTCATTTCCACTTAGACAAATTTAAATGATAAAGTCAAATATAAAAATTCCAAGGGTGTGCTTGAGTAAAAATTTGGTAGAAAAAAATTAAAAGAACAAATGAAAAGAAATAAATAGAAAAGATGAAAAATATTAAATTTCAAATAATTATCCTTAGTTTAAATGGACTAATAAAATATAATAAAACAAAACGTATTCATCAATAAGTTAGTTTTCTAATTTAATTATTATTAATTTCTTAAATCTAATGTTTTTTTCCCCTTCATTTTTTATTACAAACCAAACATAAAAAGAAATTTTAAGTTTTATATCTTTTTTTTTAATAAATCCTTGAGTCAACCATAATATAAAAGTGTGTTTGAATTATTCGCTGAGGAAAATTAAAAACTAAAAAATCAAATGAAAAAAGTTAAATCAAATGATATATATTGGTTCTATTTTATTTTATTTTTTAGTTGGATTAGGAAAAAAAGACAAGAAGGTGAACACATATTTGTTAAAATTTTGATTTTTTATTTGATTAATTGCAAAAATTATGTACATAATATTTTATTTTCTTTAATCTTTTCCTTAATTTATTCAAACACAGGGTGAGTGATTAATTACTTGGTTCGTGACACCAGTACATGGGGTCCTTGAATGGCAAAAAAGATTGATAAATTTGATGTAAAAATGATATATAATAAAATTTTATTGAAGAAAATTAGTAATTTTAAATAAATTTTTTTATAATTTTTAGTAAAATTTGATAAAACAAACACTACTATAGGGTGTGTTTGGAGTGATAAAAAGTAAAAAAAAAAGAGATAAAGTGAAAAAAATTATGAGTTCGTAATCTATGCAGTGAAATAAAAAAATTGATATAATAAAAAATTTTTTAAATTTTTAAATTTTTTTTTAATTATTTGTCGATACCAAACGGTACCTATATAAAACACATAGCAAGATGGAGACACGGGCAAATAACGTTAGAATTGCACTTAATGCCTCAATGGTACAATGGTAGTATGTCACCCTCCAGACAAAAGCAATTATGATTTGGCAGGCACCTCACGGATCATGCTGAAAAGGGTTTGCTTTTATTGTTTAGCAATTGTTTATTCTTTTATCCAGTTTCTTACTAAAAAACAAATCAAATCAAATCAAATCAAATCAAATTTTTTTTCATTAAGTGGGGTCGATTATATAGATTTATCGACGCAAATTAAATCTGTTTAAGACTATATCCTCCGATAGATCTAAGCAGGTTAAGTTATATTTAATAGTTTCTTTCTAACTTTTCTTGAGTCTTCCTCTACCTTCCTACTACTGGCAATCTCCATAATTTCACACCTTCTAACAGGTACCTCCGCTGGACGCCTTCTAACATGGCCAAACCATTTTAATCGATTTTTTCTCATTTTATCTTTAATTGGTGCTATTCCTACTTTACCCCTAATCTTCTCATTCCTAATCCTATCTTTCCTTATAATCCTACACATCCATTTTAGCATCCTCATCTTCGCAACTGCCATCTTCTGACTATTATTATACCTTACTGCCCAACACTCTGATTCATATAGTAGCGCTGGTATAACCGCCACCTCATAATACTTTCCTTTCACATTGAGGGGGACTTTTCGGTCGCACAAGACTCCCGAACCACTCTTTCATTTGGTCCACCTGACTTGAATCTTGTGACTTACATCAATATCAATCCCTCCATCTTGTTGCACCATAAATCGAAGGTACCTAAATTTATCTTTCTCTACAATCTTTTGTGTATCTAAACTTATTTCTATACTACCCGTTATCCTACTTTGACTAAACTTACATTCCATATATTCCGTCTTACATCGGCTTATCTTAAACCCTTTTGTCTCTAACGTTTCCCATCACAATTCTAACTTAACATTCACTTTTTCTCTCGTCTCATCTACTAAAATAATATCATCTGCAAATAGCATACACTACGACACCTTATCCTGAATATGTCTTGTAATCTCATCCATAATTAAAGCAAACAAGCACGGACTTAACGCTGAACCTTGGTGTAAACCAATCGTAATAGGGAACTCGTTAGTCTCTCCATCAGTCGTCTGGTATAGATATCATGGCTCTATCATATATGTCCTTTATCGTCTCAATATATGCGACACACACTCTTTTTTTTTTCCAGTACTCTCCATAGAATCTCCCTAAGAATCCAGTCTTACTAAAAAACAAAAAACAATAAAAAAAAATCACTAATAACAAACTTGCTTCGCTGCAACTATTTTGCTCAGAAAAAAAAGCATATATATTTAAATTTGAATCAATTAAAGAAGTGCTTCCTTTTTACTTTCGTTTTCATTTGGTGATAAAAAAGGTGCATTCAACAGCCACTGGTATGAGAAAGGCCTATTGGGCTAATGGCTTAGGTACCAATTTCTTATTTGAGATGTTGAGAGTTTGATGCCTGCGGATTCGGTGTTTGATGCCCGAGGGAGTGAGATTGAAAATTTATATATAAGTGAGATATTTAGGAGTTCTAAAATAAAATTTGAGAGTTTTAAAGTAAAATTTGAAATAATTCAAGTCTTCACAAATATATATATATATATTAAAATTATACTACACGTTTAGAAAAAAAAAAATTGGAAGCTCCATTTTGAGCTCTAACTTTCTTCAATAAATTTATTAATTTATTAATTTTTTTTAACTTTTACTAACTTTTTAATTTTTACCTACTTTCTCTAACTCTTCAAATTTTTTCAAATTTTATAAATTTTTACTGAATAAATAATTTTTTTTTTCCAAAGATAACATGTAACACCAAAACAAAGTTGCAAAAAGTTTAATTTTTCTAATTTACCAAACACTCCAAATCAATCACTCCCCTCTTTTTTTGAAATCTGGGATTTTTGGATCTGTTTGTGTGTAAACTCAACTAATTCTTAAAACTCTAAAATTAACGACAGAATAAATCTTACAGTAATTTTAAGAAAACTCAAACTAGTGACTATTAAAAAACAAATCTAAGATTTACGAGTTTACAAACCAACCCTTCCACGATGTGTTGTGACCACTTATATCAACTCTATTGGGTAGAATTTTCATGTAAAAAATTGGCATCTTTTAAAACATTGCGGAAGAGTTCATCGCTCTCTAATTGTTGCGCTATCCATTTCGAATATTTCTATTGTTATTATTTTGCAATTAGTCAAACAAAAACAAAAGCAGCAGTGCTTTGGAGTAATTAATGCATACGACTTAACAATAATTAATTGAAAAAACCTTTAATGATATGTACAAATAATTAGTTGCGACCAATTGAGCACATGCTTTTTAATTTAATGGATCATTATCCAGAACTAAAGAGATGCTGGTTTGACCCTTGACTTTTAGTGCCAAATCCAATGTATCGTAATCTAATCTGGATGTTTAAATAGGATTTTTTTTTTATTTTTTGAAAAATATTTTATACTAAGGCTTTGTTTGATAAGTCTCACTTGGCTATTCAAAATTTTTAATTTTTTTAAATAACCAAATTTATTCTTTTATATTTTAAATTAAAAAAGGCAAAAATATCAAATTAATAAAAATTTAAAAAAATTAGCTACTAAAAATTTATTTTTTTTTTCAAATACAAAGTTAACTTTTTAGTTTCAAATATTCAGACCAATTTTGACGCACACTCAAGAACAAACTCAATATTTTACCTATTAAACTACCACTTAAAGTTTATAGCTTACCTGTTAAAATACCTTTTATGTTCTCAAATAATATTAATTGTTTATGGCACGCCTCTAACCTAAGGATTTTAGCGACCGCTTTACGATCGCCTAAAGTGGTCGCTAACAGTATTTGCAACCGCCAGCAATAAGTTGCAATTGGCTCGTCACAAAAAAAGTATTAATGACCACTAAGGTAGTCGCTATTATATTTGCAACCGCATAACAACCGCTGGTGAGTAAAAGTCTAGCTTTTTAGCGACCGCCTCCACAAGTGGTTGCTGTTTTTTTTCCTGCGAAAATTGGTCCAAGTGGCACCATTTGACGTGTAATTATTAGCGACCACGTTTGATTTTTAGCGACCGCCTTATTCGGTCCCAATAAATATAGTATTCTTTTTTTAAATTTTATTATTATTTTTTATTATTGTAATTATTTGAATTACTTGTTTACTAGTTGTTTATTATTTATATTATTTATTTATAATAGCTCTTTATTGTAATTATTATTTATTTATAAATATTTAATTCAAATTTAATTTAATTTAGTTACATAATTTAGTTTTGCACATTTAACAAAAAATTTTTTAGATAAAATAAAACAAAAATCCACATTTATATATACAAAAACAATATCAAATTTAATTACAAAATAAAATTTTGTTACATACAAATGTTCAGAATTCAAAAATTAAAATACAAATGTACTGATCATTATTCTCAAATGATAAGCATCGATCTTCATAATTGGCTCCTAATCACCTTAATCCAGTCCAAGAGGGCCAGCCACCATTGTTCGTGTCCTACAATGAAATAATAATGAAATGAGAACGTTATAACAATATATGAATAAATAAATTTTTATAAAATTTTAATTAGTAATAAAAACGAAAAATAATATTTCTAACTTGAGGATGAGGAGGAGAATGGCTCTGATTTTGAAATAGGTGCCTCTCTTTCTCAGCCATCATTTTGGCTCGAAGTGACGCCTCTTGCGCATCCATCTCCGCTTGGAGGGTCTGAAACAGGTCCTAGTCGCGACGTCTGGCTTGAGAGGATGACTCCGCTCATGCGATGGACCGGTGTGGAATGCTTGCACCCCATGTAAGCGTATATCCGTGATCATCACATCCGATGATAGAAAAAAATATCTCGTCTCTCCTCTCCTCGGACTTCTTCTCATCTAGCTGCAACTCATCTAGATATGTATTAAACTGAGCCTAATCGAAACAAGACAAGATGGATAAAGAAGATAAGTAACTACATTGTCTAAATCAAAATTAAACCATGTGTTCATTGGCCAAAATATAAAAATTACTTACCTATATGGCCTGAACCTCTCGCGAATCAGTTCATCCAGTCACCAATCACATGGCCATCTGATCAGTCTTCAAGCCCCCCTCTGTTCTCTGTTAAATGGTAATTTATATGTTAATAATTTATTATCATAAGACATGAAAATAAAAAAAAAAATTATGTGGTAGGCTAACGTTTTACCTTGTAGCAGACATGAGTAAAGTGTCGAGTCCCCTCCTTGTGGCCAGGGCTCTGCATTCCTCGATTTTTCAAGTTTCTCTCGGCTTCCGCCTATTTCATTTTTTCTTAATTAATTTTGGTAACTTATGTTTTATAACTTAAAAATTTAAGAAAAAAAATTCAACTCGCAATCTATTAACCTGTGCCTCCTGGTTTGACCAATACCTAACGAGCTTAGCCCACTGGTGGGGAAAGACGCCTGGCGAGACCCATTGGACGATGTAAGGGTCATTCTTATGACCCTTCTAGTATTTCTCTTTAATCTTATTCTTATGATCCTTCCACATCTTCCGACACTTACTGTATATAATGTCCCGGAAGTTTGGAGGAACATCAACTACATTGGCCTGAAAATGACAAATTACAGAATATTATTTAATATTACAAGTTTCAGCATAGAAACCATGTACAAAGGAAATAGGGAAATTTGATACATGCACCTCGACCTAGAGACCCTCGAATGTAGCATCTGGGAAATGGTCCTACTCGAGGGTGGTCAATGAGAATCTAATTGGATTTCGGACCAAGTGTCTGAGCTGGGAAATGAGGGACCATCCATTCTTCCCCACCGGATAGGGTGTGTCATCCCACTGTATAGTCATCCACTATGACCCGTAGTTCTATTGCGGCAATCCCTTTAAAAGCCCTCTACCGGACCTCGAAGGCTTGCTCGAAGTGAAAGAATCTGTTATAAACAAAATATTAAGTGACAAGTTTTTACGGAGGAAATATTTTTAATAAATAAGATAAAGTCTTATCTGACAAACTTTACCTGCCCCTCTATTGTCAGACACTGAAGGTGCTTGACTGTGCATCCAAGGACGCGCTGAAATGGAGGGTGATGGCAGGATAGCATCTGCTGAGCTGTTGCCTGCACAGGATAGACCGAGGCGCTCAGCCATCGTCCTAGGACCAGTCTTCCTGCTAGAACGTCCGAACATGTCTCCCTAACTGTTCACAAGTTAAAATCAACTTTATTTGGATAAAAAAGTACACAATACTATATTAGGTATGTAAATCAATGGTATCTCCTACGATTGTGTCCTTAACCCAATTAACATCTTCACCACGTTGGATGATTGCATCTTAGTCAAGAACTTGATGGGCGAATGCATCAATATCTGGCTCATCGCACTTAATCTGATACACCCCTTTTCTTGACATTTTAACCGCAATTTGCGAATTAGATTTGACTCGATCTTCGACATAATAAACTTGCTATGCCATGGACTCCAATATGTACAGTTCATCTTTTACTCGTACATCTTGGTATAACAAATTGTTGAAATTTACCGATTTAAATTGGTACTTATCAGTTCTAACCCCACAAATTGGATCGGCCTGGATATACTTGAATAATAAAAATCCTAAACCGCGATTATAAACGACTTCAATAATGTCGTTCAATTAGCCATAGTAGTAACTACCGTCAACAAATGGACAACTGATGCCACTATTTTATGTAGCTCGCCTATCATATACTTACTTGATGCGAAATCGAAACCCATTGATGTCACAAGCTGTGTGACGTCGGGCGGTCGTATAAGGACCATCAACTAATTGGTTCATTTTATCGGTCAAAGTAGGATTGGTAGTACTTCGTAGATTATAAACCTATATATGTGAACTTATACTAAATTGTGTCCCAGTAAATCTTGAAATCTTTTCTTTTCTATTTTTTTCTTTAAAGGGCCATTCAAACGGGTTGTTAGAGTAAGTAGGATTAAAATAAAGTATTTGCATTGCAAATTCAGTAAAACTAAAACTACAAATGAGGACATAGTAAAAATTAAATATCAAAAAGTGCCAAAAAGTGATTATTTTCAATACTTTGAATCAATCATTCAAGTAAATGAAGGGATTCAAGATAATGTTATTCATAGAATTTGAGTTAGATGGTTAAAATAAAGAAGTAACTTAGGTGTTTTACATGACCGGAAATACCTATTAAGTTGAACGGAAAATTTTATAGGATCGTTATAAGGCAAACTATGTTTTATGCTATGAAGTGCTAGGCAGTAAAGAGGCAACACTATCATAAGATAAGTGCAGCAAAAATAAGAATACTAAGATGTATGTGGGATAACACATGAAAAAATATGATAAGAAATTAATATATTTGAAAGAAAATTGAAATAACACAAATATAAGAGAAATTAAGATAAGGTCATTTAAGATAGCTTGGTCATGTCCAACATAGACCAAGGGATTCACCAGTGCAAAAGAAATTCAAGTAGAAAGGATAAAAAGGATAAAATGTATACTTGAGATTACATAGACTTAAAGTGTGAGGAAATACCTAATTTGATAAAATCTCTGTAAAAACATAATCCATGACAGAAATGAAGGGAAGAAGAAGATTCATGTTGTTGATCCTAGCTAAGGATTTGTTGAGTTGAGTTGTACATGTGTCTGCCCTGTTGTTTCATATTCGCACACGTTGTACTTGTATCATATCATAAAAGATGCTTCAGGCATTTGAACCAACATCAAAACTAATATATTGCTTGAAAGAAAATCTCAACAGACAAAACAGAGATGAAAAGATCTTGAGGCCAAGGCCTTCAGTCTAGCATATGCAAATTAAGATTGGTATCAATATTATCATTTATTAGACAAGGTGAATAATTCAGTCGTTCATAAGATAATCTCATAATTGTTCCTTAATAAACAAATCACATGGATTGCAATTTATAACTGCGTCGAAACATATATCGGGGCATAGTAGTTCAACATCAATGTACATATTGAGTGCTATATATTAAAAATATCAACAATATATAAATTACCTCTTCTTAGGCCCATAACCAGATGCTCCTAAAACAATCATCCCCGGAGCAAAGCAAGCTAATTCATCCATCTGCAAGTAACTGGAAAAAAGATAAAAGCGTGCAAAGCATCATGAGTTAAAGCAGCACTATATGAAACCTACATTACATGCAATTTATTACCCTTGTCAACAAGAGAATTCCCAATCTTCTCACGAATACATGTAAAAGATGATGGTGTAGTTGTCCGAATCAAGCTTGATAGACCTTTCATTGATATCTCCCACATATCTCTGTTTGCCAAAGTTACAGAAAAGAACTTTCCCATGAGGAAAGGTGTATCTCAATTTCCAATTCAAACTTGGAAATGTAAAACAAGATCAATATAGACAACATATTAGATATAATCCCTCACAAAAGCCTAATAAAAAGATAAAAGGTTTGTTTTTCTAATTTCTAAGTGATGTTAGGGAAATACTTTTTGATAAGTGATCTTATGAATGTTTAACTTCTCAATACAACCATAAAATTCCTTCCAGTGCTTAAAAAAATAAAAAAATAAAAAAAGAGAGAAAGGAAGAAAGAAAAAGAGAGCAAGAAAATGTTGCATGGGATATAAAATGTTCAAATGTGGCTGATAGTCTTTTACCATAAAAGTTTCACAACATCTACGGTTATAGCTTGATGATTAAGGCTGCATGTTAATTATTAACTTGCATGATAGGAGCAGTTCCAGATTAACATAGCAAACAAAAAATTGTTGTAATGGGCTTTCACCTACAAAGTTTCACAGCAGCAGTCCTATTTCCTTGTATCCAAACCTTGAGTAAATATTCATAGAAACTGCAATCAAGCATTTTCCCATATCCACCTATTAAGTAAAAAATGTTATTTAATGACATTGAATTGACAAAAAGATTATATTACTTCCATGTGATGTAGCTGTCAATTTGCAAAAATATGACATGAATGAGCCACTTGTATGGAAAGGCAGGATTTCATCCTGAGAAATGCAAACAATCACTCAGGGAAAACAACTCACAAAGGTCTTCAGGGATCTTTTCTTCTGCTAGGGCTCAAGAGGAACTAGACGATTGATCAGGGATCTTGAATAATCTACAGTGGGTTGGGGGGCGGCTGGGCCCAGACTAATTTTTTGCTTAATTACCTCACTCTCAAATGTAAATAAAGATGCAAATTCAGCTTTCAAAGGTGTTGAGTAAGGAAAATCAAGACAAACTCCCCCAAGTGCAAGGTTTCATTGTAGCACAATTAACTGGTGAGAACCAGGTCATATCCACAGGGATCTAGGGAGCAAAATCATGTTTGGAGCAAAATCATGTTTGAATCAAATGGATTAAAGAGGCAAAACATGGCTCACATGAATGGTAAACAGAATTGAAAATCTGGTTTGGAATTTTTGATGGTTTTGGAAATGGGTTTTGAAATGAAAACTAAACTTAACTAAAACTTGATATTAAAAAGATGGGCAAGACAATTCCAATGCCTATCCAAATCAATCTCAAAATACCAAGAGTGAATAGATCATCAATTTTAGTTGCTCTAATGTTTGGAGAAAATTAATTTCAAATGATACAAGCCATGGATCAAACAAGTGATGTGCATAAGCTATCATGAAAACTATAGAAGATCTAACTCTAGAAACTCCCATACATATTTGCAATAAGAGTTCTGAATTCAGCAACTTCTATGAACTCATTGATAGAATATGTAAACAAGTGTTAATCGGACATTGAACCATTGATTTCGAGAGTAACGAGATACAACTAAGATTGATAACCAAAGAACTCAAAATTAATCCATGAAGAATGGCATCTTGGAAATCATTGGACAGGACATTATCCTTGCCTTGGCCCAAGAAAAACTAGCCGATCATCTTAAGAAAATGAAGAACAGAAATGAAGAACAGAGACATGACCTTCAAAGCTGGAAAATGTAATTTTCTCTTTAACTCCAATTGAAATCTAATTACAAGAATGAAATTGTAATGTGCTGTAGAATTCAAATCTAATTACAATAAACTGAAAATAAAAATCAGAATTGAAAACAAAAATTGCAGAAAATCTGAACCAGAAAATGAAGAAGGAAGAAGATGAAGTTCCCTAGCTACTCTCTCTCTCAAAAATTTTCTATCTCCTCCCGTATATCCCCTTTTTTCATCTCTCGTGGGTGTGGGTCGTGTGATGCCATCATTCCCCAGTCTTTCTCTCTCCTCCAGATTGTATTCCCCCGAATCTGTAAAATCACGTGGAATCTATTTTCTGCCAACGGTCCTAGTATTCGAATACTGCTTGGTTGTATTCGAATATGCATTTCCTCCAGAAATTCTCTGAACTCTTTTTGACAGCATTCGAATGCTTTAGCACTATATTCGAATGTTCTCCTCCTTCCAAAATTCAACTTGTTCAGCAACTGTATTCGAGTAAGTCAATCTCCACATTCGAATGGGATCTCTGCTGCAGAAATTTCCAGATTGCTGGATTTTCTTTTCTGGTATTAGATTTACCTGGAAATTCTTCTTCTGCTCCCATGACTTTACTCAACAAATCCATTTCAACAGATGTGCTTCAGCATCTCCTTCTTTGCATTCTTAATTTAGCTCAAATTGCTTCTCTTTATGGCACAATTCAACACATGTTCCATATTTTAAAGATGTGGATAAATTCTGCACCAAACACCTGTCTTATATCAATTATGTCATGTATAAAAGTGTATTTAAGTGAACAAATGTGTAACAACTCAAGCCCAATCACACCCCCAAACTTAGACATTGCTAGTCCCTAGCAATGCTTAAAGAAGGAAGGCTACCTTTAAAAACAATCAACATTTTCATGTTATGAAGTTGCACATCTGTGAAGAACACATCTAAAAATAGCATCTTCAATTCTAAATGGATAATAAGTCATAACCATGGAATGTTACTCAATACATCAAGCTAAGAAATTTAAGCTAACACTCCTAGAATCATGAAATTAGGTATGGTATGTGAAATTTGCTAAACACTTGATCCAAGCATGAAAATTCAGTTCTTAACCTGTTAACTCAACATAGATCTCCATAATCAAACTCTATCCTGAACTTTGAATCATATTACTTCCCAAAGCTTTAACTTCAAAATCTCACCTTGGAATTCACTCACAAGAAAATGAAGCACACAAGATTCCCCTCAAGATGCCCCTTTTTGTAAAGAATAAATGTAAATCAAATTCTAAGAGGGTGCATCTACAAGTCAAAAACGTTCAATCAAATAAAGAAAAGGACTTGGCATAACTCCATGAAAGAATAGTGCAGTAAGGTTATTTTAGAATTTTCACTATACCCCCCAATTCCTAAATTTCACAATTGAATGATAATTCTTCCAAAGATCAATTAGGACTTGCTTTGGGTTGTAATGGGGCCATGAGGTTTGATGAGGTAGTTGAAAGGAGGATTAAGGAATTCAAAATGAATTGGAACACTGAAATCAGTTTCATTTTTTTTTTGGATGTCTATATATCTAAAAGTTGAAACTCATAATCGAAACAGAGTTTTCTGAATTTGGACATCACCATATCCTCTTATCATTCTTTTCCTTCCTTCCATCAATTTTTCTATCCTCACCCCAAAAATCCCAAAATGTTGTTCATTGCTCTTCCTTAATATTTTCAGTGTATTCCAATCTGTTAGGGAAGGCTAAAGAGCATTCATAATGGTTAAGGGGATGATATAGTAAGAATAAAGAAGTATGAATGCTCTAATAAAGCTCAAACTTGGCTCCAAGGATGATGTTCATCAAAGAAAAGGAATTTTTTTTTAAGCTCAAAAGATAAGAAAAATGGCCTAATATCATTTCCTTGGTTTCATTTCATTCAACCATAAAAACTAAGAACCAAGAATCAAGTTCAATTCATCTACAACTTCACAAACACCCAAAGCAAAGTATTGTAATTGGAGTTATTGAAGAAAATGAAGTAAAGAAATGTTTCAGCTTTTGATAAGCTCTAGAGTAATTGCATATCTCTCATAAACAAAGCTTAAAGGCTCAAAATCTCACTTCAGGTTTAAGTCTCCACTATGGCTGGGAAATAATGCAATCCATTGTTCAATCAAGAAACTCATTCATAAATGTCCATGTCTAAGTTGACAAGTTAAAAACTAACTCTATCCATACCAATTCAACCATTAAGCAAATTAAACATAACAACTAATTCAAATTCCAAACTGAAAACTCAAAATCCAGCAATCAGCATCAAGGTACATTCTAAGTTATAGCCTGTCATGCATTTAAAACAAAAGAGCTCATCTCAACTAAACAGATCACAACACAACCCCAATGCTCAAAATGGATTTCCAACAAAAATATCATTCAAATTCAGAGTTCAAAATCATTCAAATTCAAAATTAACAAAATCAGAAAATAAAACAAAAGAAACTGTTTTCTGAGGACAAAACATGGCTTTAAATTTTCCTAAAATTCATTCACAGATTCTAGCTTTATGGCTCAAGGACAGCAGGCTTCAATGATCTGGAGGTGTCATATAATCTTCAGGAGCAGCTGGTTCATGTAACCCTTCTAACATTTCAAGCATTTGTTGATGATCAGCATCCTGTTTGTCCTTTAAATTCTTCAGCTCAGCTGCCATCTCCATTTGCTGATCCTTCACCTCATTCACTAATGCATACAAGCTTTGAAGAGTCACCACTTCAGTCCCTGATTGCTCCTCAGATTGCTGTTCTTTCTGTGAGTCTACTGCCGCCTTCCTTGCTAATTGCCCTTTACTCCTCTTCATTGAAGTTTGAGCAATTCGAGTGGCAGGTTTCACTGTCTCCATTCCACTCTTTTCCTTCACCCCATGACCTTGCAGAATTTTAGTTATCAAACCCCCAAAAGGCAAACCAGAATTCACCTCTGGTTTTGCAATTGCTCCAGTGATTATATTCCAAATGTGCTTTGTCAAGTCAATGGGGATATCTAGGAGAAGCCTTCCAATCATCTCAGCTTGTGGTAAAGTCACAGCTGAGACATAGGCATGTGGTAAAATCTTTGAACAGACCAACATGTGCAACACTTTACTCTTATCTGTGAGGTCCTCTTTTGACAATCTAACTCCCTTCCATTGAGCTTGAGGGTTTCCAGAAAGCAACTTTACCAAATTTTCTTTTTTAAGTTGTTCTATCCATTCAGCTTGCTGTTCCGAATTAATAACCATAGACTGTCCAAATGGTAATCCAGCATACATTGCAATAGACTCAGGTGTCAGCAGTATTTCCTTCTTTCTCACATTGGTCTTAATCTCAATTTTTCCTTTCTTTCCTTTCACAGCATTAGAATAAAATTCCCTAACCAGAGGTACTACTGCCTTCTGACTCACAATAACCCAATCAGTCCATCCCCTCCTGTTAATCATGTCTACTAGCTCATAAGGGGGATCAGAATAGTCTTCAATGTTGATACCCCTCTCACACAGGACAGCCCTCTTAGAATACCAATTAAGGTATCTATCTTTTGCTACTTCATTAGCAAACCTAGGGTTAGAGTAGGGTGTTGCAGAAGTCCCTTCACCAGGAACTTCTGTTCTTGGAATGTCAGCTTCAACATTGACATCCACATTGATGTCGTCTGGGGCTTGTTCAGGTTCAATGGTTGGTTGGCTTTCAGTGATAGGAGAAAGTGTAGGAGATTGGGGTTGGGCACTTAGGTCTACATGTTCATAGAAAGAAGATTGAACAGACCTGGCACCTCCCATAGTTTCCCTCAATCGCCGACTCCATCGCCTTGGTCCAGGTGCAGTCACCTTCCTCTTCATCCTTATTCCCTCCAAACTTCAGATTGTTCTTCTTCAATCTTCTCAAGAAAACCCTAGCTTCGTATTTGTCTTTCAGAAATCCCAAATCTCTGTTTTGCACCCCTTTTAATTTGAGTAGATGGGGGGAATTTAAGGGGTGTGTGCTTTTAGGGCATTCAGATATGAATTTTCAAGTATCTGAATGAGAAAAACCTCATTTAGGTTACTGACCCGCCTCAGCATATTCGAATACCACAGACCCCATTCGAATACAGTCTCCCATCTAGCAATCCAGTAACTGACCAAAATCTGTGATGAATTCTCAGAGAAATTTAAGCCATGTTTCTGCATATTTTTCTTTTTTTTTAGAAACTTTGACAAAATTAAATTTGAAAAATCCTGTTGAATTGTTAGCCCACAATTTAATCCAAAAATACATCAATACAACCAATTACAATATAAGCTGTAACAGGTATTCGAATATCACAGCCCATATTCGAATAGGTTGCATCAGAAAATCCCAAACAGTAATTCCAGTGTTCAAATCTGCTAACAATCCCATAGAAATGCTCAAACCTTATTTTGTCACCTGAGTTAAGTTTATTCACACTAATAACAGCTAAACTCAAAAGAAGAACAAAAAGAACAACTTAAAAAGAAGAAATCAAAGAAAATTTAGAAATTTTTTTTTTTTTTTAGAAAATTCTCGGCATTTTAGCTAAATTAAACACACTACTCAAATTTCAATTCATCAAGTATAACAGAGTAGATCAGCAATTTCATTCAGCATATTCCAATCAACACCAATGCATAAGACCAAGAAAAGAACTCAAACTATTTCCCCCCCCAACTAGAAACAAGCATTGTCCTCAATGCACAAACAAGTCAAACAATTTGGAATAAAGTGCAAAGGGAAAAGAGGTACCTGCTGAGTTTAAGGTTAACATGTTTGAGTGATGTAGACCAGCTGAAACTCCAAGGTATTACCAAAACAGTTGCTCCCCCCAACTTGTTCAATGCAATATTCTCAAAGAAAATGCAAATCAATAAAACCAAAATAATGCAAAATGGGTTGAGTGTAATTAAGGATCAGTGAGGTTCTGCCAAGCATCACAAACAACAAAGATGCAGGAGATCAGTAAATATGCAAGATGGGTTGCTGTTCACAGATGAGATTTTGTGCTCAGATGGCCTATTCAAATGACTGTTCAGCTATTCGAATGAGATGAATTTCTCATCTGATTTGGACTTATAGTAGTACCAGATTTGATCAGTTTTTGTTGCACCTGCTGATGTGACTTGATCCTTAATGAAGCATGCTCAATTGAAATCCTTTGGCTGCATTCTGAAACACTTTGAAAGCATGTGCTACCCAATTTGGTTAATGCATTATACTCCTAAAACAAATCAAGCAAATGCATTTATTTCATTTGACTCTCAAGTAGTTCCACCACAAGTGATGTTGCTACCGCAAATAGCACATGTCAATTCCAACCTTTGAAAATTCAGATATCAGTAAAACACAAAGCAGAAATTCTCAATTCTTCATGAAACTTGCTGAAACCAATGTGTTAAAACTTGCAAACTGAAATTTTTTTTTTTTTTAGATGAAAGAAAGAAAATTACAAAAACCAAAGAAAACAGAAAATCAAAAGCATAACAGAACCTACACTATTATGATACAAAGTCAGAATCCTTTCTTCATTCAAACAGAATTTGGGGGATCTTCAAGATCCCAACTCTCTACTTCATCAACAAAATTCTCATGATACTCTTTCAATCTCTGTCCATTCACTCTAAAAACATTCTTGGAGGTTGGATTTGAATGTCAACAGCCCCAAACTCAGTGATGTTCTGAATCACATATGGACCACTCCATCTTGACTTCAACTTCCCGGGAAACAAGTGTAACCTTGAGTCATACAACAAAACCTTTTGACCCACAAACAACTCTCTTTTGAGGATATGTGTATCATGCCATTTCTTCACTCTATCCTTGGTGATCTTAGCATTCTCATATGCATCATTCCTAATCTCCTCAAGCTCATTTAGTTGCAATTTTCTCTGACAACCAAATTCAGTGATGTTTTTATTGAAGTATTTCACTGCCCAATAGGCCTTGTGTTCAAGTTTCACAGGAAGATGACAAGCTTTTCCATACACTAACTTATAAGGAGACATGCCTAGGATAGTCTTGTAGGCAGTCTTATAAGCCCAAAGTGCATCAACCAATTTCAAAGACCAATCTTTCCTTGTGGGATTCACTGTTTTTTCAATGATTCTCTTGATCTCTCTATTGGCCAACTCGGCTTGTCCACTTGTTTGGGGATGATATGATGTTCCAACCTTATGCACAACCCCATACTTCCTCATCAATAGGCCAACATATCTATTGCAAAAATGTGTTCCCCTATCACTTATCATGGCCTTTGGCATTCCAAATCTTGAAAACACATTTTCCTTCAAAAATTTTATCACTACCTTGTGGTCATTGGTCCTAGTTGGTATGGCCTCTACCCACTTTGAAACATAATCCACTGCCACTAAGATATACTCATTGCCAAATGAATTCACAAATGGTCCCATAAAATCCATACCCCAACAATCAAAGATATCAAGCACATAAATGGGGTGAAGTGGCATCATGTTTCTCCTAGTGATCTTACCAAGCCTTTAACACCTATCACAAGCAACACAAAAGGCATGCACATCCCTAAACATGGTAGGCCAAAATAATCCACTTTGTAAAATCTTTGCCACTGTCTTCCTAGCTGAAAAATGACCTCCACATGCAAGAGTATGCCAAAAACTAATGACACTCTGGGCTTCACTCTCGGGTATGCATCTCCTTATGACCTGATCTGAGCAATACTTAAACAGATATGGATCATCCCAGAAAAAGTGCCTCACATTCCTGAAAAACTTTTTCTTATCTAACATGGTCCAATGAGAAGGCACCACACCTGAAACCAAATAATTGGCTATGTCTGCAAACCATGGTGTCTCTGAGGAATCTAAATGGAACAACTGCTCATCAGGGAAAGTCTCATTAATAGGTGACTCAAAAGCTGCTAAGTCTTGATGTGGAAGTCCAGAAAGATGGTCAGCAACTACATTTTCAACTCCCTTCTTATCTTTAATCTCTAAATCAAATTCTTGCAGCAAAAGAATCCACCTAATGAGTCTTGGCTTGGCATCAGATTTGGTCAAAAGATACTTAAGTGCTGCATGATCAGTAAACACAATGACATGAGATCCCACAAGATATGATCTAAACTTATCCAATGCATATACTACTGTTAGCAACTCCTTCTCAGTAGTTGTGTAGTTCTTTTGTGCATCACTAAGGGATTTGCTAGCATAGTATAGCACATGTAACTTCCTCTCTCTCCTCTGACCTAGGACTGCACCAATGGCACTATCACTAGCATCACACATGATCTCAAAAGGTAGAGTCCAATCTGGTGTCTGCATAATGGGGGTTGAAGTGAGCAAGTCCTTAAGTCTATCAAATGAAGCCTGACAATCTGATGTCCAATCAAAAGGAACATCCTGGCCTAGGAGATTGCACAAAGGTCTAGAAATGGCACTAAATGATGCAATGAACCTCCTATAGAAACTTGCATGTCCTAAAAATGATCTGACATCCTTGACACATCTAGGGATAGGAAGTTTTTGAATAATCTCAACTTTTGCTCTATCTACTTCTATCCCCCTAGAAGACACTATATGACCAAGAACTATCCCCTGAGTTACCATAAAATGGCATTTCTCCCAATTCAACACCAAGTTTTTCTCTTCACATCTTGCCAAAACTTTCTCTAAATTCCCCAAGCACAAATCAAAGTCACTCCCATAGACTGAAAAGTCATCCATGAACACTTCAAGAAATTTCTCCACAAAGTCACTAAACAAACTAATCATGCACCTCTGAAAAGTAGCAGGAGCATTGCAAAGGCCAAAAGGCATGCGCCTATATGCAAAAGTACCAAATGGGCAAGTAAATGTGGTCTTCTCCTGATCATCCAATGCAATTTCAATTTGATTGTACCCTGAGTATCCATCCAAGAAACAATAGAATGCTTGTCCTGCCACTCTTTCCAATACCTGATCTAGGAATGGAAGAGGGAAATGATCCTTCCTTGTGACTGCATTTAACTTCCTATAATCTATGCACATGCGCCATCCTGTTTGGATGCGCATTGGAACTAGCTCATATTGTTCATTTTTCACCGCAGTCACTCCAGATTTCTTGGGCACTACTTGAGTTGGACTAACCCATTTAGAGTCTGAGATAGGGTAGATAATTCCAGCATCCAATAGCTTAATTACCTCTCCCCTAACCACTTCTTTCATGTTTGGGTTTAGTCTCCTTTGCATCTGCCTAATGGGTTTGGCATCCTCCTCCAAAAAGATCCTATGGGTACAAATCAAAGGGCTAATTCCTTGCAAATCTACTATAATCCAGCCCAAAGCTCTTCTATGTTTCTTCAAGACATCCACAAGCTTTCTTTCCTGGTCCAGACTCAGCTGAGAAGAAATAGCAGCTGGATAGGACTCTCCCTCACCCAAAAACACATATTTCAAGTCATTTGGTAGAGGTTTTCTCTCAGGTACAGGTGGCTTTTCAAAGGATGATTCTGTTTTGACTGTGGGCAGCTCTAAGGACTCAAAAGTGGGCCTCCACTGGTTCATTGACATCACTGATTTTTCCATTTCCTCAAATTCTCCTTCACCAACATTTTCCAAGTCACAATCATCTAGGAAATCTACTTGGTCACTGTTCACTAAAGCTCTCTCCAGTGGGTCATCTAAGTACTCTCTATCAAAGTGCTCTTGTATGACTATTTGAATCAAATCCACTTCTTCTATCTCCGCATGGTCACTTGGCTGTTTGGTCACATTAAAGATGTTCTTTTCAATTGTCATGTTACCAAAAGACAACTTAATGACTCCAGTCCTACAATTTATCAAAGCATTAGAAGTGGCCAAAAATGGTCGTCCTAGAATGACTGGGACAGCTGGTTGTGGACCTTGAATTGGTTGGGTATCAAGCACTATGAAGTCTACTGGGAAGACAAAATGCTCCACTTGAATTAGGACATCCTCCACAATACCTCTAGGGACTTTGACTGACCTATCTGCTAATTGGAGTGTCACCCTAGTAGGTCTAAGCTCACCTAATCCAAGTTGTTGGTACACAGAAAATGGCAAAAGATTAACACTTGCTCCCAAATCCAACAAAGCTCTATCTACCCTCTTTTCCCCAATGATGCATGCAATTGTAGGACACCCCGGATCTTTATATTTTGGAGGGGTTTTAAATTACAAAATTGAACTCACTTGTTCAGTTAAAAATGCTTTTTCTTTGACATTCATTCTCCTTTTGACAATGCACAAATCTTTCAAAAATTTTCCATAAGATGGATTTTGCTTTATAGCATCAAGCAAAGGAATGTTTATTCTGACTTGTTTGAAAAGTTCATAAATTTCAGAATTCAAATTTTCTTTCTTTCCTTTGTTCAACCTTTGAGGAAAAGGGATTTTTGGAATGAAATCAGGGCTGTCCAGCTGGTTTTCTTTTGAAATCTTCTCTTTTCCAGAAACTTTTTCACTCTTTTTCAGCTGGTTTTTATCAAAATCCTTGGTTTTATTTTCAGAAAACTCAAGTGCATTCTCAGAATTTACCTGATCTTGCTTCTGAATTTTGCTATTCTGCTCAAAATTGTTCAGCTGCTGTTTCTGTGTAGCTTTTCCTATGCTGTCCAGATTTTGTTTCTGTTCATTTTCTGTCTTATTGTGCAGATTTTGTTCAATTTGTTGCTGTTCCTCAATTTCTGGTCTACTGTGCAGCTGCTGTTTTTGTTCTTTTAGCAGCTGCTTTTGCTGCAATTCAGCTTCTGTTTTGGTGAGCAGCTGTTGTTCAATTGCTTTGTTGCTGCTGCTGCTGTTTTGCTGAATTTCTTCCCCATCTTCCATCATATCTTGCTCATTTCCCTCCTCAATTGGAATATAATCTGGTTTCAAGATCTGTTTCCCACTTCTCAATGTTGAAATAGCTTGCACATGTTCCAAATTCTCATTTGCACTTGAAAAAGATGATTCACTGAAGTGCACTTGCCCAGTGGGATTTGGTTTGGGCTGAGATGGAAGCTTTCCTGTTTCTCTCAAAGTTAAGGCTTGAGTGAGTTTTGAAAATTGACTCCGAATGTCTTCCATAGCCCTATTAGTTTGATCTTGGAACTTTGAATTTTGGTTGTTAGTTCCAATTTGCCCTTGCATGAATTGTTGCAAGGTATCCTCCAAAGACCTTTTATGTGGTGGCTGGTAACTGTTGGTGTTTTGTTGAGGTTGATAAGGTTGGGAATGAAATGATTGAGGTGGATGTGATTGAGGTGGAAAAGGTTGTTGAGGTTGCTGCTGCTGCTGGTGTTGTGCCTCAGCTCTCTAAGAAGTATTCGAATGGCCTCTATATCCAGCATTGTAAGCATTCGAATATGGCTGATTTCCTGAAGCAAAATTGTTTATCCCCTGATTTGAGTTGTAATTTCTTGCAGCTGGTGGGGGATTCACTTGACCATAAAGAACTTCCTTAAAAGCTGGAAGTGCGGGACAATCATCTGTCTTGTGATCCGAGGTTTCACACAACACACAGTTAACTTCCTTTTTCTTCAATCCTTGCTTCTCTTGCTCCATCAACTCCACTTTCTTTGACAATGCAGCCAATCGAGCACCAAGATCATCAGTGTCACTGAGATGAAACTTTCCTCTTGCACCTATGCTGTCAGAAAACTCAGAAAATGGAGAAACTACCTCCTATTGTTTAGTATTTTCAGCTAATGAATCAAAGAAATGCAAGGCTTCTTCAGCTGTCTTATCATAGAACTCACCATTGCACATTGTTGCAACCAGCATTTTCAAGTTTGGAGTTAATGCATTATGAAAGAAGTTAACAATTCTCCAAGACTCAAACCCATGATGTGGACATGCTTGCAACAATTCTCTAAACCTATCCCAAGCATGTGCAAATGTTTCATTAGGCTTGCATACAAAATTCATGATTTGTTGTTAAAGTATCACTGTCCTATTGGCTGGAAAATACTTATTCAAAAACTTTGTTTGCATGTCCCTCCAAGTTCTAATTGATCTAGGCTCCAATGAGTTTAACCACATCTTTGCTTTATCTTTCAGTGAAAATGGAAACAATTTAAGCCTAACCATGTCCTCATTTGTATTCCTATCCATGCAAGTCCCACAAACATCCTCAAATTCTTTCATATGCATGTAAGGATTTTCAGAATCCATTCCATGAAAGGTTGGCAAAAGCTGAATTGTTCCCGGTTTAAAATTGAAATTATGATGGCTAATGGGAAGAACAATGCATGAGGGAGTTGTTTGCCTAGCTGGATGAAGATATTCCCTAAGAGGTCTAAGAAGATTTTGATTGATTTCATCATTCTCTCCAAGTTCACTTCCTTCCGGTAAAACAGGTGGTGGTGGATCCATGTGCACAGATGATTCAGATGATGTGTAAGATGTAGCAAGTTCAATTAATTCAGCTAGAGATGATGGTGAATGCAAATCAGAATTTTCTCCAATAATTCGACCAGACCTTAACAACATGCACAAAAATTCAGCTTCAAAATGACACCCACACAACCTTAAAACTTCACAACTAAATCACCAATTCACAAAGAAAAATCAGAGCTCTTCCTCTAACAACTTGCAGCAGAATGTACAGCAACTCCATGCAAATTTTCAGCAAGTCAAACAATAATTCAAAGGTGAATTTCAGCCAATGAAATCAAATTTTTCAGAGACAAGATGCAGCAATTCGAATATTAGATGCAACAGATTCGAATCAGAAATTCAGAAAACAGATTGCAGACATCAGATTCAGCAACTTGGTTCAAAACTTAGCAGCAAAACAGATCAGAATTTCAGAGACAAACTCAGGCATTCGAATATCACATGCAGCAGATTTGAATATCAAACTTCCAGCAATCAAATTTCAGCACAGAAAACCAACAACTCAGAAATTTAGATATTCAAAACAAAATACAGCACTAACTCAGATTTTTTTTTTTTCGAAATCAGAAACTACAATTTAAACACTAAAACTAAAAACAAAAACCTATAAAAATGAAACTAAAGGTGGAAATGAGAATGGAACAAAATTACCCAATGCCTTGAGTAGCTTTGTCGTTGAAGATGGTGGTGAGTAATGTTGCCAATCCTTGCTCCAAGAGTTCAAAACACCATTGCTTGTCAAAGATCGCCGGCAACGGCGCCAAAATTGTGCTTGTTTTTGCTTAATTACCTCACTCTCAAATGTAAATAAAGATGCAAATTCAGCTTTCAAAGGTGTTGAGTAAGGAAAATCAAGACAAACTCCCCCAAGTGCAAGGTTTCATTGTAGCACAATTAACTGGTGAGAACCAGGTCATATCCACAGGGATCTAGGGAGCAAAATCATGTTTGAATCAAATGGATTAAAGAGGCAAAACATGGCTCACATGAATGGTAAACAGAATTGAAAATCTGGTTTGGAATTTTTGATGGTTTTGGAAATGGGTTTTGAAATGAAAACTAAACTTAACTAAAACTTGATATTAAAAAGATGGGCAAGACAATTCCAATGCCTATCCAAATCAATCTCAAAATACCAAGAGTGAATAGATCATCAATTTTAGTTGTTCTAATGTTTGGAGAAAATTAATTTCAAATGATATAAGCCATGGATCAAACAAGTGATGTGCATAAGCTATCATGAAAACTATAGAAGATCTAACTCTAGCAACTCCCATACATATTTGCAATAAGAGTTCTGAATTCAGCAACTTCTATGAACTCATTGATAGAATATGTAAACAAGTGTTAATCGGACATTGAACCATTGATTTCGAGAGTAACGAGATACAACTAAGATTGATAACCAAAGAACTCAAAATTAATCCATGAAGAACGGCATCTTGGAAATCATTGGACAGGACATTATCCTTGCCTTGGCCCAAGAAAAACTAGCCGATCATCTTAAGAAAATGAAGAACAGAAATGAAGAACAGAGACATGACCTTCAAAGCTGGAAAATGTAATTTTCTCTTTAACTCCAATTGAAATCTAATTACAAGAATGAAATTGTAATGTGCTGTAGAATTCAAATCTAATTACAATAAACTGAAAATAAAAATCAGAATTGAAAACAAAAATTACAGAAAATCTGAACCAGAAAATGAAGAAGGAAGAAGATGAAGTTCCCTGGCTACTCTCTCTCTCAAAATTTTTCTATCTCCTCCCGTATATCCCCTTTTTTCATCTCTCGTGGGTGTGGGTCGTGTGATGCCATCATTCCCCAGTTTTTCTCTCTCCTCCAGATTGCATTCCCCCGAATCTGTAAAATCACGTGGAATCTATTTTCTGCCAACGGTCCTAGTATTCGAATACTGCTTGGCTGTATTCGAATATGCATTTCCTCCAGAAATTCTCTGAACTCTTTTTGACAGCATTCGAATGCTTTGGCACTATATTCGAATGTTCTCCTCCTTCCAGAATTCAACTTGTTCAGCAACTGTATTCGAGTAAGTCAATCTCCACATTCAAATGGGATCTCTGCTGCAGAAATTTCCAGATTGCTGGATTTTCTTTTCTGGTATTAGATTCGCCTGGAAATTCTTCTTCTGCTCCCATGACTTTACTCAACAAATCCATTTCAACAGACGTGCTTCAGCATCTCCTTCTTTGCATCCTTAATTTAGCTCAAATTGCTTCTCTTTATGGCACAATTCAACACATGTTCCATATTTTAAAGATGTGGATAAATTCTGCACCAAACACCTGTCTTATATCAATTATGTCATGTATAAAAGTGTATTTAAGTGAACAAATGTGTAACAACTCAAGCCCAATCACTAATTTGAAAAATTATACCAAGATCCAATTGATTTTGTTCTTTTTTCACTTATAAATTTTACTTTTATCCCATTATTATTAAACTTTTGCATCCACTATTTTTTTTACTTTTGTCCTTATAAAAATGTAATTTTTTCCTTATTAATTATAAATCTTGGGTTCACACTCTCGGGGGCGGGGGGCATTAGCATGGGTGTGCAGCAGCTGGGTTGCGGAGCAGAGATTGGGAAGAATTGATTTCACTGAGAACATGCTTCATTTTGATCCAGGACGTGAGGGCTTTTTATGTGCACTAAAGAGGCTCGCTAGCTTACCATTAACCGAAACTGAGAATTTCAATGTATAGATGCAATGAAAAATCCAATTCCTCCATTTCCCCCGTGAACCATCCTTTCCAATAGATAAATAAGAAAGCTCCAATTAATATGATTGCAAGCTTACTCAATGTAAAGTTACAAGTGACCCTGGGATTCCATGTGCACACCATCAAGAATTTGACAACCCTCTGAAAACGTATTCTGAGTATTGGACATAACGCCTTTAAGTACTCTCTTCAACACATTTGTGAATATCCACCACATTTCCTTTGTTTGGAATCAAAGTTATAAAAGGGGTGTTAAGCCTTTTTCTCCAATTCCCCATTTTGGAGCAATACTTGGATTAGAGGCAGAATTTTGAATGAGGCATTCCCTGACAATTATGAGTTGCCTGTGTAAATAGAGGCTTCAATTAAGGAGTATATTTTGTGGGACGTCATAATGTTGCACGGAATTTGAGCTTTTGCAAACCTTTAGGATTGGGGGATTGGGAGTTTGATAGTTAACTCTTATCCAGTTATTGTACTCTCAAAAGGCAACGGAAGGAAAGGACACATTAAGATGGAGTTTTTCTAATTTCTTTGATGTGAAGTTGTTCTAACACCCCTTACTGGGTTCAATGTAGGTGGATTTCCCTTGTGAGTCATTATGGACTCTCAGAGCACCTTCTAAAGTCGAGTTTTTATTTTTATTTTTTTTTTCTCCTTGGTGCTTACTTAATGGAAAACCACTCTCCATTGATAAGTTTTCATTCCTAGAAGGCATATTTTTTTTTTAAATTCCGACCCAAGCAATCACACACAAGATAAATAGAATGACATCAAAGAATGATGAGAAAATCTTCTCACAGGAAAAAAAAAAAAAACTTTTATTATAAATTCTACTATCAATGGGTTATGGGATACTACTTGAATTCACTATGAATCACTCCCACAAATTTTTTCACTACTTTTGCTTGAATAATTCGACTAATTCTACAAATGAGTTTTTTGTCTCACATAGAAAGTAAAAAAATAACGATGAAAGTCTAGAGAAAGAAGCTCTCAAGAATAAACTCTCTCTAGGTCTCTATAATATGTCACCATGTATATATTGATCATTAAGACGGGATACATATTTATAGAGTTACAATAAGTTGCCCTAGAATGACAAAATGGGAAACAAAATCTAGCTGAAATATATAAAGCCGAACGATTGCCTTCCTTGAGCCCTGGCTGCGGGGTGTACTGCCGGGGGGCTGAAGCTTCGCCTTCCTTGCGTCGCGGCCGTGAGGCACACGGTCCTTATTTTCCTCTTAAAGTCTTTAATGCTTGAACCATCAGCTTCTTGTCGGCTTGCCTACGGACCTCTCTAAACTTTTTCTAGACTTCCATTGTGCTTATAACTAGTTTCCCTTTTAGTGTCTTCAAGATCTTCTTAATGTAACCAATATTTTCCCAAGTGAATTTTCTTTTATTTTGGAAACTCTTGAGCTTTATTCAACTTAGGAAACTTCTCCAAATTCATTGATCACAATTAGGAAACATGATTCCAAAAAAGTTTTTGACATCATCTCTTACTTTCAATTTTAGTTATTTATTTGGGTTTGCCATAAAATTGGCTTTACAATTTCCACCTTGACAATTCCATACAAAACTAAAATTGGATTTCGCTAATCTTTAATCTGTGAACTGCAACATTTAATAAGAACATTAGACGCACATATGGGATGAAAATTAAATTCATTAGAATTCAAAACATAACATTTCAAACCCAATCATAACAATTCAACACTATCCAGTTCATTAGTTCACATTCACATCAACAAAGTTTAAAAGAAACAAGTTCCATCAACAAGTTCAAAAGAAACAAGTTCAAAAGTCATTAAAGAGTTCTAAATATCAAAAGACATCATCAAGATACAAATCCAACATAGCCACAAGAAATCCATATCTATCTTCCCCTTTTTGTTATTAATTGACAGCTCTAAAATGGGGAGAATATTCACAATAGCCTAGAACGATCCAACCCCACCAACATTGGCACCTCCACCAGTAGCATCTTCATCCATATCACCTTGAAGCTTATCTTCATATGGTGACAAATTATCAATCTTTTGATAAAAATATTATAAATTTGCAGTACACATGGTAGTCAAGGCTTGTACATCCGCTATGAAATTGTCTTGTTTCACACGAAGTCCAGCTACTTTCCTTTCTAATCTGATCAATGATAAGGACACTTGATTCATGGTGAAGGGACATGAGCTCTTGCTTGACTCTAGAGTATCATTCTCATCCTGGATGGAATCAATAGCTTGGTTTATAGACTTACGAGTAGTAATACAAGAAATTGGATTTAGTTGGTATGACATAATAGTAGGCAACTCGACACTATATCCCAACAAGATGTTGGTGATAAGAACACCAAAAGGCAGAGAATCACGGGTATGTTTTAGTTGTTGGGAAGTGTAGATCAAATGAGAGATGAACAATGTAGTGTCAAACTTAAGTCCAAGCAAAATGGCATATAAGGTCCGAGTAATAAGAGGTGGGGTCAATAGTGGCAGACACAAACAAATTGAGTATTCGATGATTAGTGTTTAACAATCCATGCACATAAGTCTCTCCAATCCATGGTGGAGAACAATCTAAGGCTTAGAAAATTGCATTTTTCTCAACCCAAGTCTGTGACAGACCATCCTGAGTTGGATAAAACATTTTTAACCTTTCAGTGGGTGACAGTCTCTTAAAGCCTAAAAAAGTAGCAATGGTGTTTAGGGCGATGGCGATAGGTGTCAGTGCAATTGAAAAATGAATTATTTATTCATCGGCGTCGCAGTGTTCATTGTAATTAGCATAAAATTCTTGAACAAGTTATCCATAAATAGTGGTGAGAGATTCCCAACCTAGATTTTCAAACAAAGGTTTGAGCATTAAAAAATCATCAAGTTTCAGTTGACGTTCCATGAGAACAGGTCTTTTTGAAATTAATTTTTTGAATTCGGAATGATTTACTAGCCCATTCAAGCCTATAGAAGGATTCTTACTTCTATTTCTACCCATTTTGATCCACACACAAAACTCCAGATGAATGGAAAAACTCAAAACCCTAGGTTCAAAAACTTGACACTAATGAGATTGAGAACTAGAAATGAATGATCTAAAGACAAAATGCAAGTTGAAGCTTACCTAGGACACATACAAGGTGCAAGACTCGAGAGTATGGAGAAGGGTGGTCACAACTTTAAGAGTTTAGAATAGCACAATTTGAAAAATGAATTGGAGCGTGATATATATACATAGGCGACTCGAAGCCTCACATACCCAGCGTGAAGGCTGTGCTTTTGAGGATGAATCTGAGGTTTCCCAGTGACTTGGTTCCGACCCTTACTGGAAAACTACTCGAAGGATCGGCTTCCTAGCACTCAACTTACGAACCTTTCGAGACATGTCTTTTAGGATAGGTATTGTGCAAAGAAAATTAAAAAAAATAAAAAATTATTGGGAAAATTCATTAATGTGTTAAAGTAATTTTAATTTGTCTATGTCCAAATATGTAAACCAATTAATCAATTCAAGTAAAATTTTCAAGAACTAAAATTTGCCATTCCATATCAATTTCCAAAATTGCATCATGAGATGAATTAAGCATAAAATTGAAAGAAAATGCTTGTACCCGTGTGAGATTATAATAAATTCAACATATATGCTCCCCCTCAACAAATCACTAGATCAAGATATTACATTTGATGCACCAAATGAATTGAGAGCCAATTTTCTTCTTCCTTCTTCTTCAATGGCCCCGAGACAGCAGTAAGACATGTTTAGAAGTAGAAGGCGAGTACTACATAACATCTTGACATTAATCCAAGAGTTGATCGAGCCAAAATGACGTTATAGCAAATGGCTTGGATCATTCACTCATGACAGATTCAGAGAACGAATATATAGCTAAGAACTATAAACTCCGCACAAATTTAGTGCAACAGGCTTAACTAATATTAATTATTTAGGAAGATATCATGCTTTGCTTGTAGAGTTCAATATTACGATCAATAAAAATTCCTAGAATGTTAAATTCCTAGCAAACTAACTTCTTCAAAACAAATTATAAAAATTCAAGCAAGTCATGATTGGATTTCAAACCCTAGCCTTTTCATGATTGGATTTCAAACACTAGCCTTTCTTCCAATCGAGCCTCGTCACTACCTAGCACTCTTCATTCATACAAATCTTTGCTGTTAACCCATCAAACCAAAAACTAAGGAACATCCAAATCAAAGTCCTAGAACCCAAGGAACAGTTATCGAATTGAACCCAAAAACAAAACAAAGATTTAGAAACGAGGCATAAAAGAATTCACCACAACTAATCTCCTACGAACGGATTACAGTTATGAAAATGGAAGGTCGGGAATATGAAGGATTATAGGTACAAAATTGAAGGTCTAGAATGCAAAAGAGCAAAACTGTGAATTATGGAACAAGGATACAATTGGATTTGTTAGAATATAGAAGAGTATAAATATCAAAAAAGTTTTTCGCAGATTCACACTTTTTATATTAGTATTGATATAGATATATATAATATACAAAAGAAATACATATAAATATATATATATAATATTTAAAAAGAATTACTAAGGTTTCGTTTGATTTGCTATAGATCTTTAAAAGTTATTCACTTTATATCTCATCACACGAATTACAAACTTATAATTTATCTCATTTTATCTTATTTTACCTACTTTTCATGATTCCAAACACACCCAAAATTGGGATATTTTTACTTTTACCAAGAGTTGCTAAAAGTTATGTAATATTACATTATATATCACACATAGACAAAATGTACTTTAATAAAAGGAAAATGAAAATAAAAGGTATAATGTTCTAATTTAGAAAAGAATTTCAAAATTTTTATTCACATACAAGAAAGTATTGATTTTTTTAATTAAAGAAATATTTTAAAATGTCTAATTCTTATTTTGCAAAGAAATGAATTTCAATAAAACTTTTAGATGGATAGAATTTAAATGGATTTCTTTTCAAAATGAAATTGTAAAATTCAACAAATATATGGTATAAAATGTATTTTTATATTTTAAATATTAGAAAATTTAGAATCACATACTTTAGCCGGATATAACCGTTGCCGTAACGTTCTGATAATATGAACTTTTGAAAAGTTGACACCCTCATCTTCTTCCCACAAAGCTCTTCTCCTCCAATTCCATAAGGAACACTCGGAGAACATCATAAGTCCTTAGAACTCAATTTTCTTTTGCGATTACCTTTCCTTCCGGTGAGGTTTAGATTGCAACATTGACTCCATTTGGTTTCGTTGATCAAATCTTCTGCCTTTCTTGGAAAGTCTTCTTGTTTGCAGTTGATGGATTTCTTCTAATTTTTCGGTTTTACATTGATTCTTGATCGAACCCTCAATTTGGATACATTTCTCTTTGTTATTATCATCTTCACTCCAATTTTGTTCAACAAATTCTTCTTTTGGTTTGATTTCATTATGGCAACCTTATCTCCCGGAGTTCTCTTGAGGCTTCTTAATGGAATGAACTCAGGGGTTAAAGTTAAACCCACGGATGATCATCGGAGCTCACTCTTGCAGGTGACAGACATCCTCCCTGCAGATCTCGATGAGAAGAATCTATGGCCAAAGCACGGATTTTACGTGAAGATCTCTGATTCTTCGCACTCAATCTATGCCAGTTTACCATTTGAACAAGAGGACCTTGTTCTCAGCAATAAACTGCAGCTCGGACAGTTCATCTACGTCGATAAATTGGAGCCGGGATCCCCCATTCCAGTCATCAACGGCGCAAAACCCCTTCCCGGCCGGCACCCGCTGGTGGGCACACCAGAGCCATTGACGGGCCTCAAAGAAAAAGCCAATTCAAAGCTCTCGGCTACCAAGAGAGGTTCTTGGGGAAGAACAGAGTCCATATCCAATGTTCCATTGGATTTGAAGAATATTTCTTTAGATTTTAATCTTCCAGTCTCGCAAACGATGAGAGGGAGAGCAAGTTCAAGTGGGATTATTGGGTCTTCTATGGGCGGCTCACTTCTGGATAAAATGGTGAATTCAAAGGGAGACAGAGATAGTTCTGCACCGGCTAGGAGAAGTTGTGTCACACCTTCTATATCGAAGTTTCTGAGGAGGAAGAGTGTCTGTGAAGGAGAACCAAAGATTTCAAGAAGTCCTTTCAGTGCAGCTGTAGGTACATTTTCCTCTTTGCCAGTTTGAGTTCATTTTTCTGTTTTGTCTGTGAGAAAAATAAAGAATATAATTCTCACTAGATTTCAAAATGTTTCAGTTTCAGGAGAAGAAAAGTAGTTCAACTCCTCCACCCCCAAGTTTGCGGAAGTCAAAAGTAGTGACTTCTCTCAGCGTGGGTGGAGATGCACAGAAATCTTCGAACTTAAGTCTGTGTTGTTATTCACAATCAGAGTCCCAATCTGATATTTCAGCCCCCAGTGGCAACACTAGCCTCAACCTGAATTTACCCGGAAAGCTAAGCCTTCTGGGCAAGGTTAGATTCATATTGTTTTGTTTTCTTTAAATTGTTGCATGGTATCATATATCCATATGACCACAAGCAATGTCGATTAAGCATACGTTTGGCAACTATAGCTAACTTCTAATTACTCAACTTTTTGATTTTTTTTAAAATAATCATATTACCCTCTTACATTTTTTACTTCTTTTAAATCATAAAGGACAAAAATATTAAATTAACAAAAAATTTAAAAGTTAACTACTAAAGGATTAGGTTTTTTTTTTTTCCCCTTCTCAAACGTTCTTTGCTTCCCAAAGTACTCATCCTAAAATTCTGATTTGTGAACAAATAGGAAGCACTGCAGCAGCAGGAAACAGCACAAAAGGTTGCCCTTCAAGCGCTAAGGGAGGCTTCAGCCGCTGAAACTCTAGTTCGGTCTATCAAGTACAAATTCTAGTTTTGTAATTTGCTTGTTTTACTGAGTTAATAATTGAATTCTAGATGATAAAATTTATAACTAAGATCATCGATGCGAATGACCGTAGGATGTTTTCGAACTTGAGTAAATCAGCGAGAGCAAATGCTCCAGCAGCCTGTTTCGATCAGTTTCTGGACTTCCACAACCAAATTTTCCAAGCAGTGGCTGAGATGGTTTCCATTCAATCGGCAGCAAATGCAGCCAGCGAAATGGCTCAAACCCCAGACGCAAAGCACAAGGTATCATCCGCGAGTAGTAAGCCTGAACAAGAACAGGAGGCGGCCTCCATGTTACAAGAAATTGCCCACAATTCTACGTACCACCAATCAGGTAACTCCACTAATGTGTCCAAAAGAAGAAATGCTGCTGCTCCCTACAAATCAATTGCAGCCTTTCCTGAAATAAGTGGTCAGAAAATAAGATCACCAAGTGTTTACCAAAAGGAGGCTTCAGAACAAAGGGGAGAGTCCGAGCCCAACCCATATGGAGAGGTGTTGCTTACGAATGATGAAAACAAGAAACCAGCTGATCATATCTGCAGGCTAGGCTATACGATCCGGTTGGGTAAGCAGCTCGGAGACGAAGCGGGAAATTGGTTTATGGACTTTCTTGAGAAAGCTCTGGATTCGGGTCTGAGGAAGAAGAAATCAAAGGGAATAGTTGAAGCAGATGATGATGGTCACGAAGTTAACCAGTCGCTGCTACTGAAGGTTATTAATTGGGTGGAAGTGGAACAGTGTGACCCTAGCAAGCGGCCAGTGCATCCCAGAGCAGCACAAATAGCCAGGAAATTGAGGATCAGGATGAAGAATCCTTGAGTTGGGGGGGTAAGTTTGATGTATCTTGAGATTCTTTGTTTCGTGACTAGTTTTCATAACATGTGGCTTAATTTCTTGGTGTTTTAATTCTTTCGGAGACAACTTTATCTGTAATAGGCATTCATATGCGAGATTTATGATTTATATATATAAAGACGTAGAAGTATAATTTAATCTGTAAATAGTTCATATGTAAATTTATAAAATAAATTTGTATGAAAAATTGTAAAAAATAATTTATAAAAATAAAAATTACTAATGAAAAGAAATTAATATATCTATATAGTCTTCAATAAAAGTATAAAATTTTATTATTTATTATAAATATTATCATATTTTAAAAAATATTGATTTAAGAACTTTTATAAAAAAAAATATTCAGTAAACTATGGAAAAAGTAAGAGAGAGTGTTTTCATGTGAAGTGATCAGAAAAACAACTAAATTCGAAAGAAAAATAAAAAATAATCTTATCTTTTGATCAAATCTAATGATTAAAAATATATAAAATTTAAATTTTTTCACTTTTTTATTTTATAGATGACACAAAAAGTGTAAAAGTATATATATTTAAAATTTTAAGTTTTAAGAACATTTAAATTAAATTTCTAGTTTAAATGTTTACTTTTAAAGAATTTTTAAAGAAAATTAAATTTTAAATATTTTTTTAAAATAAAAAAAACTTAGTTAACTTTGTCTAATAGGCATTCATATAAAAAATGTTTTAAAAATATTTATAAAAACTATTCAAAAAATATGAGAAGAGTAAGAGAGTATATTTTTATGTAAAATGACTGAAAAGATATTTAAAGTGCAGATGAAAAAAAAATCCTGACTATTAAGTAAATACAATGGTTAAAAATATGCTAAATTCAAAATTTTTAACTTTTTTTATTATATTAATGACACAAATAATGTAAAAGTATCTGTATTTAAAATTAATTATAAATTATTATATAGTACAGTTATATATAAAAATTAATTATTCTTATTTATTTGTTTTATTTGTTTCAAATAAAAAATTTAGCTTCCCTCGCAAAAAAAAAAAAAAAAAAAGCTAATCTTTCCACTCCACAAACCCACTCACCTGCCCCACCCTTCCCTCCCTCCCTTCTCTTTTCCTCTCATTCCACCCAGTATGTAAACCTACCCGCCCATCCCCCATCTTCCTTTTAATGCCATGTAGGACAAACGTCTTATTAACCTTCTTTTTTATTATATAGATTTTATTTGTTTCAAATAAAAAATTCAACTTGTCTCAGGAAAAAAAAAAAAAAAAGTCAATCTTTGTACCCAACAAACCCACCCACCCTTACTTTCTCTTTTCCTTTCATTCCACCCAGCCACCTAGACTTATCCACCCACCCTCATCTTTCTTTCAATGTCATGTAAGATAAACATTCTATCAACTTTTCTTTCTTGTTATATAGATATCATCACGGACAAAGCATACTCTTAACTTGGTATAAGTTTTTCCTTTTAGCGCCATATAGACTCTTGAATAAATGACCTTCATATTAAAACCATGAGGAAGGGACTTGACATATATAAATAGATAGCAAAGGCCAATAATTGGGGAGAAACATTCTCCCCTTGCAACTTTTATTTTTTATTTTTATTTTTTTTGTAAATTACAAAAATTATCAGTTTAATTTACACTTGTATCATTTTATTTCCTCTCATTTGAATTGTAATCGCCTAAACTCTAATTTTCACTCATGATGTAATTAAGTTTTCTGTCAAACACCTTTTTTACAAAATGAATCCTTAGAACATGTGCAACAGAAGAGGTAAAGAACAATTTTATATATTTTTGCTAGCAAATATGAAGAGAACATCTGCACCAAACTCTCCAAACCCGTAGTTATTATTCCTCTTGTTACAGTAACTCGTTTTTTCTGCCGAGGTACTGTTCACGAGTAATTTAATTGTTTATTATTTTTCCTGCCGAGCTAGTCTTATGTGCATATTGCTTTGCTGCCTGTGGTCTTCCTTTTTAGGTGGCCGTTTGGCTCCAATTTGAGGGCTCTAATTTTAAAAAATTAATTTTTTAATAGACAATTGGTAAAATGTCTAGTATTAATGTGACTTGAAAAAGAAAAGATACTAACTAAACCTAAAATATGTACTATTTACTAGATAATTTAGCTATCTATCAGTATATTTGCTCTTACTAATTAGAACTAACCCCAATGCCTATAAGCCATTTGCAAATTGCATAGCGAACGGTGGAATGAATCATGCTGTCTAATGCAATCCCATAATCAATAATTACGTCACAAAACAATTCAATGAAGATAATTCAACCAATAATATAACATGTGCTGAATATTTCATTTATTTTTAATTATTCAAGTTTATTTGTAATTTCCTAAACTTCTTTTTAACCCCAATCATTGGGACAATATTCATACCATGGTACAATCTCAAGCATGTAATTTGGAATTCACTCAAGTGATTAGTTAAATCATTTATTAATGACTAGACATCGATATATTCGTAATGCATGTGAATATTTTTTTATCTTAATAATTAATAAAATTATAAAAAAATAAATAAAAGTGTCTCAAATAATAAATAATAAATAGTTAAGGTTATTCAAGTAAATAATACATAATTAAGGAGCCTTAAAAGAAAAATAAAAAAATTATAAAATTAGTAGGTAGTTAAAGGATATTTAAGATAGATAAAAATATAAACAGGTGAAATTATGTAATTGTGTGGCGGTTATAGAATTACCTTGTAATGGCATTGAAGTGTAAGTAATTATATAAAGTTAAAGAATATTATAGGGAAAAAAATAAAAAAGCTTCACCAAACCTTGATGCCTGCCTTATGATAGTACTAGCAACGTAATTAAGATAATGATTATCCTAAGATGAAAAAATAAAACACTTCTCAAAGATGTTGACTATCCTAAGAGACAAATTTAGCCTTGATTTCACTGTTTCTTACAAATTTGCTTTGAAACAATGACTATTCTAAGATGAAAAGGTGAAACACTAGCATCATCTACTCATCTTAGGATAGTCATCGTCTTTTCATCTTAAGATAATTATCTTCTTTGTTAAGTGTTTAATATTAGGATAGTCAAGTGTTTATTAGTTTGTCAAGAAGTTTAATATGAAGTTTAATTTTTTAGGTAATTTGGAATTTGTTATCTCAAAAAAAAAAAAAAAAAACTGTTTTGAACTGTTAATTCAAAAAAAAAAAAAACTGATTTATTTGATATTTTATAACTACTTTATTAAATTTGAAATTATCTTTATCTTACAAATTTAGCCTTAACTTCACTATTTCTTATAAATTTAATCTTAGGATCACCGCTTTATTAAATTTTTAGTTTCATTAAAGCTGGGTGTTTGTCCTGTAATAGTAATAGATAATATCTAGTTATTACCAATTAATCTCGTGATCAAGTTTTAATTTAAAATAGTGATATCTCAATTATTTGCTAAGAATAAATTCTAGATATGCAAGTTTTTATTTCTGCTTTTTAGAATTAAAAAAAAAAATACATATGAATTGAAATCAAGTGACTCAAACCTGCGCTGCTGCCTAGACTAATGCTTTATTTGGGAATAGTAATTAGAAGCTTAATTTCTAAAATTATTTAATTTTTGATTTTTTTTGAAACGACTAAACTTATCATCTTGAATTTTATTTTTTTAAATCATAAAAAGTAAAAATATAAAATTAACAAAATAAAAATATTCAAATTAATTAAATAGAATAAATTATAAAAAATTAATGCAGCATGTCCAACAATATCTAAAACTGAGACAATAATAAGAACACATGCATATGATTAAAGATGAGATTGGGTTCCTTCAGTTTTGATATTTCTGGGATTAAGAAGAAGTCCGTAACCACTACTCAAGGGTGCCCATTAGGTGAAATTCGCCTCGTAGACTAAGCTAGCAATGGCCCACGAGGTGGTAAACTAGTTTAGACAAGTCTTAGCTGATCGGCTCGACCGAGGAGAGCTGTTAGGAGGCCGCATACGCGGTAACTATCCCACTGAAAGAAGATTTGAACTCGAAACCTTTAGAAAAATCGAATCCATCAACCACTCCTGAACTCTACTCGATCACCCCGAAGGGGCCTTCAGTTTTGATACTTAATACATATCAATCCTGGCCACAGTAAATCATTTCTAAGCATATAAATGTCTACAAACATGCATTCAAATTGCTTAAAACGTCAAATCTAAACATGATAGAATAGTAGTCATCACTATATATTAAAAATATATTATTATTTTAATATGAAATAATTTAATAATGGTAAAATCTTATATTAAAATATTTTTTAAAACAAAATTAATTCTTAATTAAAAACAATTTATTATTAAAATAATTTATTTTGTCTTATTAGAATTAATTACTATTACAATATTAATTTATGATCAAAACTATTTATTTAATTTGATTAACATTATTTTTAATAAATTCAAATTATTTTTTAATAATTTACTATTAACATAATATTTTGTTAATATAATATATTGAAATAAATTAATATTAAAATAATTAGTGGTATAACCATAAAAATTAATTATTATTATTATTATTATTATTATTATAATGATTTAGTTTTCGAAAGGATAAAGAGTGTGTAAAAGGGAGTAGTAAATTTTTTTTTATTTACATGTTGTTAACCTATTTTTATTATAACTTACATTTTAAAAGTATTAATAAATATTACTTTATAACAGCACTTTTCATAAACATAAAAAAAAAAAAAAAAAAGTTAATGGTCACTTGGCACCCGCCGGTGCAGCAAGTCAACCGAGAAGGGATACTGGAAAGGACTGCGAACGCTGTCGTATCGACGTTTTTGGCTCTCTAGAACGCAGGGACTCTCAAAGCTTCCACACAAAAATTAGGGTTTTTTCTTCTATCCCCTTCTCTCCTCCCCCTTTCGAAGTCTCCATGGATCTCTTACAGTCTTATGCAGACGACGACGATCAGCAATTGGAAGAAACAGAGGAGTCAGGTCGGAATCCTTCCGGCGACTCATCGCCGGACTCTTCTCCAATTCGGATCTCTCTCCCCCCAAAATCCTCCGCCCCCAAAGTCGACGACACAATGCTCGCCCTCACGGTCGCCGGCGCCAATCGAGCCCTCACCAAACCCCTCGACCCCTCCCAACACGTCGTCGCTTATAACCCTACCTACGACCAGCTCTGGGCACCAATCTACGGCCCCGCACACCCCTACGCCAAGGATGGTATCGCTCAAGGTATGCGAAACCACAAGCTAGGGTTTGTTGAGGACGCTGCGATCCAGCCCTTCGTTTTCGACGAACAGTACAATACTTTTCACAAATACGGGTATGCAGCGGACCCCTCGGCCTCGGAGGGTCACAATTACGTCGGAGATTTGGATAGGTTAAAGGAAAATGATGGTATTTCTGTTTATAATATACCCCAGCACGAGCAGAAAAAAAGGAAGCGTGAGAAGAAGAAGGAAACAATGGAGAATGAAGAGAACGGTGAAGGTGACGGCGGCGGCAGTGATGAGATTGACCAGTCTGAGGTTGAGAATCCTGCGTCTGAGGCATGGTTGTTGAAGAATCGGAAGAGTCCGTGGGCTGGAAAGAAGGAAGGGTTGCAAACGGAATTGACAGAGGAACAGAAGAAGTATGCTGAGGAGTATGCTAAGAAGAAGGCTGAAGAGAAAGGTGGTAATGAAAAGGGTGAGTTTGTTGCTGATAAGAGTACATTCCATGGGAAGGAGGAGAGGGATTATCAAGGCAGGTCATGGATTTCGCCGCCAAAGGATGCCAAGGCCACGAATGATCACTGTTATATACCAAAGAGGTTGGTGCACACTTGGAGTGGACACACAAAGGGTGTCTCTGCAATTCGTTTCTTCCCTAAACATGGGCATTTGATTCTCTCAGCGGGAATGGATACAAAGGTGAAGATTTGGGATGTGTTCAATTCGGGTAAATGTATGAGGACTTACATGGGACATTCTAAGGCTGTTCGTGATATTTGGTTTTGTAACGATGGAACTAAGTTCTTGACTGCTGGGTATGATAAGAACATCAAATACTGGGATACAGAAACAGGACAGGTGATTTCAACATTCTCAACTGGGAAAATACCTTATGTGGTCAGGCTGAACCCAGATGAGGATAAGCAGAACATTCTTTTAGCAGGGATGAGTGACAAGAAGATTGTTCAGTGGGATATGAATACCGGACAAATTACTCAAGAGTATGATCAGCATTTGGGAGCTGTTAATACGATCACATTTGTAGACAATAACAGAAGATTTGTCACGTCTAGTGATGACAAGTCTCTCCGGGTTTGGGAATTTGGAATTCCAGTGGTTATAAAGTATATCAGTGAGCCTCACATGCATTCTATGCCATCCATAGCTCTTCACCCAAACACGAATTGGCTAGCAGCACAGAGTTTGGATAATCAGATTCTTATATACAGCACTAGGGAAAGATTTCAGCTTAATAAGAAAAAGAGATTTGCTGGGCACATAGTGGCTGGATATGCTTGTCAAGTCAATTTTTCACCAGATGGACGGTTTGTTATGTCAGGAGATGGTGAGGGTAAATGCTGGTTTTGGGACTGGAAGAGTTGCAAAGTCTTTAGAACTCTCAAGTGTCACGAAGGGGTATGCATTGGTTGTGTGTGGCATCCATTGGAACAGAGTAAAGTGGCTACTTGTGGCTGGGATGGCTTAATTAAGTACTGGTAAGAAACCTATTTCTTTACTCAAAATGAATAATTATTCTAATGGATATTAACTTCACAGTTTGTATCTCATGTTTTTGTTAATTACTTGCCTCTAAAAAAACCCATGTTTACATTCTTTTTTCCCCACTATAAAGGTTTGATTTATGATACTCTGCGTATATTGGCCTCTAGTAAACTCGAGCAGTAAATTTCTTTGACCTAAGATATACTGCCAATCATGAGGGGTATTACTTAAGCTGGTGGATAAAATGTTGGGCTAACCAACTCTACGTACTGTCAGACAGAGTTTTGGTTTATTTTAACTTAAAGTATTTGCATACTGTTTCTAGTTTTCAATGAGTATCATGAATCATGACGTATAAAGAAATTGGTTACTATCTGCACTGAATTTTAATGTGGTCTTTGGTTGATTCTAGCGTGTGTGAATTTTTTAGTGGTCTTAAGTTGATTCCAATGTGAAATTTTCTGTTGTATCGAGTTTTTTTTTTTTTTTTTGGTTGGGTAGAATTGTCTGTTATTGACCACTATAATTTTTCATTACTATGAATGTTATATGAAGAAATAGTATGCTGGCCAATGGAGTAATTGAATGTAAGGGTTTCCCGCACCCCAAAACGTTTAAAATAGGAGAGAATTGCTCGTGGTCACTTTTTGTGTAAATCTGATTTTAGATTTTTAAAACTGGGGTTTCTAAGGTATAGACTGACATTGACTGAAATATGTGAGAATGAGATCAAAGTTGTATCAGTCTATCAGATGCTTTCTATTTAGAGACGGATACACTGGAGGGAGTATGACAAGCGTAGGGTCCCCTCTAAGGTTTGGATTTTGTCTTTTTTTAACCCACAACAATTGCAGGAAGATCTGTCTGTTGCCTTTCTGAGAGAGAGAGAATCATTCCTAGTTGGCATATCCAGTGAAATTTGGCATGTTTTAGGGTACATAGCCTTTTTTTTGGAATAAGGATTAGTATTCAAAAGCACCAAGAGAATACCACCGAAGTGAAAAATGCGACCCAACTACAAGAGTCATGGGATATCATTGTGTTCAACAAAGTGCACAAAGCTAGGAAAATCCGGAAGTCTTCTCCCAGAAAGGCAACTATACAAAAGAGGGAAAAAAAAAAATTTTTCACTTTACACAAAATTCTCAATATCTTAAAAATTTCTCCTATTACTCTCCCCTGACATTGTCCATGATCGATAGAAAGGGATTAATCTTCAAGCATTTCTTCTTCTCTTGCCCGCCTTCGCATCCCATCACGTCCAAAAGGCAAGTCTCACGTCCAAGGGAAATACCCACTACATCCAAAACAATTCAAAATCAGTTCTCAAGTCTCTTTCTCCTAGGCGCACTGCTTGAACTAGTGATGGGCGGACTCTGCCTCCAATTTACATGAGCAATGTCTGTTAATCATAATGAGCCCTTTCTTGGAGAGATTATTCGTTCTGAGGGTCCTCCCCTAAAGTAAGCACCACACCAGAAAAGCCACCTTAGGGGTGTTCTATTTTTCCAAATGCTGAGCCAAGGGAAATCCGGCACCAAGCCAAGCTTGAAGCTTTTGTAGAGGGATTTCATCTCAAACCTGTTGAAGCTTAAACCCACCCATTTTATCTTGTCCTCCCCTGCCAAGCTCTTGACTGCATACAGGCGTAAGATCAATCGTATAAGACATTTTATCTCCTAATCAAGAATATTTCTCTTATGTTCCACGTCCCAAATGATAACCCCATTTGAGAATTGGAAAAAGTCAGTCACAACATAATCGCGATGGCACAAATGTCTGAATGTAAGTCCCGAGGCGATTATCTCTTAACCAGTCGTCTTGCCAAAATTTAATTCTGTCTGCCTTGCCAACTACAAATGATATATGCCTTTTGAACTTAAGCCAACTCTTTTGGATTTTTTCCCACAGCTCATTCGATGCACTCCTTTGTAAACCTTGGTGTCCCATCTCCCTTCCTTCATGCCATACTTGGAGGCTATTAGCTTTTTCCATAGGTGTTGCTTTTCATTGGAAACCTCCAAAGCCATTTTTCTAGTAGCGCATCATTCATCAGTGTAAACTTCCGAAAGCCCAATCCAGCTAACCTTAGAGGCTTACACACATTCTCCCATCTCACTTAATGGTATTTAAATTCATCCTGGACCTTCCCAAAGAAAATTTCTCTGACTTCTCTCTAAGCTTTTCACAACTGTCACAGGCATCCTGAAGAGCGACAAAATGTATATGGGGAGATTGGGCAAAGTGCTTTTGAGCAATTTTACCATTCCCCCTTTGGATAGGTAAGCTATTTTCCACCCTGGATGGAAAGAATAGATCTTAGCTTCAAAATCTTGTGCGCTAAGATCACAATCATCCTGATGGAATAGTGATCTGCCAAACATTTTTGCGTTTCAAGGGGTGGTGAGCACCGAATGGACCATATGAAAGGTTTTTTGGTACATATTGCCCACAAATGCATCAGGATGGTAGCCTTATTCTAATCCTCCAGCCTTCTAATGCCTAATCCACCCTTGTTGGGGCATCAACCATCCTCCCAAGCAATTTTTCTGCCTTTTTTTTTTTTGAGATCAGACCATAGAAATCTTTGAGAATTGGCTCAATAGTAGAATAAACTCCTTTTGGAAAGGTAAAGTGAGCACTCCAATAAATTTGAATACTAAATAGGATGATTTTAACGGGCTGAAGTTCACCAACATAAGATAAAAATTTAATTGCTCAGCTTTACTCGGTGAATAATTTTATTAAGTAATTTTTTGCAGTCATCAAACTTCGGCTTTGTGGAAATCAAGGGCACCCCTTGGTATTTTACAGGATGCTTGCTCAGTTGCAAACTAATTAGAGAGCAAGCGTCTTCTCTGATTCCTGTATACCTGCTATACAAACTTTTTTTATTTATTATTATTATTTTTTTTGGAGGGGGGTAATTTTCTATATAAATTTGTTTTTACTATTGTTAGCCTGCAATTGTGACAACTTATGAAACTCCAAGACAGTTTTGCTATTGGTGAGGGAGGAGCCTTCATTGGGATTGCATAATATAAAAAGATCTTCAGCAAAGCAAATTTGCTGATGACAGGTTGCTTACATTTAGGGTGATAAATGAAGCTTCCCTCTTGAATGTGTTTTTAGAAAAGCTTACAGAGTTAAGCCTCTGGTTTAACTGTTGAACCTGATAATCCTTTACTGGGCATCCTACAGCTGTCTAGCTTTTGTTTCTTTTCTAAGATAGAATTTTAGGTTCATATTTTTGGGGGAAATGAGAGGGAGATGGGACACAGCTTCTTTGTGCTGCTTAGGGTTCTCAAAAGTGGAGATGCACAACGGTTTGAACTGATGAACCTTATCATCCTTTACCGGGAATCCCATAACTAGCTATCATTTTCTCCATGTTTTAAGATTGAATTTTAAGGTTGGTTTGCAATTCTTGACGCTTTTAGTATCTGCAGTCCTGGGATGGATTAATAACGTTATTTGGTACCCTCACTAGTTACCAGCTCTGTGAATGTATTTGACAGCCATGAAGAGCTTTTAGGGTAGTGAGCAAGACGTATTGGTTTTTCAAATTCAGGAGGTATCTTCACTTGTATATTACATTTTATCCAATTATTCAATGGATGATTTGATCTACTATGGATCCAGTTGTTCAATGAATTTTTTGTTGTTTTTTGTTTTTGACTAGGGGAATATCCTCTTTTTCTCATAACTTTATGTTGATTATGGAAAGGAAAACCTCCTCTGTGTGTGTGTGTGTGTGTGTGTGTGTGTGTGAGAGAGAGAGAGAGAGAGAGAGAGAGAGCGGCCGAGGGAGAGATAGAGAGAGACTAATGCTTTGTGAGCACTATTTTCTTGTGTAGTCGCGTGATCACTCTAATATTTTCCATCTCTGGCTTGCAGGGACTAATCTTGTCGAACCTGTTATCACACACTAGCCTTCACAAACTGGAGTGTCCAGATTGTATACTAGAAGTGCAGGTACGCTGCGGGTTGAGTTCTCAGCTGGAAGATAAATGCCCCTTGCTGGATCAGATTTCAGAATTCCTAGTTCCTTCTAAATGTTCAAGCATCCAAAGTTTTAATGGAATCATTTGCTTTCCCAGGTTCAGCGTCCACTCGACCAAATTGTTAGAATGGAAATTGTCCCCAATCTCTGTATTACAAATTTCCCCCTTTTCAATTTCCATGGTTTGGGAGTTGTTGTTAGTCAAATACTAGTACGCTTTAGAAGAATCCTTTTTATTTACTTATTAAAAAAAAGGGGGGCTTATTTTGTCAGCTGTGATGTTTCATCTTGTTGACACTGCTTAACAATTCTCTCTCCTATTTGCATGATTTAATTTTGTATGTAAAGCAAATGTAATGGCATAAGATTTGTAAAATGCAATGTTGATTTGCTAATATTGATTTGCTATCCTAACGGTTTTGTTTCACTGAGATATATGCAGGCGCTTTAGAAAAGGCCTTCGACTGCTAGATAAATCATTGAACTTTTTATATGTAACATGCACATTACTCTTTCACATCCAGGAGGCGACGTGGAATAGAATGTATTGTTTTTCTGTTTTACGGTATTGCAGGCAGGGTTCTTGATAGGTAGGTCTCTCACCGTCGTTACTAACCTTTAACAACAAAAATAAATGCAAGAGTGTACTTTCAAATATAAATAATGGGTACAAAAAATAACATTTTTTTACTAATCATTGGATGGATAGTTATATTTTGTACTCTTATGTACCACTTTGATTTCTTTGCCTTCAATTGTTATAATAAGAATAACAATTTTTTGATCTCTGGTAAACATACCCATCAAAAATCATAACTAAGTAGAGACAAATTTTAATATTAAATAATTGTTTCATGCCGTCTATATACTTTGAGCGTATTTGAAGTTGTATAAATTTGTTAAAGTTAGTATCTCGTGTTTTATGTAGTGAGTAAAAAAATTAAATTTTACAATTTTGTAATTCGTGTTTGTAGAGAACTCAAAATTTGATTTGATATTTTTATATGTATAATTAACATTTTGGGATCATTGGATTTAAAATATACACTTTGTGAGCATTATGCGTGTATATGGTAACGTACTAGATTAAATAATAAGAAAATTAAGTTGTGTGCTAAACTTTAAATTTGATTGTAAAAGAGTGGATTTTACCAAATTTAAAATTTTAGCAAGTGATATATATATATATATATATATAACCTCCTCTTCTTTAACTAAATCATAATTTTACTTTTACACATATGGTAGTATTCTAGCTTATCTATTGCTTTTATAATGGTAGTGAGTTAGATGGAGAAGATAGCTATGTAAATTATTTAAATGTATTATGTGGAATTTCACATATAGTCTTTTTTTTAATTTTTTTTTAATTTAAGTCATGAATTGAGATTTTCAGGATAAACCATTATGCTTCGTATGAATTTTGTTATCGGTGATTATGTTGAGATATCTTAACTGTATGAAAATTGCATAATGACCTAGTATTTGGAAATGAAAATTTTCATTAAATATTAATAAAGGTAGAATTTAATGAACATTGGTAGGAAACTAAATTTTTCCTATGTGGTCGTTCAGTGTTAAATATTAATATGTGGTCGTTCCATGTTAAATATTAATATAGATGCGTTATTCTTTACTCATAATTGTAGTTTGTTAAGTATGGTACTGATATGGATGGCTTGGATTGAGAGATATTGAGAAATATTTGGTATACGTATCCAAACATTAAAAGTTTAAAAATTCGTGTGAAATTGATTTTTGTGTCTAGTGAGTAATAATCTACGAAGCAAGGTGAATGTCTAAGAGTTGTATACATATATTTTGTAGTTTAGGCTTAAGAGTTAAATTTCGAAGGATGATGTAATATTTTCTATAATTTAGACCAAAGAGGCGAATATTAAAAGATGGTGTATTTTGTGGAGTTCTATGGTCACAGGCTCCAACCAATAATATCTAAACCTAGCGTGTTTATTTTGTTGGAAAATATTAGTTTAATTACTATTTATGTTATTTCTCCATTTGGATCTATAAATAAGGTTATATGACATGACGAGATTGTGCCTGATATTTATATTATTAAATATGTTCTCTAGCCACACATGGTACTAATTCTCATTCTCTTAAAGTTGAAAATAATAATAATAATAATAATGATGATGATGATGATGATGATAAAGATGATAATGGTGTGAATGAGATATAAACGGGGCCACTAAGTTGAGAAATCTTAGAACTACGAGATTTAATTTACTTTTTTTAGTTATTTACAAAACTTAGTGGCTTATTATTAAATCTTTATTTGTGAGGTTTTTTTTTTTTTATTTGGATTATCGTCTAGATTTGCTGATTGCGAGATTCGGCCTCATTTTGAGGCCTTGGGTGTAAATATTGGAACTTTGGTTGCCCAAGTGTCTAACTAAGGTATTGGTTTCTTTTAATTTAGTTTTTAATTCTAAAGTTTAATTCTACTTCTGTTATTACGTTTTTTTTTTTTTTTTTTTGATAGTTAAGCGAGGGTAAGGAGTCGGAGTCGAACCTCGGTGGTGAGCAGGCACAAGAAAAGCTTTGCCAATCTAGCTAACAGCCACGCTCTCTGCTTCTGTTATTATGTTATGCCTTTGATTATGGGACAAATAATTTATGTTGTTTTTGGTGTTTCATGTGTTTAGTTCAATCTCTTAGTTGAGAGAACTAGGGTTGTGACATGCAATCTATATATTTAATCTATCCTTTTTAGTTATTTACAAAACATAGTGGCTTATTATTGAACTTTTATTTATGAGAATTTCTTTTATTTGAATTATTATCTAGATTTGATTATTGTTAGATTAGGCCTGTTTTTGAGACATTGGACTTAAATATTGAAGCTTTGATTATTCAACTAGTCTAACTAGCATATTGGTTTATTTTTATTCATTTTTTAATTCTAAAGTTCAATTTTGCTCCTATTATTGGATTTGAGAGGGTAATTTGTAATCAAAATCATTAAATTAAAATTCAACGATTTGGATGTATTTATATTTTTTTGAATTAAAATAATATGAGTGCATCTAGACTGTTGGATTTTAATCCAACGATTTTTACATAAATGTCATGGGGTTGAAATAGCATTACTATATCTGCCTCCTTTTTCCATATTATCATATTATGACTCTGACGGTGGGACAAACCATTTATGTTATTTGTGGTATTGCATGTGTTTAGTTTGCGTCCCCGAGTTAGGAGAATTCGGAGTGTGACATGTGATCATATAATAAGGAAGTTCAAGAATTTAAATTTGAAATACTTTCAACGATTAGATTTGTTTAAGGGTCATATTTAATGGTCATGTCTTTTTGGTCACTCCATGATATATTTGCCGTTTTAATTCTTTGAAAGTAAAAGATTATATAAAGAATTATTGAAAAATCATATATTTGAAATCAATAATTTATAAATTTTAAATTAAAAAATATATATTATTATTATAAACTAGTAAAGGGGGCACGTGTAAGTACATACATACTTTATTTAATTTTAATATCTCTTGAAAATAATTAATTTGAAGTATGAACGTATAATTTATAAGTACTAACTTTTTAAACAAGTTTAGATTTTGACTATTTAATTGATTATTAAAAAATTATATATTTAAAATTGATAATTTATAAAATTTTAAATTAAAATAATATATATATTATTATAAATTAGTAATGGGAGCACGTGTAATCACGTACACATTATTTAATTTTAATATTTCTAACGAAAATAATTAATTTGAAGCATAAACAAATATATAAGAAAAATTCGTGGTTATTTCAATTACCCATTAGAAACTTGTTTGTAAATTTGTAATCGACATTGCGTGTATATATATAATTGATTTTTCAACAAATTAAAACATATAAAATATAACCAAATCCCCTGCATGAACTAAACAGACGCCTTGTATATACGTACATGTGCCCAACAAACGAAAAACAATAGATGGGCCTCTTTGGTTTATAAAAATTTGTTGAAAATTTCTAAAAATCTCTATAAACCTCTGTTAACTTTATATCACATCAATTTTTTTCTCTTACTGCATGTATTACGAACTCTCTCCAAATCACAATTTATCTCAATTTATCTCATTTTTTCTTACTCCAAACAAACTCAGAAAAGGAAAAATGATTACATCTATACTTCTTCAAAGATTTGTTACTAATTTCTGAAGTAGCCAAAACGTAAATCCGCTGATATTTAAAGGGGAAGTGAAAAAATAAAAATAAAACATGATAAAAGAAACTCACGAAGCGAATCTCCAACGTGGAATCTCTTCTTTGCAGCGTCATTGGGAGCGTCACCCACTTTGAATTCCTTGGAAGTATGCCCATGGTGTCTACTTGAAAGACTACGGAGAAAGTGAAGAAGAAGAAGAAGAAGACCCCTTCGGGGGTGGTCGAGTGAAAGTTGGGCTCGCCTTCGAGCTTGGGCCTCTCGAGATTTCGGGTTTGACTCCCCTACGGGGGTGGGTTACCGCTGTAATAGCGGGTGCCTAATGGCCTCCTCTTGGTCGTGCCGGTCAGCCAGGGTTTGCTTAGGCTGGTTAACTCTCCAAGGGCCTTTGCCGGCTAGGGTCTTGGAGCGTGTTTTGCCCTGTACGCACCCCAGTACGGGGTAGCGGCTGCGGACTTTCACGTACTAGAAGAAGAAGAAGAAGAAGAAGAAGCTAAGCCCAATGGCCCAACAACCCATGTTTGTGCTCCTTATTTCTCTCTTACAGGGCAGTAATGGTAGGAGGATAGGAAAGCTAATGGAAATCTGGTGAACTCTGCGTAGAAATCAAATGAGTATGTATGTTTATACGTAGACGCAGAAATGGGTATGTCCTACAACACTACGCTGCTCTCAATTTATATAGAATTAAGAAAAATAATTAAGAAAAAAATAAATAAATCATTTCATTAATTTTGACGTAATTTTTGGGTATTTGGTAACTTATAAAGACAAAGGAGAATTTTTTGTTTCTTGGAAAACTTTTTTCGTCGGAAACCCAAAAACTAATTATTTGTAAAACAAATAATAAGTTTCTTTCTTAAAGCACACGGGAACAATACTAACCACTCGGTCACTATTTTGGCTTATTTGTCTAACTAGTATGAAAGATATTTATGATATTTACGAGTTTTGTTAAACTTTTTCATCAAAATTTCATGAGAATATATTTGCTGTTTTAATTGTTTGAAAGTAAAAGATTGCGTAAAGAATTATTGGGAAAATATCATATATTTGAAATTGATAATTTATAAATTTTAAATTAAAAATTTATGTTTTTATTATAAACTAATAAAGGGAGCACGTGTAAGTACGTGTACACCATTTAATATTAATATCTTTAACGAAAATAATTAATTTGAAACATTGAACAAATAATTTATAACTACTAACTTTTTAAACATGTTTAGTCTTTGGCTATTTAATTGATTATTAGAAAATCATTTATTTGAAATTGATAAGTTCTAAATTTTAAATTAAAAATATATATTTACATTATAAACTAGTAAAGGGAGCACGTGCAAGCACGTTCATACCATTTAAATTTAATATCTCTAATAAAAATAATTAATTTGAAGCATGAATAAATAGTTTAAACTACTAATTTTTTAAACAGGTTAATTTAGTCTTTGATTATTTAATTAAATATTAGAAAATTATATATTTGAAATTGATAATTTATAAATTTTAAATTAAAAATATGTATATTTTTATTATAAACTTGTAAAAGGAGCACGTACAAGCACGTACACACCATTTAATTTTAATATTTTTAATGAAAATAATTAATTTGAAGTATGAACAAAAAAAAATCTATATCTATTAATTTTTTAAATAGGTTTAGACTTTGCCAATTTAATTGATTGATACTTTTTTTTCCTATAAAGTTGGATTAAAGTGTGTTTAAGTCATACTAATATGCATAATTCGTAATCTTTTTTTTATTTATTAGTAGTTTTTATTTTTACAATTTTTTTTTACAACTTTTCATGTAAATTTAATTTTGATCAAAGTGTTTCTGGGTTATAGTTAAATTACTCTTAGCTTCTTTTGATCGGTGAATTTTATTTTTACAGATTATTTTTATAGTTGTTTTATATAAATTTGTAATTCTCGCTTAAACTCTTCTTAAATCTAAATAGCAGTGTCTATATATATATATATATATATATATGTATCTTTGGTGCATGAATCAATTAAGATGAATGTCGGTATTTGTTTAGTTAAAAAGTATTTTTAATTATTTTTCAAACGAAAAAAAGATGAAATTTAAATATCTCTATGCATGTTGCATTATTTATTTCGATGCTGCTTTTCATCAGAGAAAAAAAATGAATAACGTATGGGCCATCCCTAAAGAAAACGGCAAATAAATAACTACGTAAACAAACTGATGGTCAAATTTTTAACAACAAACATTTTAACAAAATAATTAGAGAGAGGGGCACCTAAAAAGACAAAGAGCAGCGCCGAAGTAGCGATAGAGACAAACTATTAGACAACTATTTAAAATTTAACGATCATGTCTTTTCGGTTGTTTCATGAGAATATATTTGCTGTTTTAATTATTGGAAAATCATATATTGGAAATTAATAATTTATAAATTTTATATTAAAAAAATATTTATTTTTTTGTTATAAATTAGTAAAGAAATCGCGTGTTAAGATATGCACACTCCATTTAACTGTAATATCTCTAGCGAAAATAATTAATTTGAAGCATGAACAAATAATTTATATCTATTAACTTTTTAAACATGCTTAGATTTTAACTATTTAATTGATTGATTTTTTTAATTTATCTTTTTTTTTACGAAGTTGGATCAAGATGTGTTTAAATCATACTGAAAAATAAATAAATAACTCTGTTTAATTAAAAAAATTAAAAAAAAAAATAAATAATTCTGTCGATTTTGATGTAAAATATTTTATCATTTCTAGGTACGTATAGTAACACAAAGAGTAAGGAAAATAATTTATTTTTTTTTTCTTTTTTAGGAAAATGTTTTTCATTGGAAACCCAAAAACAAATTATTTTTCTAAAAAAAAAAATTGTAAGTTATTTTCCTAAAACACACTGAAGCAATTCTAGCCGTCCGTCAATATCTTGGCTTATTCCTCTAACGAATGTGAAAGAATTTATGATTTTCACAAGTTTTTGTAAACCTTTTTACGGTTTTACCAGAAACATTTGTTTCCAACAAACTAATTATATATTTCTAACATTTATTTTGCTAACAACCATTTTTATTTCTTTTCAAATGTTAACCAAACAAATTAAGGAAAATAACAAGGAAAATAATTTTGATAAATAATTCTTTTTGCGTGTAAAGTAGTATATATGATTCACATTTATGTAATGTTTTCAATTTTTATTGATTGATAAGCACATATAAATAAGATTTACAGAATATGGTCACTTAAACTTTTGCGACATACAAGAGATTCATTTTTACCATAAATTTATCCATCAAGGGAAGAAAAATTTGAGAAATATTGGAATAATAACATGCCAATTATTATATGTTCGGCAATAATTTTTACTCCCTTCTTCATAGATCCCTTCTCTCCCTACTTCATTGAGATCTCCTGCAAGCAAGAAAATAGTGAAATAAAGCAGTCAGAGTTGTTCTCCGACCAAAGACACTCCAATGCTTAAGTCAGTAAAACGTATAAATAATAAGCTCCTGTAAACGAATAGAAAGAGAGAGAGAAGATGAGAGAAAAATAAGCCCCCTTACATTATCTTGATTTTTGGTATTTATAGATAGAGTGCCTGTCTAGTTTTTTGTTGATTTGACTATCACTTTATTTTGATATGACTTAAAGTGAAGGTAGGTGGCTAACATTAAATACCAGATGATGTAAGCTTTGGGAGCCGTGTAGTAGTGTAGTATGTAAAGTAATTATACAACGTAACTAGTAAATTATTTAGTCCCGATTTAACTAGAATATACCCCCTGTTCAGGGGTGCAATTTATGGTCGGCGGACCACTCTTGTGGTCGAACAAGTTATTTTTATGCCTCACATTATATATCTTGTATATGGCTGCAATAGTAATTAAATTAAATGATGTAGAAATTCAACTAACTGGAACATCTAAAAATTTAGAAATATCACTTCCAATTACTATGAATGATAATTAATAATTCATTGTTGTGCCCATTATCATCTCAAACATTCAAAGTGACATGAATATGTACTTTTAATATAAATATCATTAAGAGAGAGTGCACAAAAAGATCACGACCACACCCCCATCTCTATAAGAATTTCATGAGAATATATTTGCTGTTTTAATTGTTTGAAAGTAAAAGATTACATAAAAAATTATTAAATAATCATATATTTGAAATTAGTAGTTTTAAAAATTTTAAATTATATATATATATATATATTGTAAACTAGGAGTAAAAGAATCAAGTGCAAGCATGTGTATATTTAATTTAATTTTAATGTTTCTTACAGAAATAACTAATTTGAAGCATGAACAAATAATGTATAATTATTATATTTTTAAACAGGTTTAGATTTTGACTATTTAATTGATTGGTACTGTCTTTTTTTTATTTTTTATTTTTTTTACAAAGTTGGATCAAGATGTGTTGAAGTTATAATTATAATATGTATAATTCAATTTTTTTTTATTAATAGTTTGCCTCCCTCGTTTTTTAAAGGCGGAGCTAGAATTTTTTTTTTTTTTTATCCTAAGCTAGAAATTTGTTTTTTGTTTTTTTTGTTTTTATCCTAGACTATGAACTAAATATTAAACTGAATCATGAATAGTTAGGCTAATATGTCATATAATATCAGTACTAAAAATAATTTAGACTAAAATTTTACTTTGGTTTTATGGCTTACCATACCCTATGCATGGCTTTGCCCTTAAATGGATTTGCGAGGAGACATTTAGTTCAGTTGATGTGGAGGTTTAAAAAAAATACATAAAAATATTTGTACAATTAAATTTAAATTTAAGAGTTCAGATTATGAGACTGATATCAAAATTGATATTAGTGTTCCCTTTTTTTAAGAATGGGACCAACCAGTGTGTATTCCAACATTACGAGAAACTTTGCTCAGTGATAAAGGACACTTGTCGATGCACTTATTCATGTTTCTCCTATTAAGATGATTTCATCAAATGACTGGTGTAGAATCTAGTACACATATATAGACACTACTCTATATATTGCATGAGTGGAGATATTAGCACTCTATTAACTTTTCCTACTCTACAATAACTTTAATATAAAAAAGTAATGTGGAAAAACTAGTGAAGGATTACATTTATCATTTTGCTAGTTTATGCTCTAGTTAGTTGGAAAGATGAAATAGTAGATTTGAAGTTCTTTTTTTAACTTCAGGAATCTAAATTTAAATCCTATCTATTTAATTGAGATGAACTTCATCTGATTATTTATTTTAAAAATTTAAGTTTTTAGTTTTTTTAAGGATAAATTAGTAATTAATTAAGAAGCGGACACTCAAGAGAATTGGATGTGGATAAGGGTTTTTGATTCCCCCATTAATGACCTCCTGGCCTATCAAATCTCTAGCTACCTTCCAACCTATCAATTCTCTAGCTGCATTCCCTGAGAAGAGAGAGATAAAAACATTGCTGGTTTGGTAAAGCCAGTGAGTGTCACAATCATGGACAATTTGTTATTATTAGATTTGAAGTATCAGAGCGAGCCCTTTGTTGCTTCAGTTCCATTTCAACATAGACGTGAATTTGAATTTCATTAGTAAATCGTGTTTGAGATTTTTTTCTTTTTTTTTTTTTTTTTTTCTACAAGAATTGACGTTTACAAATTTGAATTAATATTAAGATGTGATAACCTAGAAAAAGTAAAAACTCAAAAAAAATAAAATGGATAAATTGCCTTTATATCTTTATACATAGAGTCAAAATCACTTATACCCTTTGTATCTTACTATTATATACTAATAACCTTGTACTCGTGGGTAAAGTGTAAAACTAATTAAATAGTAGAAAAAAAGAAAAACTATTCTTTCATCTTTAATACCCCAAATCAGTCCAACTCAAATCAAAACCATAAGCAAAATATCGAAACGTCGAGCACGTGGACGATGATCCGTCAATTTACTCTTATTATACCTATTGGACGATTTTGTCGTAGCTCCTGATTTCGGCTTCTAGATGCAGTATGTTCCCAGAGGAATTCTGTCGAGGTTGTCGGATTTCCAGGACGAACGCAACGGAGGAACAAAAGCTTGAAATGAATGATTTCTATGATATTTTGAGCTGATTATAACTCAATTAATTCTTGGACATGCATTAGCTGCTCTTTTGGCGTATGTGTTGGAGGGTTCTAATATATATATATATATATATATTGTGATCTGTGAAATTATTTAAGTTCTCAAATATATGTATATTGTTTGGAACACAAGTCCAAATTAAGAGTTGGTTAATTATCCATGCCATCTTCTTGAATATCTGAGTAATATATGGTGGTTTAGATTGAAAATTTGCAATGATTTAGCTGAATATTTGTTAACCATTGCATAAAGGGAAGGGGTTGGCTGAGTTGCCCTAAGATATTTACATATATATGTGTATATATTTGATGGGTTAGCTTTAATTTGAATTAAAGGGAAAAATATGCCCCACGAACAATTCAATCTACAATTTTAAAATAATCAATTCAATCATGTGATCGATTCAATCACATGTCTGAGTATTTATTACCACCTCTGTAAATAAATCCAAGGGCCTACAGAAAGGATAAAGTGTTGGGTTCATTTTCTTTAAATTCTGAGCTAGATTATGGGGTAAACTCTTAGACAACTTAAGCGGCAATCTCTACAAGTTTTATAGAGGAATGACTACTGTAACTATTGGGAGAGAGGGAAATCACCGATCTTGCCACTACCGGTGAAGGATTTATCTGGCAGCGGTAGCATTGAGGTGCTGTGAAACTTTGCAGCTTTTGGTTTGTGTTATTCTAGGGAAAGGGCATTTTGGTCTGTTAGGTTTTATTTTTATTTTTTAGATATTAAACACTTGCACTCTTATACACGTGTTACACACACAGTTAAGTTTAACAGTTCTATTTAACTTTACATTTTATTCACAAGTATTGGAGTTATTAGTGCATTATAACAAGGTATATGAGGTGGAAATGATTTTGACCTTATATATAAGGGTATGCAATTACTCAAAAAAAAAAAAATTAGGTCATTCAAAAGTTCACTAAGAAAGAAACTTATATATATTTATATATAAATAAAGAGGACTAATGAAATTACCAATTTACAAAAATAGCAAGAAAAAAGAGATAGAAGAAAGAAAGAAAAATTATTGATTTAAAAATAACATTAGAAAAAAAAAAAGAAAATAGAAGAAAGAAAGAAAACAAAATCAAAACATAATGTGAAACTCTAAAAATTTTAGCCTCCAATCAAAGTTTTCTGATCAATGTAAATAGTTGTTGAATACATGCAGATTTCGGTGGCTGGATAATTTAAATTTCGCACAATTTTGGTGGAGTTGTGGAAGTTGAGAATCTAAATCTTTTGGAGAGAGAGAGAGATAGAGATTATTTGCATAGGGATGGCATGGGATAAAAAGGTTTTTACATTTTGTATTTATCTTTCTTAGTTAATTACTAATTTATCCTTAAAAAAAGTAAAAACTTAAGGGGTCATTTGGTTTATTTTTCTCTTTTCTGTTTTTATTTTTTAGTTACTATTTTGAGTTCATTTTTCATTTTGTACCTTTGAAAATAAGGAAAACAGTTCAAAATTCATTTGGTTACTTGTATTTTTAAAACTTGTTTTCGAAAACTGAAAATGAGTTTACACATGAAATGAAAAATGATAGAAAATTATTTTGAGAGTTTTTAACAAAAAACAAAGAAAATATTAAAATAAGGAAAACGTAGTATTTTTTATTTACTCGTTTTAAGTTTTTAACACATAAAATGAAAACAAAAAATAAAAAATAAAAAGTAAACTAAATGCTACCTAAAATTTTAAAATAAGCGGCCAAACGATACTCATCCCAATTGAACGGATATAATTTAATTTCAGGTTCTTGAAATTAAAAAAGAATTTGAAGCACACCAAATCCCTTTTAACTTTTTCATAAGATAAAAGTACTATTTGAAATTATATTTTTAACACCCGCGACATTTTTTTAAAATTTTGGAAATAACAAATAAGTGCTTAAATTTTAGTATACTAACGGTAAAACAAAACAAGATAGTTAAAAAAAAAAAAAAAAAAAACAACCAAAGATAGGGAAAAGTTTTTTCTTGTACCTAAGCCCTTCTCTAGGGGAAGATAAATGGAGGGAGGTAAAAATGATTAACGTTTCGTTTGGGAGAAGACGAGGGAAGGAGAGTAAATGGAGGTAATTAGTTTACTCTCATTCACCTTCGTTAACCTATCTTTATTTCACTTCCACCCGGGGAGGGGGAACTGACGAAAAAAAAAAATAAAATTATTAAATTTATTTAATGTAATTTTTATTTTATTCTTTCATGCTTTTACTTTTTTTTTTTTACCTTGAAAATGTTCAAAATTGGTGGATTATTAGTTGATTAAGTATTGAATTTTTATATAAAAAAATATTATGCATTTGGACTTTGGATTAAATATTTTTTTAAAGATCAAATATACTATTTATAGATATTTAATAATATATTAAAATAAATAACGTAATATGTTTTATTTAATATAATAATACATTATAAAAAATATAAAAAAATAACCATTTACTTTCTTTTATTTTTTTTTTCTATCTCTTCCAAAAAAAAAAAAATTTCTCATTAAGAATGTCAATAAAATCAGTATAAGATGGTGCGTATAACTTTTTTTATTCTCGATCCTTTCATTTAATAATACCCCTATCAATTTCTGTCAATTTTTCCCATCTCTTTTTTGGAGAATAAAATTTTTTTTGAATTTTTTTTATACTTGTCCCGGTAATAGATTTTGTATTTCGTTTATCCGCCAAACATGCTAAAGAAATGATAAACAAATTAGAAAATATGCCGAACATTCCGATATTTTGGTTGTAGAAAAGTAATTTATCATTTGACGTGGGTTTGATAAGTCCGTCATAAGACGTCATCTTCTTGGATCATAATTCTCCGGTCTTCTCCCGCCTCCGCTTTCTTGGCAGACGCATAACCACATTCAGGGAGAGATCTTCCTCTTTTCCCCTTGCTCTGTCTGATCGATCAGATTCTTCTCACAACGAACGGAGCAATTGGATTTGGTTTTCCGAACTGTTTTCTGATCCTTTTTTCATTTCTCAACTTCAAAAACCAACAGTTATACAGGCAGAGGTTCCTGTCGTGCGAGTGATATATATATATATATATATATATATATATTTATATCTGTATATTTGTAATGGCGAAGAGCAGATCATCGTCGAGCAGCTGGAGGTATATGAATCCGGCCTATTATTTGAAGCGACCGAAGCGTCTCGCTTTACTATTCATCATCTTCGTTTTCCTCACGTTGCTCGTTTGGGATCGACATTCCCTTCGCACAGACCACGAGGTTTTGTTTTATTTTATTTTATTTGTTTTTCCGTTTCTGTCCGACTTCGTAATTCCGTAAGACCTTGTTTGGATAACATAGGTTTTTTTTATAAATAAGTTTAAAATTATATTATATCAAAATTAAGACTTGGTTTGGTAAATAAAAAAAGTTATTTATTTATTTTTTTAAAGTTAGCTACCAGAAAAATCACTTTTTTGTGTTTGGGATTAGAAAAAAAGTGACTTTTTTTAGTTAATTTTTTAGTTTATGTAAGTTTGATATTTTTACCAAGAAGATTAAAATGTACGTGTGTAAATTTGATCATTTTATGAATAAGTAAATAAGTTATTTAGCCTAAAATTTTCAAACGGAACCTAAGTGACGGAGATAATTTAGATAGTAATCTGTTAAAATTTTTTAATAAATACTGTCAAAGGATTGTTAGTCAGTATTATGGATTCAAATAACTGTTTATTTAGGATGAAATCAAATTGATCATAATTCGTCGTGATAAGCTACTTAAATACGTGATGAAATCACTGTTCTAAAGTTAAATTTGAAGAATTCTTCTTATATAATTAACATTAGATTACTTAAATTTCAATTCCATGAATACAAATGCAACCTTACAGTTTTGCCATTTCATTTTTTTTTTTTTTGGTTTCCGGAATTGATTACTCTTTCTTTTGGTGGAGTTACTGGTTTTTACTTCTATTGCTGTTTTGTGCAATCTGCACGTGAATTTGTGTAATGCGGACAACGAGACAGGGCAAGCCAATTGTTAGTAGGCATTTTGGAGGATTTTAACATTGCTTCTTAAGGCAATGCCTTGCCCTTTATTTATTTATTTATTTATTTTTTGCATAGAAAGGAAGCCAGAAAAATACTTCCTTCAATACCCATGAAATTTTACCCTGGACAAGGTAAAATACTTCCATATTTTTGTTGTAAGGAATACTTCCATGATAAAATTGGTTTCCAGGAACTAAAAGCGCAAAAGTATTTCATTTTTCATTGCCTGGATTTAGAGGATACTTTAGATAATCTTTTAAGTGTTGACCATGGAAGACATTAAAGAATATGAAGATAAGATAAATTTTAGGCTGATTTTATTCCCATTGTATTTTATGCCTAGGGTCTGCAGTGGATGCCATTTATTTCTTAGGGAGAGTATGGAAAGTTATGGAGAAAAGAAGATTCCTATGTGGTTTTTGTATAGGCTTGGACCAAGCGAATAATAGTGCCTAGAAGTATTATAGGGTGGGATACGGAAGAACAAGGAGTAATGAGTTGATGTTTTGAAATGTTAAATATTGTGTTATGGAGCTACAACCAGAAAAAGCTAATTGAATTAAGGAGACAGAAGTGGATGTCTACTTCCTACTAAAATCGACATAAATCAGTACAAAATGTAGACTTGCTGTACTTTAAATTCAATCTTGTACAATAACTTTTGATGATGCAGGACTCTACACAGATATTTGCTTTTCTTTCATCTAGTGATGAATTTCCTTACTTGAAGTGATTGGTTTTTACATGGGACTTGTATTTTTAGGATCATATTTCATTCTATATTCTAGTGTGGGGATAAAATTATTTGTCTTATTTCCCATGTTTAATGAACTCTATACTGATTGCAGGAAGAGGTATCTAAATTGAACGAAGAAGTAATCCGGTTGCGAACTATGGTAAGAGAACGTAAATTGCTTGTTTCCAGCTTTATTCTTAAACTTTAAGTACGCCTTTGATTTTCTTTCATCTCCTGTCCTAGCCTCACATGCACGTAGTGTGTGCATTTACCTGTAGACTTGTAGTATTTCAATAGTTAATTTAACTGTATATTTTATTGGGGGCGTAAAGATATGTAAATATGTATTTTATTTCACAAATGGCTGAACATGTTTGAACTTTGAACTGAATATTTGATTGGAAACTGCAGCTGGATGAGTTAAGGAATACCAAAGGAATCTCAGGTGAAAAGATTAACTATAGTGGCAAAAGTAGTGGTGCCACAAAGAAAACAGATGTTCCAGATGACCCTATTGACATTCAGCGAAGGGAGAAAATAAGAGATGCTATGATTCATGCATGGGGTTCATATGAAAAATATGCATGGGGCCATGATGAGCTTCAGGTATGGGATATCTTTTTGACTAAATGTTCATGTTTTTATTTTCTGGGTTTTCTTTTGAATTATCTAGTTTTAGTTCTAGAGTTGAATAAACATGCTTTGTGCACTGAAGTTCAAGATTGATGGTATTCTTCTGCCGTTCCTTTTGATTTCTAGGGTAAGTTTCTGCTATGCACATAAAATTTTTGCTAACATTTTGAATTTCTCTGTTACCAGCCACAGACAAAGAATGGTGTTGATAGCTTTGGTGGTCTTGGAGCAACTCTAATTGACTCTCTTGATACATTATATATAATGGGTCTCAACAAGCAGTTTCAAAGAGCTAGGGAGTTAGTTTCGGCCCTTCTTTATCTTGTGATATTTCAGTTACACTGGTCTTGATTTCTTTCAAGCTGCAATTGTATCATTCTCAATCTTCCAATATAACCATTTTATCAATTACTACTTTGTTTCAGAAAGTCCTGTTTTGGAAAGGACTTAAAATCAGGTTATAAATGATTGAAGTTCCTTTATATTCTCTGGAATCCTCTAAATCTCTATGATTTTATTCTCTGGAATCCTCTGCACAAGTGCGGAGCTAGGAATTTTTCCCCTGGGCTGTGGGCTGAGTGTTAAACTGGGCGATGGCTGAATGTTATATACGATTAGTATTAAAAAATTTTGGGCCAAGATTTTACCCGGCAACAGTCCACCACAGCCCATGAATAGCTCCGCCAGTGTTTCTACATCTCTATGACTTTACTTTGATTTTTTGCCCCTCATCGAATAGAAAGCTTTGTTTAAAACTTAATGGGTCTCAGTTTTTTTTTTTTTTTTTTTCCTCTTATTGGGATGATTAGAGCATGGGACTATCTTCAGTCCTATTATTCAAATCATCATTGTAAAAAGAATCCATCACAGGAGGGACTTATGCCTACTTGCCATTACTATTAATGTTTCACATTAAGAACCTTAATTTCCTGCATTGTTCGCATCTTGGTTAATCTTTATACATGACGTGGCAAATGTACTTCCATATGTGCCAACAGAAGGTTCATCTGTCTACATATTGCCACCAGTTATTCTTTAGACTTTTTTTATGCAAAGCCTCTCCAGCCTAGGAAAATACAATGCTATGCAGTTTTTAAGTGCGTCATTGTCTCACTCATTCTTTAGCATAAAATCCTCCTAGCAGTCAACGTCTGATGTCCCATTAAAATTACTGTCAACTTTGTTTCCATTAGACACTACCAAGTTCCATAAGCTCTTGGTAGGTGCAACATCAATTTATGACTATTGCTGGTTTCCAGTTTTTCTTCCTCATCTTCAATTCTGCTACTGTGATTGTGGTCACTGTGGGGGGGGGGGGGGGGGGTTAAGCTCTTTTGTATGTTTTTTCCTCAAAATGTTTTTTGATTCACGTGGCAATGTTATTCCTGGCTAGGTTCTTGTTAACCTGTTGGACCATGAAATCATTGAGGTTGTGATGTAGGACAAACCATATGGAAGTTATTAACTTCACGGAGGCGATTGAACGCGAAGTGGGACCAAACACAGATCAAGAGGACGAAGGAGTCAAACCTGCCTCGAACTGTTTGAATGGCTCTTCAGACAGTTCGAACACAAGAGGTTCACCTCGTGTAAAGTTAATATGGATACAAAATATGATGAAGGAATTAGGAGTTTAATTCGACCTATGGAATTGCTATGCGATAATCAAGTTGCAATTCATTTTTGTATCCAATTTGTTGAGTGGCCGAGTTAGCACCCCTCATCGCCTCTGTACCCGAAACAGATGCGCTGTGCTACCCAGCACGTAACCTTGTATTCTATGAAAGGACTAATCACATTGAGGTGGATTGTTATTTTGTCAGAAAGAAGATCCTATATATACAATTAAGATTGTTCATGTTAAATCTAAAGACTAGCTTGCTGATTTATTCACTAAAACTCAAGTTAGATATTTTGTAATAAGCTCAGAACGTATGATATATATGCTCCGGCTTGAGTAGGAGTGCTGGAAGGTTATATTGTTCACTCTTTCCTATTATAGAAGATATGATTGGGAGGTCTAATTTGATTAGGGAGAGTATCAATTATTCTCTAATTTGTACATTGATCTATTTATATAAATATATGCTTAGAAAACCCTGATAGGGTCAAGCTAATCATTTTTCTTGGCATGGTCAACTGTTCTATTTGTATTTATTTCACCATCTAGCCTCTTGTCCACTAACCACAATTTCTTTTCTTGCACTTTGTGGCTTTTCTTTTGTTAAACTCCAAATGCAAAAGCTGTTTCCAATGTTACTAACTGCTGCTCGTCTTTTCCTGCACATTCAGTTGTTGCTCTTGAATTTTTGTTATAGATATAAAATGGGATATGATATTTATATCACATTTACATGTAAAATGGATATGTCATATAAAAACATTGTTGATTAACTTGGTTCCTTCGGGAGGTGGTTATATTTATTTATTTTTTGATAGGTAATTAAAATTTGCTGAAAGAAAGAAAGGGGGTTGTTATATTGTAACTTGGTTTCCTCTTTGGAAGTGGTAATAAGTTTTTCATGGCAGGTGGATTGCAAACTCATTGGATTTCAACAAGAACTATGATGCTAGCGTTTTTGAGACAACCATAAGGTTGCTGTATAAGGTTTAATATTTTCTTTTAATTTATTTTGTTTTCTGTTCCAAATAAATATCCTTTACTAGTGTTCCATAATCAACTTATTATGTGATGTCTTATTTACCATTCTGATAATGATTTTATTTTCATTATAATCCAGAGTTGTGGGTGGACTTCTTAGTGCATATGATCTCTCAGGGGACAAAATTTTCCTTGAAAAAGCTAAAGACATTGCAGATAGACTGCTACCTGCATGGGAGACTCCTTCTGGCATTCCTTATAACATTATTAACTTGGCATATGGGAATGCGCATAATCCTGGATGGACAATGGTAATCTCTGAACTTTGTGGATGTACAGTTCAAATTTTCTGAATAATTGCATTAACTTTATTTTGACATCATATTTTGGAGAATTTTCTTATTCTTTTTTTATTGTCAATCTTCTTTTGGACTTGTGGGTAGGAATCATCTTTCACATGTAGCCATGGGATGAGGCCTGGAGATAATATTCTTTGCTGTTGTAGTCTTTGAAAGCTCTAATTTTCTTTTCCTTTTTCCACTCTCTTGTCCTGTTCTTTTTTTTTGGGGGGGGGGGGGTTGGTCTACTGCTGCATTGTCTTGTTCTTACTCATTCTTACTGAGTTGGCAACAAATGTTAGGTGTCCTTAATTTATTGACATGTATATTTTGGTATGACCTCCGTTGACCTTTCCATTTTGGTCAGCGATTTTTAACATTGTCTATGTGCTTTGGCTTTAATTGAAATATGCATCCAGATCAAAGAAGGAAAGGGAAAACTATCTCCAGCCATTACTGTTTAGTATATTTAGCTCTTATTTCTTTCATTTCATATAATAGAAATATAATATAAATTTAGCCTTCTTGTATCATTGCAAGGGCAATGCTCGATACTGATTTATACAACTGTCATTCTATTACATAAATCACTGCATGGGTTATAAAAAAAAAAAAAATCAGCATACGTACTGACTGTTTTTGAGAACGTTTGATAAATTATCCAGCCTGAAGTGATCTTAGCTATTTCTCTTATTGTTTTGTCACAGTTTTATGTCAATAGGGGCATTTTTTTTTTCTTCTCTCCATCTTCTTTGATTTTATTAATTTACAATATTTACTCTTCTTAGGGTAATTCGATCCTGGCAGATTCTGGCACAGAGCAGCTGGAATTTATTGCTCTTTCTCAAAGAACAGGAAATCCAAAGTATCAGCAGAAGGTATATTCCTTTCATTCTTCTAGATGCATGAACATGTCTCAAGAGCATTGCAAAACTTAGTTCTCAGTCATGTAACTGTCGGATTATTATTCTTACTTATTGATAAGTAAAGTCTGAATTAGAATAGAAAGGAATAAAAGGATCCCGTCCATATACAAAAGGCCTTACGAACCCAATAACTTGGCAAAATTCAAAAAAAAATTATACAAATCTGGTTCCATCCCCCCGACAACCACTTGTACAAAGTAGACACAAATGTCTTTTTATCCTATACATGGAATTTCATTTCCTTAGAGAGACCTTTTGTTCTTGCCCCACCAAATCAGCCAGCACAAATAAAAAGGAAAAATATCCCACACTTTTTTCATTGTTTTCTGTATGTTTGCTTCTTGGCTTTTTCTGTGGAAACCTTACTTATTCTGAATTAAGTTAACAACTTTTTTGTCCATTCGCAATGAACAAAGAGATGATCAATAAACTCTCATCTTTCTTGCAAAAGCAACACCAGTTAATAAAATCAGCCTTCTAGTGCTTGGAAAAAAAAAAAAAAAGACACCGAATTCAGAGGGTGCTTTGAGAGTCCACAAGGACCGACAAGGGAAATCCACCTACATTGAACCCAGTAAGGCAGGGTAGAACAACTTCACATCAAAGAAATTAGAAAAACTCCATCTCAATGCATCCTTTCCTTCCATTGCCTTTTGAGAGTACAATAATTGGATAAGATTTAACTATCAAACTCCTAATCCCCAATCCTAAATATTTCTGCAAAAGCTCGAATTCCATATAACATTATGACGTCCCACAAACTTATAGTCCTCAATTGAAACCTCTCTATCCACAGGCAACTCATAATTGTCAGGGAATGCCTCCTTCAAAATCCTGCCTCTAATCCAAGTATTGCTTCAAAATGAGGAATTGGAGAAAAGGCTTAATACTCCTTTTATAGTTTTGATTCCTTAAAAAGGAAGCATGGTGGATATTGACAACTTTTGGCGTGTCAGTTTTGTTGGGAGCTTATATAAGTTAATTTCAAATGTGTTGAAGGGAGTACTTAAAGGTGTTATCTCCAATACTCAAAATACTTTTTCGGAGGGTTGTCAAATTCTTGATGGTGTGCATGTGGAATCTTGGGGTCATTTGTAAACTTTACATCGAGAAAGCCTGCAATCATATTAATTGGAGCTTTCTTATTTATCTATTGGAAAGGATGGTTTACGGGAGAAATGGAGGGACTGGATTTTTCAATGCATCTCTACATTGAAATTCTCAGTTTTGGTTAATGGTGAGCCAGCGAGCCTCTTTGGTGCATGTAGGGAGCCCTCACGTCTTGGATCGAAATCAAGCATGTTCTCAGTGAAATCAATTCTTCCCAATCTTTGATGTAGATCTCTGCTCCACAACCCAGCTACCGCACACCCATGGCTAGTACCCCCCTCCTCCGCCCCTGAGGAGTGCGGACCCCAAGATTTATAATTAGTAAAGGAAAAATTACATTTTTATAGGGACAAAAGTAAAAAAAATAGTGGGTGCAAAAGCTTAATAACAATGGGACAAAAGTAAAACCTATAGTAAAAGAGAGCAAAATCAATAGGGTCTTGGTATAATTTTTCAAATTAGTTTGGGCCCTTAGCCCCCCCCCCCCCAGTCCGCCAGTAGATTATTCAAGACCCCTGATCAATCATCCAGTTCCTCTTGAGCCCTAGCAGAAGAAAAGATCTCTGCATCCCTTTGTGAGCTGTTTTCCGAGTGATTGTCTGCATTTCTCCGGTTGAAATCCTGTCTTTCCATACAAGTGGCTCATTCATGTCATATGTCATATTTTTGCAAATTGACATCTACATCACATGGGTGGAAGTAATATAATCCTTTTGTCACTTCAATGTCAGTGAATAACATTTTTTAATTGAGCTTGAGTGTCATAACTAATTTAATAGAGTTATTGTTATGTAAAATAGATGTTTTGCTTATAATTCAGCACGTTTTCTTGGCAGTTTCATGTTTCTGCCTGTTAACTGAAAGGAATATATTGCTGTTTCAGGTGGAGAATGTAATTGCACAGATTAAAAAATCCTTTCCTGAGGATGGTTTGCTTCCCATCTATATTAATCCAGACAGAGGGACAACATCATACTCGACCATAACTTTTGGGGCCATGGGGGACAGGTACTGAATCTTAATATATGTGAACTTTTTTTACCTATCTATTTCTTATTATTAGATGACAGTCTGCTGTATCTAGATCCTATGTGAAAATATGCATTCAGTTAATCTGCATCTACCAGTTTACTTAATAGGTGGCTATTGGAAAATGTTTGATTGCAGTTTCTATGAATATTTACTCAAGGTTTGGATACAAGGAAACAGGACTGCTGCTGTGAAGCTTTATAGGTGAGAGCTCATTACCACAATTTTTTTGTTTGCTATGTTAATCTGGAACTGCTCCCATCATGCATGTTAATAATCAACATGTAGCCTTAATCATCAAGCTATAACTGCAGGTCTTGTGAAACTTCTATGGTAAAAGACTATTAACCACATTTGAACATTTTATATCCCATGCAACATTTTCCTGCTCTCATTTTTTTTTTTTTTTTAAAAGCACTGGAAGGGAATTTTATGGTTGCATTGAGAAGTTAAACATTCATAGGATCACTTATCAAAAAGTCTTTCCCTAGCATCACTTAGAAATCAGAAAAACAAACCTTTTATTTTTTACTGGGCTTATGTGAGGGATTATATCTAATATGTTGTCTATATTAATCTTGTTTTGCATTTCCAAGTTTGAATTGGAAATTGAGATTTGTGTACGTTTCCTCATGGGAAAGTTCTTTTCTGTAACTTTGGAAAACAGAGATATGTGGGAGATATCAATGAAAGGTCTATCAAGCTTGATTCGGAGAACTACACCATCATCTTTTACATATATTTGTGAGAAGACTGGGAATTCTTTTATTGACAAGGTAATAGATTGCGTATAATGTAGGTTTCATATGCTGCTGCTTTAACTCATGCTTTGCATGCTTTTATCCTTTTTCCAATTACCTGCAGATGGACGAATTAGCTTGCTTTGCTCCAGGGATGATTGCTTTAGGAGCATCTGGTTATGGGCCTGACGATTCTCGGAAATTTCTATCACTTGCAGAAGAGGTAATTTATATACTGTTGATATTTTTAATATAACTGCTATGCCCCAAAATATGTTTCGACACAGTTATAAATTGCAATCCATGTAATTTGTTTATTAAGGAATGATTATGAGATTGTCTTATGAACTACTAATTTTTTCACTATGTCTGATAAATGATAATATTGATAACAATCTTAATTTGCATATTCTGGAACGAAGGCCTTGGCCTCAAACTCTTTTCATCTCTGTTTTGTCTGTTGATATTTTCTTTCTATCAATATATTAATTTTGATGTTGGTTCAAATGCCTGAAGCATCTTTTATGACATGATACAATTACAGCGTGTGCGAACATGAAACAACAGGGTGGACACATGTACAACTCAACCCAACAAAACCTTAGTTAGGATTGGCAACATGAATCCTTTTGATGTAGGACGATAGAGAGATTAAAGAAAATAGAGAAATAGAGAGAGAAGAACAAGATTAAGAGAGGGGGGAGAAGAAGAAGAAGAAGGGGGAGGGAGAACAAGCACACAGGCTTCAATTTAAAATTTTATTCATCAGTAGTTTGTCCAACCCTAATAATCGAAGGTCTTTAAATAGGCTAATAACTTCCTAGGATAATTGAAGATAAAATAAAAAAAAAAAAAGATTACAATCCTAGAAATTCTATTCAAAATAAATTACCTAAAAGGAAATAAATCTCTAATAAAATCCTATTCAAAATAAATGTTAAAATAGCATCTTAAAAATAAAATAATCTTTGGATGAATTTGCATCATTCTCCACCGCTTAAAAAAACTCGAGTCCATTGAGTTGAAAGCTTGTGCATTAGTATCCGATTGCGTTTTCCACCCACCGTTGGAGTTGAAGGAAAATGAACATTGAACACAGCGCGCAGTGTTGAAAAGGTGGAGGAACTGGAACTAGTATGAAAACATTACCATAACTTGCAGATAATATTTGGAGCCAAAGATGCCTCGACAAAGTAACAAGTTCTCCACATTGCAAATTATGACAAAACTCATATCACATGGCAATGTAAAGAAGATTGCATTGGATACAGGATCACAAAAGATAGAGAATGATCCAATATCTTTGGCATGCAAATTTTGGCAGGACAATATGGGGTAGTAAGTAAGCAATGCATAAGTCATTATTAAGTTACATCCATTGAAGTCTTTATTCCCATTGTTAGATTATTTCTAGAATATTTCTATATATATATATATATATATATCCTATTATAATTAGGATTACTATCTCATTCCTTATTTTGTATATCCTATTATAATTAGGATTACTATCTCCTATTAGGATTAGGATTATTATCCTCTTATATAAGGGACCTTGTAACCTTGTATTCTAATACACACATCAATACAATTATTTTCTTTCCAATATTTTATTTCTTCTTTTATTTCAACATGGTATCAGAGCCTATGGTTTTTGATCCTGGGTAGATTAGGTATCCAACAACCACATCTTTGGCCGCCAGTGTTGCCCTTCCTGGCGTCGCCGCTGCCTCCGCTGCTCCTCAACCCAATTTCATATCATTTTTTGTTTATTCCTATATCTAGTTTTTTTTTTGGAATTTTTAAATTTCAAGTTTCTCTTTTGGAGATACTTCTTGGTACATCAGCTTTTCTATTGAAGACCCCAATCACACGTTTGGAGACATGGACATGCTATCTTGTGCTTTTGGCTTTGCATATCTTGGCCATTCAACACGTTTCCCCCTGATCTACATTTTTGTGACCTCGAGGCTTGTTAGTAGATTTTGGCTTGTAATCTACATTTTTTTGACCTCGAGGCACGTTAGTAGATTTGGGTTCGTGATCTACGTTTTTTGTGTCCTCGAGGCTCATTAGTAGATTTGGATCTACGTTTTTTTTTATGATCTCGAGACGCGTTAGTAGATTTGGACTCGTGATCTTATGGCATCTCGTCAAATCTATGTTCATGATCTCTCAAGGCGTATAATCTCTCAAAGTTACAACATCCGTGCACCTTCAACCTTTCAATGCGCCTCTCCGCGCCTCCTTCAACACGCCTCCGTGCGCCTTCAACCTTTCAACGGGCCTCCCCGCACCTCCTTCAACGCACTTTCGTGCACCTTTGACCTTTTAACGCGCCTCTTCGCGCCTCATTCAATGTGCCTCTTTCAGTGCGCTTTTCTGCGCCTCCTTCAACGCGCTTTTTTTTCGCACCTCCTTTAACGCGCTTTTCTGCGCTGCCTTCAACGCGCTTTTCTGCGCCGCCTTCAACGCGCTTTTTTGCGCCTCATTCAACGCGCTTTTTCGCGCCTCCTTCAACGCGCTTCAATGCGCCTTTAACCTTTCTACGCGTTTTTCTGTGCCTCGATCAACGCGTTTTTCATATGAACTCCGTTGCTCAGACTGCTGATTTATTTTTCAAACCTCTCCCTCCTAGACGATTTCATGAATTGGTTTCCAAACTCAAGTTGGTCTCTCCTATACCTCCTTGAGTTTGCCGGGGGGTGTTAGATTATTTCTAGAATATTTCTATATATATATATATATATATATCCTATTATAATTAGGATTACTATCTCATTCCTTATTTTGTATATCCTATTATAATTAGGATTACTATCTCCTATTAGGATTAGGATTATTATCCTCTTATATAAGGGACCTTGTAACCTTGTATTCTAATACACACATCAATACAATTATTTTCTTTCCAATATTTTATTTCTTCTTTTATTTCAACACCCATCAAGAACATCAGCATGAAATTTATAATAGTTATTACTCAACTCAATTTTCCATTTAATATCAACATTATTAAAAAGAGGTGGAATACATGGTTGAGAAAAAATGATGAGGAATGATGCAACCGAACTTGTCAAATTAGAATCTCTCAAAGGCGAATAAGTGGTTCGAAACTCATTGATATTAATGGAATGACGGTAAGAGATGCCGCACACAACTTGTAAGAAAACTGTTCAATGTATGCAAAAATGTCTATGTTATACATTAGAAGTGAGGAGGACTCATGCAATTGAATGATCTCATGGAAGAACAACTTGGATATAAACTCAAAGAACTCCCAACTAATGAGGTCACTAAGTAAAGCTCTTGAGATGCTTAAATAATATCCCCTGAAAAAATAACCATTGCCAATGAGTCTATGCAATCTTGACGGTCATTATTCATCATAACCTCGAATAAACCAACAAAATCAAGACAAGATGATAGTGGAACCAAATCAACCACTTCAGACACATTTTAAGGATTTGGTGACTCATCATGATCAAAGAAGGAATTAACTGTCAAAAGATGGGAATCAATAATAGAATTACAAGTGTCAGTAGAAACCATAGGGACGCTAGGTCCAGGAGGTGGACGGTGCAACTCAATGGTTTGTACATTAGAAGACAGTATAGACATATGATAAGTAACCTCAGGAGTGCCACTACATGAAGCGGATGTAAAAGAGTCTACTATAGGAGTAAGATATGAAGCCTCTAAATGGTTATTTGGTAGATGACCATACGGAGTTAGACAAAAAGAATGTGACGCACTAGACACTTGGGAAGGTATATGCTGAGAATTAAGGGAACTATTCTACGACATAGACTCATGAGACTTAAATTCATAATATTTTTTTTTTTTAATTTCTAAAGCTTTAGAGTAAGCTTCATTTAAGGTCTTATAAGTGTATTGCTTAACCTTCTCACGGATGCAAGGCCTTAGATCAAGGACAAATCTACCATGGCACAAAGCTTATTTTGAAAGTTAGACTATTTCCTAAGAGTTCTAAATTGATCAAAATGCTCATCAATAGAAGAATGCTCATTTTTAAGGCGCATTAACTGAGACCATGCCTTGTCCCTGAAATTTTGAGGAACAAAGTGATCGCTTAAAATTTCTTTCATTCCGGCCCATAGAGTAACAGGTCTATGGTATAACTCGACTGTTTGCCAGTACTCTCTAGCATAATTGGTCAATCTTGTTTTGGTAAGACGAATACATTGGTCATCAAACAAGTCGTGATAGTCAAAAATGTATTCAAGATCATCCACCCAATCAAGAAATTCATGAGGATCGATAGTGCCACTAAAATAAGGAGGATGTTTGATATAAGTTTGAGAAATGGAACGAAGTCCTATCTTATTATTCCAATATAATTGATTTTCAAAATTCATAGTAAAAGGACAGAAGCAATTTTTTTTCCCAAATGATATTAAAAAAATTGAAAAAAAGTAATAAAATTATAAAATCCTAATATGCTTGGAATAGGAATTGCGAATTTAATAAATGAAACTCAACAAATAATTTAGGCAAGTAATGGATGGTTCAATTTTTTATTTTGTTTTATTTTATTTTTTATTTTTATTTTTTTTGGTTGGGGAGGGGCAAAATTTGACGAATTCAAAGGGAACTAAGATAAATGAAATAAATGGGCCAAGATTCAATTTTTCAAAATTATGCAATTTACACTACCATATAACATAAGAATTTATCATAATTAACAACAAAAGAATTGGTATCTTGATCAAATCTTGCTCCAATCTACATGTGAAGTGCCCCTTTTGAAAGGTTAAATATGCTGCAAGAAGATGCAACAAGCTGTTGGACAGTGTAAATAATTTCTGGATCACGCGGGAAAATCGCTGGAGTGTCGTTGGCCAGTCGCTGGAGATCACTAGGGTCATCGGCAAGTTTTCCGGAGGGAGGCAATGCTGGTTGTGGGGTTTGCCGAAATTGGGTACCGTCAGAAATGCACAAAAGTGCACTCGAAGGCCTTGAGAGTGCGTAGCGCGTGGCTGCGGCTGTGGAGGTTGGACAGTAGGGTTTAGGCTCTTGACAGTGAATAAAATTCTGCTTTAAAGAAGGTTTAGTAATCGAGGTTTTGCTTTGATACCAAAGTTGATGTAGGACGGTAGAGAGATTAAAGCAAATAGAGAAATAAAGATAGAAGAAAAAGATTAAGAGAGGGGGGAGAAGAAGAAAAAGAAGGGGGAGGGAGAACAAGCACATGGATTTCAATTCAAAATTTTATTCATTAATAGTCTGTCCAACTCTAATAATTGAAGGCCTTTAAATGGGCTAATAACTTCCTAGGATAATTGAAGATAGAATTATTAAAAAAAAAAGATTACAATCCCAAATATTCTATTTAAAATAAACTACATAAAACGAAATAAATCTCTAATAAAATCCTTTTCAAAATAAATCTTAAAATAAAATCTTAAAAATAAAATAATCTTTGGATGAATTTGCATCACCTCTTCCTCCATTCATTTATGTCATGGATTATGTTTTTGCAGAGGTTTTATCAAAGTAGGTATTTCCTCACGCGTTAAGTCTATGTAATCTCAAGTCTACCTTTTGTCCTCTTTACTTCTTCTTCTTGAATTTCTTTTGCACTGGTGAATCTCTAGGTCTATGTTGGACATGACCAACCTATGTTAAATGAATCTCTCTCAATTTCTCCAATATTGGTGTTACCTCAATTTTCTTTCAAATATATTCATTTCTTATCATACCGTTTCATGTATTATCCCACATATATCTTAGCATTCTCAATTCTGTGACACTTATGAGAGTATTGCTTCTTTATTGCCCAACACTTCGTAGCATAAAACATAGCTTTATAACAGTCCTATAAAATTTTCCTTTCAACTTAATAGGTATTTCCGGTCATATAAAACATCCAAGGCACTTCTCCATTTTAACCATCTGGTTCAAATTTTATGAATAACATCCTTTTGAAACCCTTCATCTACTTGAATAATTGATTCAAGGTATTGAAAATAATCACTTTTTTGGCACTTTTTGATACTTAATTTTTACTATGTGTAGTTTTAGTTTTACTGAAGTTACAATGCATATAGTTTGTTTTACTTACTCTAACAACCCGTTTGAATGGCCCTCTAAAGAAAAGAAAGGAAAGAAAAGAGTTTAAAATTCACCCCTTGTTTGTGAGTTTTTTTAGGAAAGAGAAGAAAAAATAAAAAGAAAGGGGAAGAAAATTGAGCGTTAAAATTTTAAAATCTTCAACCTCCCAAAATTGGGCGGAAATGGAAGGAGAGAAAAATGAATTAATGAAACTTTCAAAATGATATATTTGCCATAAAATAAAAAATAAAAAAGTAAATTACAAACATATTTAGAGGCTAAATAAATTGATAACCCTCCAACTTTTCAAAAGATTTAATGGTAAAATAATAGTACACGCTTTCTTTTCCTTCCATTTTTTCTCAACTAACAAATAAGGAGAGAGAAATTCATTGTATTTTTTCCTCAAAACTCCCAAACAAATAGAAAGAAAACTACTATTATTTCTCTACTATTACTTCTTTGTTTAGTAAGCTTGTCCATAACCAAAGTGAAAAATTAAGGACTTAGAACAAATCCTTGGCGTAGACCAATTGTAATTAAAAAATTCTTTGTTTTATCTCCAACGCTAGTAACTGCTCTGTCAACATGTCCTTGATCACTTTAATATATTTCATAGCGTCTTTCTTTTCCAAAATCCATCATAAAATTTCTCTTAGAACCTTATCATATGCCTTTTCTAAGTCGATAAAAAGTTTAGTGAAGATTTTTTTTTTTCTTTATGTTTTCCTAGAAATATTTTTATTAGGAAAATAGCTTCCATAGTCGATCTACCAAGCATACAACCAAATCTGTTCTCTGATATTTTTGTCATACATCTTAGCCTAGTGTTAGTTAATTCTCTTTCAAAGTTTCATTGTGTGACTCATGAGTTTAATGCCCTAGTAGTTGTTACACTTTTGGATATCCACTTTATTCTTATAGAAACACATTAAGATACTTCTTCATTCGTTAGGCATCTTATTGGTATGTGTGGGTGAATATGACGCAACACCCTTGCCTTTACTCGCTATTGGTCTCTTCATGGAAACATCACAATCCCTGAAGGAAAGACATGTTGTGTCAAAGACACTTCCCCTAGTCAACTCCCTGGAACTGCAACCCCCTTCGCGGGTAACCTTGCCCTAGCAAAGGAGGGTACCGTAGCTGGTAGCATTTTGGGACCAGTGGATGAAGCCCTCATCCATACCATCTATATCAGCAAGAACCAACTCCCTGGGTTAGGAACAAGGCTTAGGAATCCCTTCTTCTATACATCCATGGGGCCTCCCCTTTTTGGGGAAGTCTTGAGGGAGATCACAACCTATCACGAGATTGTTGAGGTTAAGCATATTGGTGGGTGAGTTAGGGGTTTTGTTAAGGCTCCTCCTCGATTGGCCCAATGGAAGCGAGAGAAATCCATGCATTTAATGCTTTTGTGTCAACATTTAATACTCTTAACAATCCATGCCAGGTGTCACTCCTATATTTGACCATAGATCCCAATGCCTTGAGCTTTGTAGTGCCTTGGAATGACATTCAAGAATCTATCACTTTCACCCCAATCATTATGCAATCATTAGTCTATTCTCCCATTAAGTCCATAAGACCATTGACCGCTTCTAAATAATGCAATTAAAATACCTCCCAAGTGCAAAAGAGTGCGGTGTAATTTCACATGGTGAGATCAGGTTCGTATCCGCAATGAACTTGATTGAAGCCTAGGATTTTTAAGTTCTTCTAACCTATTGTTCTCTTTTTAAAAAACAATAGAGTAAAATGGTTTTGGAAAGGTTGATTATCTAACTAATAAACAAATAAAATAAAATTGCAAGTAATTAAAATAAAAAGGACTTGATCCAACCAACAAAACTAGGCGGATACCTTATGCTCATGTTAAATATGAATTTTTGTTTTAGTTTACAGCTCACATTTCACATTTAGGAAAAGTAAACTGAAAAGATCTTATCATGAAAATAAATAATCCAAAGCATAGTCCTAAAATCACGTTTAGGATAAATAAAATCGGAGATATTTTATCTTGAAAACATTCTTTGGTCCAGATTTCTTTTCTTTGATTTCAAAATATAAAGAACGTTTTAATCAAGTAACTTCATCAGGGATTTCAACGAAATATAATTGAGATTATAAGTTTTCGAATGTTTTGAAAACCAAAAGATGAAGAAAACTAGAAAACAAATCTAGATTTGCCTCTTATATTTTCAAAGTATCAAAAAAGTTCTAGCCATATGTAGTTATCAGTGATTTCAAGGAAATATAATCAATTACATACGTTTTCAAAGGTTTTGAAAATATTAGAAAACAGATCTAGGAAAACAAGAACCCTTATACAAGTTTTACGTTACATGTTCGGATTCATTCACTTCTAACAATCAAACAAGGATCCACCCATCATTGATGGGTTGAATCAAGTATGAATCTACACTAGCATATTAAAGAAATAAGCAAAACAGAAAATAAAAGAGAAGGTAAAAAAAGTAAACTCCATGGATGAAAACACTGCAACTTGTATTGAAAACTGCTATATAATCAAAGCTTTGATCCAAACTTGAATGAAAAACTAAATAAAACACTCTTTAAACTAAAAGAAAACTAAAGAAAAACTAAACCTAAAATATATGAATGGCCATCTCAAAGTCTGATACATCATTGGTATTTATAGAAAACTAAGAAAAACCCTAGAATCTAAAGGCTCGGGTGCGCGGCGTCCAGACGCTCAAAGACAGTGTACTCAGATTTTGGCTTCAACACGAAAGTTGTAGCCCTTTGAGTTTTCTTTCCAACCCAAAAAGAATCGCACCAATCGGAGTTGTGAGTAAAAAGTTATGGCCAAAACACTGACAGGGTGTCATGCTGAACCATTCGAAGAATTCCAAATTGTGCAACTTTGCAAGCTGATTTTGGGGCAGATGTAGACCTCTTTTGGACTTGGGCTCTTCATGAAAATTGTAGCTTACAATATGTAATTGATTTTGAACTTTTGAATCACCTCAATTGGACCCCGGAAACTAAAGATATGTCTCAAATCCTACCGTAATTAGGATTTGTCCAACTTTCCAACCTTGACTTTTAAGGACTGTTTCATGGATCAAAAGAACTTGAATTTTGACCCACGATACATCTCTAAAAAGCTTGAGATGTCCACTACAACGTTGCTGAAGACCATTTTTAATTTCTGGAGCTCCTTCCACATCAAAATTGTGCATCTCTCCCATTCCAACAAGCCATTCTAGTGTATTTTCTACTAAAATCTGCATAAATGAACAAACCAACATAAATAAACAAAATTAAACTAAAATAGACATATTAAAACACAAGTTATTGGTATTAGCATAAAAATCAAGATTTATAGTTACGCTTGTCAAGCGCAATCAACTATAAAGAACTCCACTCTCCCACATTTATGGTATTACATTCAATACCCCTCTCTCTCTCCCCCTCCCCCATCTTGCTCGTGGTTGCCCTAACTCTCAACCGGCTCACCTCCTTTGTGATTCTACCATCAACGACGACTAGCATTATTCTTGGACAACCGGAGTACGTCACATAACTCCGATCCCCCACAATATGCAAGATCCTATTAAACAATTTAGTTAACCAAATCATCATATCATCTCCTAAGCATTTCCAAGCTTCTATCGAAATAAAAATTTGGGTCTACATTTTTTCTTATTTTTCATTTTTTTCATAAGCTCATTTATTTCTACAAATCTAACCCTACATGTAAAACTACATTTTTTTCCTTGATAGGGTGACTACGATCTCGCCAATTCTACCTGGGACAACTATTAAACAACTTACCAAATAGTTTCTTCACTTTTCTTTTAATATCCTTTTCTTTTGCCAAAACTTTTTGATTCTCATTTTTTATATACTTAACCTGATATAAGTTCTTGCTTTTTTCTTTTTTTTTTTTCTCTTATTCTAGCCAACTCATGGATATCTTATTCTAGCCACAACTTATAAGGCAAGCTCATGTAATTTAGATATATTGCTCAAGTAGAAGACATTATGTGGCAATGACCAAGATTTCCTATGTGAATTTGTAAGCTTTCTCAGTTGGGAAAGAAAAGAAAACTCTAATTAACTAAACATATACTACTCGAGTAGAAGACATTAAGTGACATGAGCAAAGACTTTTTATTTGAGTTTACATGTTGTCTCCATTGGAAAAGCAAACAAACGTCCAAGTATCTTTTATTCTATGTTTCGGATAGAATAAATGATTGGATTTGAGGTTAAAATTTACAAAAATATAAGTAAGATGTCATAAGTAAATTGAGAAAATAAGAGGGAAAAGAGAGTAGAGATTAAAAAAAAAAAATAGAAATAAAATTATTAGAATTCTGGTACAACTAGAATGTTACTGTAAAGCAGTTCAAATAACTACCAAAAAAAGGTAAACTTAGTGCACAAGTCTCTCGCATTGCGGGGTGTGATGGTAAAATGTATGCAGCTTACCCCTACTTGCAGAGATACTATCTCTAGAGTTTGAACCTGTAGCCCCTAGGTTGCAAGCAATGGAGCAACCTTACTGTTACTGCAAGGCCACCATTTCAAATAAGGTTGCGTACCGAAAAAAGAAAAAAAAATGATTTCAAATATATACTTTTACATTATTATTTTAAACTCGTTATAATGAATTATGTTAAAACTCTCAAATTGAACTTGAATTGTATGTCAAAGTTATCATACCCCTGTTTGAAATGTTCTCCTTAAATAATTAGTGCCAATCTTTTCATTTCAAATACACAGATACAAATATATATATATTTATATTAAAAAAAAAAACTCATGCATTTCCACTCTGCCATTTGAATGATTGACTTTAATTGCATTGTTTCATTTGGCTGAACATCGTTTGAAAGTCCTATCAACTGTAGGACAGCAGACCATTGCAAGTTCAGTCCATTTTTGGTTTAGGGAATGCATCCTTTCCCCTCTCTGCTTCAATATTTTTGCCATACACAATGGTTATCCTCTAGGCCTTGATTGAATTACTTTCCTAATTATGCAGCTTGCGTGGACCTGTTATAACTTCTATCAATCCACGCCGACAAAATTGGCTGGAGAGAACTATTTATTCCATGCAGGGCAGGTTAGCTTGAGCATTTCTTTTGAGATTTATTGAATAATTTGTGTCTTTTTTTAACATTTCTGTCATATACAAAATTTTCAGGACTTCAGGGTGGGTACATCATGGAACATATTAAGGCCAGAGACAGTGGAATCACTCTTTTATCTATGGCGATTGACTGGCAATATGACATATAAGGAATGGGCCTGGAACATATTTGAAGCATTTGAAAAGAATTCCCGTATAGAGTCAGGATATGTTGGATTGAAGGACGTAAGCCCTCCTCTGACCCATAATTCGAGATTGTGATTAGGTTCAAGTACTTACTGTTTGCTTCAGATTGCCTTTTGTGTGAAATGAGGAAATAAATTATCAGCAATACTCTCTATGTGCTTGGACCTCCCTCAGCCAAGAAATATTTTTCACGACTACTTAGGGGGAAAAAAAAACTTAGGACTATGATTTGGTCTTTTGTCTCTTTGGTTGTGTACCTTTAGGCACTTGCCACGCTAGTGGACAAACATACATTGCATGTAGGGGTTATCATGTCGTGGTAGTAACAATTAAACCGCCTATTCATATTTCTTCTAAAAAATAGGTGGAGGAACTATTGCATGATTAGTGCTTCTGTGAAATTAAATAATGGGCTGCAGAATGAGACATAATTTAATTAATTCAGTGTTCCTTTTCTCTATCTTTTTTTTTTTTTTTGGTTCCTTTTCCTCTGAAATAATCCTCTGCTTTAATTGTTTATGTCAACAACTGATATATCGCATTACCTGCCTCTTTTTCACCAAATTGGAGAAATATAGAGTTGTAATGGTTGAAAGTTAGGGAAATATAGTCATTTGTCCTCTAATGTTGACTCTGAATATTGTCACCCTATGAGAGTCGTTTAGCTTTTTTTGTGGTGTGCTTTTTTATTTCAGTTGCATTGCTACATGGCTACTGTTGACTTTCTTTATATCTGATCAATTACTTGTGCCTGATGCTGTTGTTACAGACAGTCTCACTTTATCCTTGGCTGAATTGCAAAGAATATCCCTGCTGTCATTACCATTTGTATAGGGCACGTGGTTTACCTTGATCATTTGAGAAAAAGGGATATGATACTTCCATCTGCCCGTCCAAGTCTTACTTTGGGCTATTGTCATTAAATTGAACTGATTCCCATCGTACTTTAAGTTCCAAATATGCGTGCATTTGTGAGATTAATTTCCTCTTAGAAATATTTTGTAGAAATAAGATGACTCATTTACTTCTATACCTGAAGAACTATGCATGTGGCTTATGCTAGTTGTTTTTGCACTGATATGAATGCGCAACCCATCCTTTGTTCTACTGGTATTTATGTGGCTTTTTTATCTGCGGATTGTTGGTGTTCCCAGGTTGACTCCGGTGTCAAAGACAATATGATGCAAAGCTTCTTTCTGGCTGAAACGCTCAAATATTTCTATCTTCTTTTCTCACCCCCTTCAGTTATCTCACTGGATGAGTGGGTTTTCAACACAGAAGCTCACCCTCTAAGAATTGTCAACCGGGATGGTCGAGAAGCAAATTTCAGAGGATCTGATGAAAACAACAAAGCATCTAGGTCGTCACGTTCAAGGAAAGAAGGTCAATTTGGTGATGATTAGGAAACTTCGTTGGTAGTTACGAGATCATTGATCCGGTCCCCTTGGGGCTTTAATTACATGAAGAGCTGAAGGTCTTCTATATGTTATGCTGATATCCCATGTTATAATGTTTGAAAATTGATGCGGCAGAGAAAAGTCGACTGTTATCTTTTGATTAACTGATGCAGCTCGACAGCTTCAACTTGTTCTAAAACTGGTAGCTGTCGAGCTATTTTTCCGGTTTTTTTAGTCCCGTTTTACGTGTGTTTTGTTGGAAGCGATGGCTATATGTAACAGATGCTATATGTAACAGATAGGGGGTATAGGCATTTCTGTTTCTACTTGGGAAAAGATTTTGCTTTCGTTGTGTATTCTATATATATTTGCCTTTGTATTGAGTTTCTAATGTGGTGCTGATGCCTAGGTTTGAGATATAATTCTATACATATTTGCTTTTGTATTTGATTTATTATACGCTGCGTATATTGGCCTCCAGTAAACTTAACCTAAAATCGTTGGAAAAACTCGAGCAATAAACTTCTTTGACCCAAGATACTGCCGAGCATGAGGGGTATTACTTAAGCTGATGGATGGAATGTTGGACTAACCAACTCTATGTACTGTCAGACAGTCTTTGTTCATTTTGATTTCAAGTATTTGCGTAGTGATTACCAAAAAAAAATGTATTTGCGTAGTGCTTCTGGTTTTCAATGAATATCATGAATCATGACGTATAAAGAAATTATTTACCGTCTGCACTGGATTTTACTGTGGTCTTTGGTTGATTCCAGCGTGTGTGAATTTTGTAGTGGTCTTAAGTTGATAGCAGTGTGAAATTTTAGTTTGTCTTGAGTTGTTTTTGGTTGGGTAGAATTGTCTTTTATTGACAGCTATAAATTTTGATTACTATGAATGTTATGTGAAAAAATAGTATGCCGACCAATGGAGTAATTGAATGTGAGGGTCCCCCCAAAAAACACCCCAAAATATATATATATATATATATATTTAAAATGGGAGAGATGATTGAACTTTTCAAATATGGCATATAGCATATTTTTCTTACACATTTAGGTGACAAGGGACGGAATGTATTATTTCTTTACCTCACCATCTACTATATAGAGTCTTTTATGAGTAGGTCTCTTACAATTTTTCACAATAAAAATAAACGGTAGAAGTGTAACATCAAATATAAATAATGAGTATTAAAAAATTACATTTTTCACCAATCACTGGGATGAATAATTATGCTTTGTACTCTTATATACTACATCCATCTCACTTTGATTTCTTTACCTTCAATTATTAAAATTGAGCCCTATTCTATATAACCACCAAAAATCATAAATAAGCAGGGACAAAAATTTTAATCTTATAAAATTAATGGTTTCACATTGCTTATATATGTACATATATATTTTATTGCTCACACAGTAGGGTAAGGAATTAGAGTTTGATACATTCCTAACTTAATCCAAATAATTAATTGTGTATATTATATACATACAGTTGGTGTCAGTTATTTGCCAATCGTAAGGGGGAACATAAAATGTGGTTTGATACTTATACATATAATTAACATTTTGGGATCATTGGGTTTAAAATGAATACTATGTGTCGAGTATGTGTGTAAATGCCAACATGCTAGATTAAAGAATAGGATTTGTGAACTAAATTTTGAATTTGATTGTAATAGTGTGGGTTTTATCGAATTTTAAATTTCAACAAGTTATATATATAAGCACATGGCCTCTTCATTTTAAACTAAATCATAATTTCACTCCTACACAGGTAACAATATCTTAGTTCTTACTAAATTTAAGCTCTATGTATAGCTCGTTTTATTGTAGTGAGTTAAATAGAGAGCATAGTTATATAAATTATTTATATATGTACTAAGTGAAATTTCACATATAGTTTTTATTTTTTATTTTTTAATTAAAATAAGATTATAATGGGTTAAAAATTTAAAATTTCTGAATTCATTTGAATCTTGAACCATGGATTAAGATTAGTGAATTTTACCTTTACAAATTATTTTTATAATTTTTTATGTAATATTTTTTTTTTTTTTTACAAATTTACACCTAAACTCTTTACAGATCAAATTAATTAAAGATTAGGACAGTTTCTAGTGTTCTTATATCATATGAGGGGGTTTGAACATAATTCCTAAATATTGAAAATCATCGTCTTCTCCCAAAACGAAGTTTGGTTGGAAGTCGTTTTCTACCAAAAATGAATTTTAGTTTGAAATTGAATATTTACGCGCATCAAATATACTTAATTTACTTATTTATTACTCATGCAATGCATCATATGGAAACAAATCGAGCTGTTCACGAGTTATTTGAGCTCGGCTCGAACTCGACTTGTGACTAAAGTAAGTTCAAACCGTGCTTGATTTATGACTTGTTTAGATTACAGCTCGAGTTCGAACCTAGAAAAGTTCGGCTCAAAAGTTCGTGAGCAGGCTCGTTAAAATAATATATATATTTTTAATAATATTTTTATTATATTTTTATAATATTTTATTTATTATATTTTAAATTAAACCGGCGTCGTTTTGGTTTAATCGAACTATTCGCAAGCCGAGCTCAAGCTTAAATTCTTCTTTATCGAGCCGAGCTCGAGTTTATATAAAAGCTCGAATCAAGCTCGAGCTCAGTATAAAAAAACCTGAGCCGAGTTTGAATAAGTTAAAGCTCGGTTTGATTCGGCTCGTTTCCACTCCTAATCATATATATTGATAGTGAAATTTTCCGAATCAAGCAATTACACACTAAGTAAAGAAAATAACACCAAGGGATTAACAAGAAAATGCTTTCACAGGGAAAAAAACCTCAAATACAAATTTCACTATCAACAAGTTACTAGACTATACTCAGACTCTCTACAATTTACTTGCACAAATCATTTCGTCACTCCTGCTTGATTCACTCAATAAACCCTACAAGTGAACTTTTTGCTTCTCATATAAAGTAAATGAAGAATATAAAGAAAAATAAAAGAAAGACTTATAAGCTCACAAAGGAAAAATTCTCTCTCTCACAATACTCTATGATATGTCCCTTCAGTTCCATATTGTACATTAAGTTTGGATGCATATAGATAGCTTACAAAATTTTATTCCAATTAGGACTCAAATATATAAACAGATTTCCTAAAAATAAATTTCATAAACGGAAATAGAATTTTTCATAAAATAATTCATTCAAACTACCGCGCTTCATGCGCCATGCCGCAAGGTATATTGCCAAAAGGTTAAAGGACCGCCTTCCCTATGCTCTGGTTGCGAGATGCATTGCTTTATTATTTTTTTTTTCAACTTTAAATCTTTTGTTTCCCTTTCAATATCTTCAAAATCCCTTGTTGATTTAAACATTATTCTTCTAAGTGTATTTTCATTCTTTCAGAAAGTCTTGAGTTTTATTCAACTTAGGAAATATTCAAATCTTCTTTTCTCTTCAATTTGGGAAACATGCCAATCTTGCCATATTTAATTTAAGATTTTGTAAAGATTTGTCATTATAAAACCTTACAATCTCTCCCTTAGCAATTCCATATCAAATTTTAAATTAAATTTCAAAATAAATCTGTTAAATCTGCAATACTTGAACAAATACAGTAAGACATCACATGGCAAAAATTTTTAAACAATATTTAAGTTCAAATTCCAAGTTCAAGTTCTAAGATCACAAGTCCACAAAATATTAAAGCAAAATCGTAAATTTTGAAATTTTCTACTCCCCTTTTTTGATATGAATTGACAAGCTCACAAAATGATAAAGGAACAAGAAAATAGATCGAAAACAGATTACTGGATTTGCTCAAGACTTCAGCCTTTTAGTGTCTTCCATGCGAATCTCTCGTAGAAAATTCTTGTAGGGCCAGTTTTGTGCATAAAAAAATTTAAATAATATAAAAATGAAAAATGATGGGGAAGTCCGTTAAATAGATTAAAAAAATTTTACTTCACCTTTGTCCAAATATGTAAATCAATCCTTCAATCTTTATAAATTTAGATGAACAAAAATTCATCTTTCCACATAAATCTCCAAGTCTGCGTCATGAGATGAATTAAACCATAAAATCGAAAGAAAATGTTTGTGCATGTGTGAAATTATAACTAATCAAACATAGATGCTCTCCCTCAAACAAATCATAAGATCAAGAGATTACATTTGATGTATTGAATAAATTGAGAGCAAATTTATTTTTTATTTGTTTATCCAACCGCAATTTTTTTTTTATCCAGCTACAATTCTTTATGTATATCCCTTTCAAGGTCCTGACAGTTTTCATACATTTATGGGTGAGTAGCTTTTCCCTTAACAATCAGTAAGTCATTAAGGGGCTTCTCACTAGTCTCATCGGTAGCTTTTTCTAAGACAGGCGATATTTATTTATTTATTTTTATTTGCTCTTTAATATTTTTTAAAATCCATCAAACAGTAATTCAAGATCTATGGAGAAAAAGTTATATGCAAAATCAGTTAAGTGTTTAAAGAAGCATATCAAAATTATGACAAAATCTACCAAAACACTTCTTTTCAATTTAAATGAAAGTACAAATTTTTAATCCATTACAAATTTATTTAACTTAATAATTGATACACATATAAGGAGATATAAGTTATAAAATATCTTCAAATTAAATAATAAACTCCTATCTTTTTTATTTTTATAAAATTAGAAATGTGCACAAATACCCAAAAACTTCGTACGAGATTCAAAACGAAAGTAGTCGAAAGATTTGATAAAAAGATCATATTTTCGAACCCAAACAACTATAGTTTTTGGAAAGGTAGCCTTGATAATATTTTTCTCATGTCTTTGATTTTTATCGATATTTGAAATTCAAATTTTTTGGTTTTTGAAATTGATGTGAATTTTTAAAATTATTTTCAAAAAAAATTAGAAAGAGTTTGAAACCTATTTGTCATGAGAATTCTAGGATTTTGACTTTTGAAAAAAATTTTCACATAATTCAAAGGAAGACCATAAAGTTTATGGCAAGTAGGGGCGAATATAGCCTTTGATGCCACAATAATGACAAATAGGTACAAATGATTGGGGTTTAGCAAAGTGTATACCTTTTACCATGAGAGGAGGATATCATTGATGTTTGATTTGCAGTGCACTCCTCTTTAGTGGGGTTGCAGCATACTTCGGAAACATCTTTGGAGTTTCTGTAAAAAGTGGAAGACCTGCTGGCATGGTCTTCTTTTCAGTGTATCCAAGGCCAGATTTATCTCTATGTGGTCTCTGTTTGCACCAAATTTTGTTAAACCTATTTGAATTGGAGTTCATCTTTTCAATTATCTTGCCGTCATGCTTTATTTTATCTTCTAACTCTTTGCTTGAAGTCCCTCTATAATTTTCTCATTTTCTTCAAGCTTTGTATTTTTCTCATCAAGCTTTGCTTTCATCTTTTCTATACTTTGAGATTGAGAATTTTTATCAAATTCTAAAGAAGATGACTCACTGAGAGTTTTTCATTCTCAATTTTCAAAGCATCTCTTTCATTCCTCAGCATACTATTTTTTTGGTGCTGGGCTTTTCTTTGTTTCTTCAATCCACAGCATTCCTTGAAAAGTCGACTGCAGGCTTCTTGAAGGTTATTGTCAAATTCATATTCAGAGTCATAATTCTCATAATTTGATATTTCAGTGTCGCTTAGGGATTTAAAAAGTGGATCAATTGATTCAAATTTGATCTTACTCAAGAACATAGAGTGACATACTCTGATACCAATTAAAAATTTTCAAATCAAGCATTCACGCACAGAATAAAGAAAATAACACTAGGGAATTAACGAGGAAAACCCTTTCAAAGGGGAAAAAAAAAAACTTAATTACAAATTCCACTATCAACAGGTTACAAGACTCTACTCAGACTCTCTACAATTCACTCACACAAATCCTTTTGTCACTCTTACTTGATTCACTTGATAAACCCTACAAGTGGACTTTTTACTTCGCACAAAAAGTAAAAAAAGAATATATAGAAAAATAAGAGAAAGATTTATAAGCTTAGAAAGGAAAAATTCTCTCTCTCATAAGACTCTATAATATACCTCTTCAGTTTCATATTGTACATTAAACTTGTGTGCATATATATGGACTTACAAAATTTTATTCTAATTAGGACTCAAATATATAAATAGATTTCCCAAAAATAAATTTCCTAAACAAATACAGAATTTTTAATAAAATAATTCACTCCAACCATTACGCTCCTTGCACCATGTTGCAAGGTATACTGCCAAAAAGGTCGAACGATTGCCTTTTTTACGTCTTGGCTGCAAGGTGCACTGCCTGACCTTTTTTTTTTTTTTCAGTTTTCAATCTTCTATTTCCTTTTCAATATCTTTAAGATCCCTTATTAATTTAGATATTGTTCTCTCAAATATATCTTCATTCTTTTGGAAAAGTCCTAAGTTTCATTCAACTTAGGAAGCATTCAAATCAGGGGCGGAGGGATATTGGGGCTTAGGTGGGCTATAGTTAGGTTAAAATTTTGGCTCAAAATTTTTTTAGTAGTAGTAATTTAAAATATCATAATATAATTATATGTGGCCCAATATAATATCTAGTTCATAACCCAATTATATCTTAAAAATTAAAAATAAATTAGTAGCCTTAAAAGCCTCCTAAAAAAGGCTAAAACAAATATTAAGACTACCTATCTGTTTGAATACAACTTCATAATTTTTCTTTTTTACTTTTTCAATTATGTGTTCTTGTAGTCCCTCTTTCCCTCTCTCTTTGGGAAGTTGTTCTTGCACACACTTTCTCTCTCTTTATACATATATGTCTCTCCAATTGCCGTGAATTTGTTTGGAATTCTGAACAAACTTTTACTTTTGTATTCTACCGATAAGTATATTACAAACCTGTGCTATTACAAGCATGTGCTTGTAACTTTTTAAGCCTTGTTTACATATTATATATATATATATATATATATATATATATATTATTTACGAAAGGAAACAAAGCTGTAGCCGGCTCCTTTTTCTTTCTCTTTTTTATTTTTTAATTATTATTACTATGGGTAATTGTCTGTTGCCGACCATCTTGTTTTTTTTTTTTTTTTTTTTTTTATATGAGTAATTGCTGGTCTAGTTTTTTTTTTCTCTTTTTATGAGTAATTGTTGTTCTTTCTTTTCTGCTTGTATTAATTTTTTCTCAGCTTTTATTAATGTTTGTCTCTATTTGTTTTTCTATTCTTCTTATAATTTATTGATAGTACTATAAAAATAAAACAGCCTCACAATTTCCTCAAAAATTGAGTAAAAATTAATAACAGTTCGTAAAATTTTCAACTTATCTTATAAAAATATCTCTATTTAATAGTCCAGGGTAAGAAAAAAAATCTTTACTCCAACCTTGATTCAAATCGTCTCTTCTCTTTTATTTAAGAAATATATCAATTTTATCATATTTAATTTAAGATTTTATTTGAATTCATCACTATCAAACCTTACGGACAGTAATTTCAGAAACATTCGTAGGTGCAATGACAAGTATTGTCACGCGCACCTTTTGCTGAGTATATTTTCCTGTAATGTTGGGATTCACACATGCCGAAGCAAATTTCTTCGGTGCATAAGTCAATTGGGATTAAAGCATCCAGGCACCGCCCTTCTGTAAAACGCCCAGAATCCAACACACCTGTCATCCATTTACAGAGTGATTATAAGTGTGGCGCCGACTATGTATCATTTTTTTTTTTTTTTTGATACGAAGGAAACCTCTTGCTGGTGAACCGTCGCGAGTAAAACCTCCGGGCGAGCGCACCACCCCGTAAGACACGGCCACCGATAAAACCGAGCGCCCAGAAAGGGATTCGAACCCGAGACGTGGAAAGCATACCCACTCTCCAAGTCGGCCCCTGCTCCCCTGAACTAACCCGTGCGGGTGACTATGTATTATTATAGAGGCATATAATGATTTCACAAAATATATATATATATATATCTGAGAAAAAATTACCAAAAAGATGCGGTAATAACAATTAGTAATAACAAATTACTTTTATAATTTGTTGTTTTTAATATGCCCACAAAAAACTTGAAACAATATTCTAGCAATTTTTTCTAATTATATAGTATTACTAATTCACAAATATGAGCGAGCCTCTTAGCCCGGTGGCTGAGGCCCTCATTTGGCCGCTCACCACTTGGTTCAAAACCTGAGCCTCTCCCCACTTAACTATAAAAAAAATTAAAAAATTCACAAATATAAAAGAAAAGTTGTGGATTATTTCAATTATCCATTAGAAACTTAATTGTTTGTAACCAACATTGCGTTTATGTATAGATTGATCTTTCAACAAATTAACATATATAAGAGGTATAACCAAATCCCTTGAATGAACTAAACAGACGCCATATATACACACGTACATATGCCCGACAAACAAAAAAGAAAAGAAAAGAAAAACCGATAATTAAAAGGAAGTGAAAAAATAAAAATAAAACATGATTGGAAGAAACTCACGAAGCAAATCTCCAACGTGGAATCTCTTCTTTGCAGCATCATCTGGAGCGTCAGCCACTTTGAATTCCTTGGAAGCTCCAACGGCTGGTATGCTCATGGTGGCTACTTGGAAGACCACAGAGAAAGTGAAGAAGAAGAAGAAGAAGAAGAAGCAGCAGCAGCAGCTAAAACCAGTGGCCCGACAACCCATTTTTGTGCTCCTCATTTCTCTCTTACAGGGCAGTAATAGTAGGAGGATAGGAAATTAAGCTATTGGAAATCAAATCTGTATGCATGTTTATATAGACGCAGAAATGGAAGAGATGGAGGACTTAAAGGGGATTTTGAGATTTTGGAGGACTTAAAATGCGTGTAAAGTAACCCAACCGTCTGGGTGAGTTGGCGGTACGCTGGGACTCGGGGGCTGCACCCTAATGCTTCCAAGCTCGAAACGTCTTCCCCACAACCCCCCCCCCCTCCCCCAAAAAAATTCTTGTGACACCGAAAATTTATTCGGTTATTAATTTCAACATTTCAAAATTAGTTAAAATATGTATAAATTATTCCAAATATCTTGAATTATCAAAAAAGAAAAAATACCTGTAAAGCGGCATAATCCACATTTGTATAATGTTTTTATTTTTTACTGATTAAACACATATGAATAAGATTCACAGAATACGACCACATAAATTTTATAATACACGGGGAATTCTTTTTTACTAAAAGTTCATCTATTAAGGGAATAAAATTTTAAACATGTTGGAATAATAACATGCCAATTTATTTTTTGTTTAGCTGCAATATTAACTAAAATAATTATTGAAATATCATGTATTTGAAATTGATAATTTATAAATTTTAAATTAAAAATAAAGTTTATCAATCCTTCTGTTTCTATTCTTTCCTTTTAATTAACTTTAAAAGAATATTGTAAGTTTTTTTTTATGCGTTCACATGTTATATGATTTTGCACGAATTCATTTTTCTATCTTGTTTATATTATTTTATTTATTTAAAAATTTTAGTTAGTTATTCACGTATTGCTTTTATTTAAAAATTTTAATTGGTTTTCTACATATTGTTGAAATAAACCTTCATATATTTTTTAATATAATTTGCATCAAAATTTTGATGAAAAGTAATTCCAAGAAAAAATGAGGTTTTATTAAAACAAGTTGAATTATAATGAAATACTAATATTAAAAATAAAATAAATATATTAATAAATATGCATTATTCATTATTTTGTTTAATTGGTAATTTTTTTTTCAAACAGGTTTAGACTTTGATTATATGATCAAAGTCTGTTTAAGTGATAGAATATTAATAACTTATAATTTTTTATTAGTAATTTTTATTTTTAAAAAATTTTATAATTTTTCATGTATGAAGATTTATTTTATAAATTTATGTCTGAACTCTCTGCGAGATAGATTATATTAGCGGCAATGGCGCGCGCATGTAATAGTGCAAGTGTTTCTTGGGGGCGGGGGCGCGGGCGGGACCGGGGAGGAAGAGGTTGGGGACTATTATTTGACGCCAAGGATTGTTTGGAAGAAACTTTTTCTTTTTTTTTTTTTTATTCTTTTGTTCAATTTGGAGTGCTTTAAATATGTTAAAAAGATCAACAAATAAAATAGAAAAAAAATTCTGAAAAAGTTATTTTGATAAAAACAAATAGCTACTTAATTAGTAGTTTTTTTAAAAAATTAAAAATAAGGAGTAAAATTTGAATAAAAAATTTTGTTTTAATAAACTAAAAATTTGAAACTCTAGATACATAAACTTTTATTCTAGGTATAATTGTGTACCTGGGTGGGTTCTCTACCAAGTGTAACGAGTTTTTATGCCACATGTAGAGAAAGTTCAATATAACAAAAATTTTTGCTTTTTAGTTCATTAAAATTAAATTGTTAATGCAAAAATTAATTCTTTTAGAATTTTCTCTTTATATTTCAAGTATTTCTAAACAATTTTTGATAAAAAAAATTAAAATTTGGTAAAAGGTCATTAAAAAAATAATCAAAAAAGCAACTTATGAAATAAGAGAAATGAAATCCAAAATTAGATGGGAAAGCTGTGGCTTTAAAAACATTGCTTTCGCATACAACCATGCACCCCATATTGACCTTTTCTTTGAACAAGGGTTTCTTCTAGTTTTATGTTTTCTATTTTTATAAATTAGCTTCAAAGTTTTCAAATTTCCCAATTTGAGATATATATTTAAATATATAAAGGGTCAGAATTGCATTATAATTAAATTAATTCCTTTTCGTGTGCAGAAGTATTTTACCAAATTAATAAATTTTCTTGTAACTAATTTTATCACAAGGTACCATAAGGATAAGGGTGAGACAATGCTACCACGCTGTGTTTTGAGTATTTTTCAAAAATTACTAGAAAGAATAATTATTTGTATTTATATATTTTGGGTTTGTTATCTTATAAGGGATTTTTATATATGCTAAAAGGCAATAGCCTTCAATGATGGTGACGAAAAAAGATAACAGCTATTCATAAAAAGACACATCAATTTAAATAAATGTATAATTTCACCAATATATATAATTATTTATTCCCTGCATGTCTGTCAATCCCAGCGAACCAAACTGACATTCTTGGAAAGAGTAAAAAGAGAATGCTTTTGATTCGTTTATATTATCTAATATATAGGGTGCTTTTATAATGATAAAATAAGGTAAATTAAAATAAAATAAGATAAGTTATGAATTTGTAATTTATATAGTGAAATAAAAAAAATAATTTTTAAGATATTTTAATATTATGTTTTTTAAAATTTTTCATCACTCAAACGAAACAATAATAGTAGCAAATTGATTAGGTTTGAAATATATCAATACATATGCAATTTATTTTAGCGTGAGTTTGGAGTAATAAAAAGTGAGATAGAATGAGATAAAATGTGGTTTAGGAAAATTTTTTGTGTTTAGTCCACACATTTCAAACCACGTTTTTTGGAGATAAATAGTAAGATTCTCGTTCTGACGAATTAGATTTCTATTTAGACGGATTCAAAATTTTAAACAGTCATGACTTATTTGCATTACAATCTGTCCAAATGAATTGTAGAAAACCATTTGAACGAAAGTTGGTTGCGCGAATCCGTTGGAACGATTCTACAGTCTATTGGAATAGTTTCTACGACCTCACAAAAAATAGTTAAAGTGGATGTCATTCGGTAACTTGAGAGTCCACAGTGAGAATGATGAAAAAATTTTTGCTATTTAATTAACTGAATTCTAGTTATCGACTTTTTTTTTAAAGTATTGAACTGCTAAATAGTTAAAGTGGATGTCATTCGGTAACTTGAGAGTCCACAATGAGAATGATGAAAAAATTTTTGCTATTTAATTAACTGAATTCTAGTTATCGACTTTTTTTAAGTTGTCGCCTCTTAGGAACAACTTCACATTTAATTGATGGATTTTATTTTGGTAGCTAGATTAGAGTTTGATGATTTAGAATATTTTAATTACTGTTAATTAATTGTTTTGAGTTTGAAATGTTAACTGAACATTTTATTTGTCCTCATAAATTTTAAATGGCAAGTTTACTTTTCATTGAAGGTTCTTTAGTAAAATTTTGGTTGGATGAGAATTAGGTTTGCGTGTTCTTTAAACTAAGGTTTAAAGTGTTCGACCGGTTATATCCTAAATGGGTGTGACAAGGCGTCTTTGTCGAACCTATTAAAACTCAAATCTAGATGCCTCAACTTGTTGTACTTAGACAATAATTGAAGATCTAAGCACATAATTAACCATGATCAATTGTCATTCAAAGTCAATCTCTATGAACATAATAGTGAAAAATGGAGGGGATATGTTGTTAGTGCTTCTCGTGGAAAGTCCGATTTGAAATGGTAAATCCTACTCTAAGAGTTAGATTAAATGAAAATGTAATTAAAGCTAAGATGTGTACATTTTCGAGAAAAATTGTGAACCAAAAATTGGTAGTCCCAGTTCTATGGATATATACCCATCTTCGATAACTTTAAACACGTAAGGCCTCTCTCTCCCTTCATATTTCATACTCTGTTTTGAGGTTAACGGTAGAAGAAGAAAAGAACGTTGAAAGATGGATCGTTCATTGGGTCGATCGATCAAGGCACCACTAGCACCAGATTCATTGTCTACGACAAGACAGCTCGCGCCATTGGATCTCACCAGGTCGAGTTCACTTAGATATGCCCAAAAGCAGGGTAATCTCTCTCTCTCTCTCTCTCTCTCTCTCTCTCTCTGTCTCTCTCTCTCAGTGCTCTGTTTTTATCGGTCTAATTTTGATGCTTGTCTTTTTCCTTGTATAGATGGGTAGAGCACGATCCGATGGAGATTCTGGAGAGTGTCAGGACCTGCATCTCAAAGGCCATTGACAAGGCCACTGCCGACGAAAATTTACTGCTACACATGTTGAGGGGTTGGTATGTGTGGCACAAGTCAAATGAGATTCACTTTCTAAGAGTTTGCTCTAGGGAGTAACTCTCTCGAGGTCAAATCATTTAAAAAAAAAAAAACCCTTCAAACCACTGCGCTTATGAATTTATTTTCTAATTGAAATTAATTTTTGCAAAGACATGTGCATAAACAATGTGGAAAACAAGGGTATAAACGAGCCAAGCTATTCATGAGTACTTTAGGCATATCCAAGCCTAATTAATTGTAGGCATTTTCTTTTTATTTTCAATTTAAAATATATTAAGAGTGGTTATTATTAGAGGAGTTAAATTTTTGTTAAATTTAATTAATATTGAGTACTTTTTAAATTATTTTTCAATCTTAATTATTATTTAAATATTTTTTTGTGAGGAAATTATAAAAATATTTTTTATACTTTACCCAGTAAAATTACCTATTTACTTTAAATTTAATGGTTGTTGTAACGGGTAATTGACAGAAAGACCTGTTTAGCTAAAGAAATAGGAATTTGATTATTACAATTGAAACGTGAAGAAATAAAGTGATATCAAAAATAAATTTTAAATGTGTTTTTTTTATTTTACCCAAAAACTTCATATAAAAAAAAAAAAGTTTCGTAAATTTGAAAAACTCACCATTAACCCTAGTGTTCTCCTTATAATAGAACAAATTATAGAATAAATTACGTAGAAACAGAGGCTATCATCAAGGGTGGTAACAGAATCTGACTTTTGGACTCGACTTCAAACTAAAATTCATTTCAGGGAGAAAACGACTTCAAACCAAAATTCGCCTTGGGAGAAGATGATGATTTCTCCAATATTTAGGAATTATGTTCAAACCCACTCATATACGGACATATTTGAAAAATAATTTTTTTTCCTTGAAAATGAACTAAAAATAATTTACTTGGGGGAACATTATGGGTAAATAATTGTTGTGATATCTGGTTAATATTTAGGCTGGGCAATTAAGAAGAGAGGAGGAGTTTCCAAAGCGGAAGAGTACATGGGACCCTGTTGTATAGTATGAATATTTTACTCTTATTGATAGGGTTAGAGTTTTAGTATATATATATAAATATGTATGTGTGCTTTATTGTATTATGTTATCTTACATGGGATTTTAAAATTAATAAGAAATATTCTAACCATCATGAAAGTAGCCAATTTGACCGAATCACATTAATTTTATATGTTGATTTCTTACTTTCTTGTTACTTTATTCATTCATATTTGTACTACATCAATTAGATGTATACAATCACTCTTTTAAAAATAAAAGTTGTTGGAAGTCTAGAGCTTACCATTTTAAAATATAATATATTTACAAAAATTTCATTATAATATTATCGCAGCTAAGTTACCTTTTAAACAAAACACAGATAAAATAATATTTTTTATGCATATAAATTTTAAAATTATGCCAATATATTTCATCTATATATTACAAGATATTTATTTTAAGAGTAACGGAGGGTAAATTTTACTGGAATAATTTTTATCTCCATTACATTAACAGCAACACCTTACTTGTTACAAAGTGTTATGTTACTTGTAACTCAAAGTGTCCATAGGTGGGGCCAGTATGAATGGTGCGAAGTGTGAGGTTATTTTTTATATACATCATAAGGACCTTAGTAAGTATAGCATAGCAAAGTATAAGGACAAAAGTAGTGGTGGATACGAAAGTATGTCTCAAAATATTATTATATTATTAGGGACATTTTTGTATTTAAATTAATAATATCACCCATTTTCCATAATTATTGTTTTTTTGTACATAGATTGCCATAACAAAATTCTCTTATTGAAAAAGGACCCCGCCAGGGGCACCGTTAAATATTAAAAACGAACTTTGCATCGAAGTTACTATTGAGCGTTGAGATGAGAGAACACCTTCACAAATACAAATTGTATAATATCCGATAATTGATAAATAATCCATTAATTACTTTGATAATTTTGAGTTTTAGTTCTACATATACTATTTGGAGATAAAGTCAACACAGAAAAGAACGAAGGATTAAGGAATCGAAATTGAAATCGACGAAAAGCGAATCGCAATCGCAATGGGGCATCAAATTCAGGGCTTACCGTTATGGGACAAAAGTAAACAGCCCACATTTCACAATGGACAATAATCCGAACCCTCAATCCCAGACGGAAACCCCTGCACCGACGTCCCAAGGGCGGTGATACGAGAAAATCGGTACTGCTTGAGGAGAGCAACCTCCGGGGGCCTCAATGATTAGATGTCCTCTAAAATAATAATGAAAATGATTAAGTAAAAATATTGACGTGGGCTTTCTTTTTTTTTTTTTTTAGTTTTTATTTTATATATTTATTTTTGAATAAGGAAGATGTTTAAATAATATGACGTGGATGTCACGAGGAATTCAAGAGGAAATTTTTAGGCTGGCATTCTTAACTTTGACTAATCTTTTTTTTTTAATTTAATTAAAAATACACTGAAGAATTTAAATTTAAATTCATGAGAAATTATTTCAAATTAATGTCACATGTCCTTAGTGATTTTAACTTAAAAAAAAAAAGTATTATATTACTTGACGCATGTTGAGGGCGGATTCAAGATTTTCATTAATGGGTTACCATGCATTCAAGAAAAGAGTTACATCAGGTTAAGAGTAGAAGAGAAATAATGTTATTTTTAGGGAGGAATAAAATTATTCTTGGATATTAAATCAGTGAATATATTTTTTACAGTTTAATAGTTCAATGGTCCTTTGAACAACACCTGAAATTTATTAGGAATGCCTTCGTTACTAAATATATATATATATATATATATATAATTATTATTATTAAGTTTTATTGCTTATACAATTTATTATGTTATATGTTATATATTTTTTATATTATGCATAAGAGTATTTAATAATGTAGTGGAAGAATATATTTTACTTTATAAAAAATACTTAGGTTCAGTTCTTGTATACTCCTTTTATGTAGAAAATTTTTGAGTTAACCTAAATTTTTTAATAAGATCAAAATACTTCCAATTTTAAATTAATTTAATTTTTTATTAATTTCATCTCCAAAATTAAGGGGTTATTTGTCCCTCTTGCCTCAAAACAACTCTGCCATTTGTGCTTGTTTAAATAAAAGTAAAAGACCATCTCATAAAATAATTTTTCCTCCCAAAAGAATATCACAGGACGAATTAAGTTGCGTCGACATAATACAAAAACACATGAATTTAAAAATTTTAATCATAAAATATATAATAGAAAAAATCTTAATTCAATCACCTAGTAATTAGGAACATATATATTAATGTGTGCTATAAGAAGGGGGTGTATTAGATTGAATGCAATGACCAAGATATTGATACATTCGCCTACCAAGCTCTTGACCAAGATATGATGGTTCAACGTGAGGAAGATGTTGATTGGGTTAGGGAGGCCATCGAAAGAGTTACTATTGACTTACATGAACAATGAATGGTTGTGAACTTTTTCTCTTAACAAGTTTTATTATGAATCTTTATGTTATCGTGTCCACTTAACTTTTAATTAATAAATTCAATTATCATATGAAATTAATCTATCTTATGAACGAGCAAACAAATATGTCTTCTAGAGGTAGGAGGAGATCTTAGCCACACACGATAGTCAAGCGATTGGACCTCTCATGCACGAGGTCTAGTTCATTTGACATGGCCGAGATAGGCCCTCTAGTGCACCAACGTGGGAGCGTTGGGTTTGAGCCTACATCGTTTGGTATAAGTCACTTTTAGACATTACATTCCTGTTAAAATTTTTTATTTCAATTTAATTAACTTATTATTAATTAAAACAGATGCTAACTCTAGCTATGGCCTCTAGGTCTGGGAAAGGGCCGTCTAGGGCCTTATAGGACTGGAACTATGATAGGCAGTGGCTTGACGTGGAGTTCGATCCTACCACTGGTCATCTGATCGATGCGAATGGCTAGAAGCTTACTTCCCAGTTGGGTCATATGGTCTAGGATCTTATTAATTTCCCGTTGACTACACTCGATTAGGAAGCGTACTTGTCAGAGAGCTTCGACTGCCGTTGGGATGAGGTTCAACCAACAACTTTTTATATATATTTTTACTTTAAATTATATATTAGAGAATGTGTTACTTTGCACCACATATTGATTAGTATCAAATTTTTGTGTCCTTTTCAATAACTTCTAACGTATTTGCTACACAAAGTACTGAAAGTTGTGGAAGGACCATAAATATAAATTGAAGGATTTTTGTTAGAAGGATCATAGAGATGACCCCTACATTCTTCAGCAGGTCCCCTTACGAGTCTTTCCCAAACAATGGGCTATGCTCATTCGTTACTGGTCGAGCAATGGTGCAGATGTCAATAGCTCGTAATTTGGTCATTTTTTAATTATTTTTAAATAATAATTATAACTTACAAAAACTAATCGATCAAAAAATTAAAATAGACAAAATCTAAAAAGAACTCTCGAAATTGTTCGATGCAAGGCCCAGGCACAAGGAGAGGACCCGATACTTCACGCATGTCCACCACGAGGTAAAATGTTAGTCTTTATTTGTAAATTTGCTTTCGTTCCAATTCATATGATAAGATGCTAATAACGTAATTTCCCCATCAATAGTTGTATTAGTGGGGCAAGCATGAAAATCAGATGGCCATTTGGCTGGTGACGTGCTCTCGCTTAAACCCAGAGGTTCATGCCATTACAATAAGTATTGATTTTGCATAATGGCAACTTTTTGTATTTATTTACAAAATCTATTAGCTTATTTTTTTTTTATTGTTTTATGCAGGAACAGTTCAATGCTCACTTGAACAAGCTATCAACAGGGAAAATGAGTCTGAGCAAAGAAGGGATGAAATATTCCACTTTATCATTGGCCGAGATGGTCACAGATACATGCTCACACAAAGCGATGGCATTCCACGCTCTGTCTTTCGTCAAGGTGAGTCATTCGGGGCTAGCTCCTCCCAGGGCTCACAGTTTCCTATAGAAAGGTCCTACAAACCTTACGAGCCGAGACAGGTGAGCAAAAGCATGAATGAGGGCTGAGATTATGGCCAAGTTGGAGCGCCGCTATTCACAGAGCCAGCGCCTTTCTTCTGTAGATCCATACGATAGCAGCTGGCCCTCTTGGATTGGCTTTAGCTGATGCCCGGGTATATTTAGTTTTTATACAAAAAATTGAAGTTTAGATTCATCAAATTTTACTTATGTAAATTGATAATTATTTAGACTAATAATATTTATTTTCTTGTTTTTAAGACTTGACCGAACTACTATTGGAGCGAATATATGATTTCTTCCCCCCCCTTTTTTATTTCTTAACTTCTCCACCTATATATATACATGTTTTCAATAAATGCAATTGGTATTTGTAAAAACAATTACTTACAGATTATTTTAACTTTTGCAAATTTAATATTGTTTATATACATAGGTATAAAATAATAATAATTAATTAAAAAAATAATAATAATAATAAAGGCGCCATTACGAAATTATATTTTGAAATAATATTCTAAATTACTTCAATGTAATAAATAAATATATTACTATTAATTAAAATTTTAAAAATAAACAAACTATGGCGGTTGCCAAAACGGTCTCCAAATTAATAAATTATAACAATTATTAATAATATTTCAATAAAATATTAATAATTAAATTTATAAAAGCAACTGCTCTAGCGGTTGCCAATACATATTTGGCTGTTGCTAAAAGATTACGAGGGTTATGGCGCGAGTTGGGCGCGAAACATTAGCGACGGCTTATGGGATATTAGAGGTCACTAAAACTTGTCTCTATTAAACCTTAAACGGTTGTTGTAATGATCGTTGTAACGGTCACTAAAGTTTTGCAACCGTTGTCTTGTAACTGCTAATAGTCGTTGTCTTGTAACTGCTAATAGTCATTAGTAACGACGTATTTGCGTCAGCTCATTGACAGTCGCTAATAATTATTTGCGATCAACTTATGGTCTTATAAGCGTTCACTAAAGTGTTTTTCTAGTAGTGAACGAAAGAGAATAGGAGAGAGAAAATTTTAAATTTAAAATTAGAATATAGAAAAAAAAAATCACTTAGAAGACTAATTTTATTCAAACATTTGTAAAAATAGAAAATGCAGAATAGTGAATATAGAGAGCACCCACACAACAAGATTCGATAATAAATTTTTGATTAGTTTTATGGAAAAAAACTTCAATTAAAAATATTATTATTAATCATAAGTTGTGCTTTATAAAATAAAACAAATACAGTCAATGGGACTAATTTAAATTTAAAATTAAAATTTAGGAAAATAACTATTCCCAAGCCTAATTAGTATTTAGGTTTTTTTTGTATTTTTTAAATTTTAAAAATAATAAGAGTTGTTATTATGAAAGAAATAACTAAATTATTATTTAATTATTTTTATATTTTTTAATATAATTCTTAATGTATTTGAAATATGTAAATTTTATAACTATATTGAATTTACAATCAAGTGGGGCCTCTTATAAAAAACCATGGGTTCGTTAACATCTATTAAACTATAAATGGTTTTGTATATGCAAAAGAAAAAGTGAATTTATAATGATCTAGTGATGTGGGACAAAAAAAAAATAGAGGAAAAAAAAGTAATTCTAATTATTAAACAAATCTAACGGCTAAAAATGTCCAAACTCACATTCTTGATCTTTTTTATTATATAGAATATATATAATTTCATTACTTGCTGTCATATCAGAAGCTTATCCCTACTTAATTTTGTTCTTATCTTCCTTTTCCTCTTATCGACTTACCGATGCTATGATTAATTTTGCATTTATGATTAAATATTAATTGTGTTTTTTTAGAGATTTGTAGTTATTTTTTAATGTAAATTAATTGTATTATTTATTAATATGTCAAGAGCTTATCCCTACTTAATTTCATTTTTATATTCCCTTTTCCCTTACAATTACTATAATTGATTTTGCATTCATGATTTAAAGTTGTCCTCTAAAGGCCATTTCATTACTATTTAACTTTTTAATATTCATTAACGATGAGAGTAGAAATAAAAATTTACATCCTTACATTAAATCTGAATGTATGATTATTATACATTGATACAAAATAAATCTACATTTATCACATAGCAATTGTTTACTTTATAATTGAACTCCTAAATTTTATTTTTAGATATTCACTTAGGCTTGTCTGTGAGTTTAGGAGAGAAAAGAAAATAAAAGAAAACATTAGTTAAGAGAGAAATTAAAAGAAGATAAATGATAATAGATTTTTTTTATTTGTTTGTAAATTTAGAAAAAAAAAAAAGATAACAATTTTCTTTCTCTTTATTTGTGAGTTGAAAAGAAATAGAAGAAAAAGAAAGTGTATATTGTTATTTTACCATTAAATCCTTAGAAAAATTGGAAGGTTGTCAATTTATTTTACCTTAGGGTATGTTTGTAATTTTTTTATTCTTTATTTTATGGACAAATATATCATTTTAAAAATTTCATTACATCTGTTTTCTCTTCTCTCCATTTCCACCCACTTTTGGGTGATTGAAATTTTTATAATTTTAATGCTCACTTTTCATTTCATTTCTTTCCATTTCTTTTTCCTTTTTTTTTCCTTAAAAAAACTCACAAGCAAGTAAAAGATTCTAAAATCTTTTTTTTTTCATCTTCTATCTCCCCATTTCATTCAATCGAAACAAATTGTTACACTTTCAGATTTTACAAATCCGAGTTTTTGCTCAAAAAATATTATTTTTCAAAAATATTTCTAATTTAACTCTCTTAAAAATAATTCCCTATCTAATATTTTTCCTACTATATTATCTTTTTTTTTTAGAAAAATATTTAAATTATAAAAAAGTATTCAAAAAAATTAGAAAGGGGGAAAAGGTATGTCCCTATGTGAAGTGATCGAAAGATAACCATAATAGATAGAAAATAAGTAATTCTGACTATTATACAAATCTAACGGTTAAAAATATTTTAAATTTAAGTTTTTGAACTTTTTTATTATATGCATAAATATATAATTGTATTACTTGTTATTGCGTCAGCAGTTTATCTTTACTTAATTTTGTTCTTGTCTTCCTTTATCCTTTACCATTAATATAATTAGTTTTGCATTCACATTGAATATTAACGGTATTTTGTGGAGATTTGTGGTTATTATTTTAATCTAAATTAATTATATTATTTACTAACATGTTAAGAACTTATCCCTACTTCATTTCATTCTTTATCTACCCTTTCTCCTTACAATTACTATGATTAATTTTACATTCATGATTTAAGATTGTCCTCCAAAAGACATTTTATTATCATTTAATTTTTAATATTCATTGTCTTGAGAGTAGAAATAAAAATTTATGTCCTTACACAATTATTATACATTAATGTAGAATAAATATATATTTATTGCATAGCAATGTTATAGTTCAACACCCAATATAGGTATATATATACATAGAAAAAAATATTATATACATTCATTGTATTAATGTATATGTTGTATATTCTCAATTATATTTTCTATATTAGTTAGGAAATATTTTATATCTTCTATATTAGTTAGATAATAATATTATATATATATTCTATATCTTCTACATTACTTAGGTAGTGTTTTATATCTAGGTAATGAGGAAATTTAAGAATTTGAATCTCTCTCTCTCTCTCTCTTTTTCCCCAGTCGTTTGATTTGTTGAATGGGCGTGATTAAATCACTATCATTTTGATTCAAATCCTAAGTGGCACCCACCTACTTCATTCTTACTAATCTCAAGTACAATATATGGTTCCATAAACACACAACTTCCCGTCATCTTCCCATTCAATCCTTTAGCCATGACCAGCACTTCTCCTGTTCTGATCTTAAATCTTGCATTGCCTTGGCTTCTGTTACTGCTATTGATTGCCAATGCATCATCAGAACCCGAAGAATACGAGACGTACATCATCCACGTGGACCATTCACAGAAACCAGAAACCTTCTCGACGCACGAGGAATGGCACAGGTCCATCCTAAACTCGTTATCTTCTTTCCCAACCAACGGTGAAGACAAGCTTCTCTACTCCTATAACCACGTCATGCATGGCTTTAGCGCCAGGCTCACACCTTCTCAATTATCCGAACTCGAGAAATCCCCAGCTCATCGCGCTGCCTATAAGGAGTCCTTTGGGAAGCTCTTGACAACCCACACCCCTAAGTTCCTTGGACTAAAGTACAGATCCGGAATCTGGCCGACTTCGTCGTATGGCAAAGATGTGATAATAGGAATGATAGACACGGGAGTGTGGCCAGAAAGTGAGAGTTTTAACGACAAAGGGATGTCACCGGTGCCAGAGAGATGGAAGGGCATGTGTGAGAAAGGCACAGCCTTCACCCCATCCGCCTGCAACAGGAAGCTCATCGGAGCTCGGTCTTTTAGCAAAGGACTCATCGCTGCAGGCAGGAAAATCGACAAAGAGACTGATTATGATTCAGCAAGAGATTACGAAGGTCACGGAACCCACACCGCATCCATTGCAGCAGGTTCCCATGTGCTAGGTGCTAGTCAGTTCGGGTATGCCAGAGGCACAGCCAAAGGAGTAGCACCAAGTGCACGAGTTGCAGTTTACAAGGTCGTCTGGGCAACAAGCTCACAAGCGACTGCAGCTAGCGACGTTCTTGCTGGCATGGACCAAGCAATTGCTGATGGGGTGGACATCATGTCAGTGTCTCTAGGACTCCCACTGACAACTTATTTCCAGGATCCCATAGCTGTTGCATCACTTTCAGCAATAGAAAAAGGGATTGTCGTTGTCTGTGGTGCTGGGAATTCCGGAGGCCGGAACACCACAGTCAATGGAGCACCTTGGATCATCACAGTAGGTGCTGGCACGGTTGATCGAAGTTTTGAAGCAACAGCGAACCTAGGGAATGGGTTATCTGTGACGGGCACATCAAAGTTCCCAGAGAGTGTCTACATCACCAATGCATCTTATATTATGGGAAAGGCAACATAAACAAAGCAATATGCAATGCTTCAGCTTTGGAACCAGAAGAAGTTGTTGGAAAAGTAGTCCTATGCGATAGAAGCACCAACATTGCTCTTGACGAACAGATGAAGGAAGTTAAGAGGGCAGGTGGATACGCAGGAGTCTTCTTGAACAACACAGTGTGGTCAGCTCAATTTGAGGAGCCCATTCCCAGCCTGGTTCTACCAGTTAAATCTGGGTCTTCAGTCAGACGGTATGTAACCAGAGCACATAAAGCAAGGATAAAGAGCATGAGGTTCATGATAACGAGTTTGGGCACAAAACCAGCCCCACAAGTGGCCTTTTTTTCTTCTCGAGGACCTGATCCTATTAACCCGAGTACTTTAAAGCCAGATATTCTCGCTCCGGGATTGGATGTTCTGGCAGCAGTTGCACCAAACAAGCCACGTTACACCGCAGGCAAATACAATTTGGTTGCTGATTACGCACTCGACACAGGGACATCAATGGCAGCTCCCCATGTTACAGGAGTTACAGCATTACTAAAGGCCGTCCACCATGATTGGAGCCCTGCAGCCATCCGATCAGCTATTATGACCACCGCAAGTACACTTGACAATACAGACACAGCCTTGAAGGATCAATTGACTGGACTCCCTGCCACACCTCTGGAATTTGGTGCAGGACACGTCAATCCCAGTAAAGCCATAGATCCTGGGCTGATCTATGACATGGGCATCCAAGATTATATTGAGTTCTTATGTGGCCTTGGCTACAATAAGAAGCAAATGAGCGCTGTTCTCAGAAGAAATCAGTGGAAATGCAGCCAAAATCACACCGATCTCAATTACCCCTCCTTTGTTGCCATATTTCCTAGAGGTGCCAGCTCATTAACAGCAAAACACTTCAGCAGAGTTGTGACAAATGTGGGCAATGACACAGCCATGTATCAAGCAGTTTTGGAGGTTCCTACTGGAATGAGTATCAAAGTAGAGCCCAGTATTCTCACATTCAATAGCAAATATCAGAAGCGAAGTTTTGTTGTGACTGTAGAGGTTGATAATGGTGCCCCCTATGTACAATATGGCTATCTCAAATGGATTGATCAACATGAACACATAGTATCGAGCCCCATCGTAGCCATTTCTGACTAAAACATGCTCGTGATCAACAGCTACTTGTAACTACGAACATTGAAGAACTATGCCTATACTTTATAAGTACTAAGCAATACTCGGTTACTAAATACAATAAAGGCTGAAATAAGCTAATATTTCAATAAAATATCGATATAACTTTTCACAATTTACTTGTTTTTTGTGGTTTGCCTGTGCGAGTATAGGTTGCATGCCCAAAAACCATATATAGCATGGCCATATGCACACCAATGTTAAATCAAAGACCAAAGTGTGCTGAAATTTTGCTAGTATTACTTTGAGAGTGAGCGGTGTGAGCAGTCCTATCAAGCACAGACACTGACTCAAGACACCGGCATGATATGACACATATGTATAGACTTTGCAATTTTTAAATAAATGCAAGGCATAACACGGCGGAGACTTGAGAAAATTGAGTGAAGAACTGGGTACTCGCCCTTTTTTTTTTTTCCATGTTTTCCAGACTACACATTAAGAAAATTGACTTGCCCATAAAGCTCGAAGATCACACAAATATTATCCAATTGAATCAATGCAAAAAGGGCTGAGAGGAAAAAAGAGAGAAAAAAAATTCTACAACAGTCAAACAACTGGCATGTACAAGTGAATGAATTACAGAGGACAGGTTGAGGTTATTGCTCCTCTCCAGGTTCTTGCTTTCTCCACTGTGACTTGCCGGTTTGGGCACTCTCGTGCCAGCTACTGGCGCCCGATTCAATTGCACACTCCTCCATCAACCTCTCCTTTATAATGTAACGATGCGAGCGTCCATGTTCTCTTCCAACTTTACGGGCCTGAAACGCCATGTTTTATTGAAGGAAAATAATAATAATAATAATAATAATAATAATAATAGCTAGATGAAAAATCAATCCTAAATAGAGAACTAGGCAAGGAGATCACAACAAAATGGATGTGACTTTCACATTAAGACAACACGGTGCATGCATTTGCATAGACAACTTTGAACACAATCTTCACCTATATTTTAAGGCATTCGGCAAAGTCTACGTCTTAATCATGTCTTATGGCAACTATCCAAGGCAGGTACTTGCCGAAAAAAAAAAAAAAAAAAAAAAAAAAAAAAACTATCCAAGACAGGTTGTGGTTGAAGTCATGGTTTCCACTCACGATTTTAGTTTGAAATCACATTCTCAAAGCATAACTTAATCATTAAAGTCATGGTTCACAAACACAATTGCATTGAAGTCATATTTTGTAACACCGCTTTTATTAAAGCTGTAGGTCGTGGTTCATCATTGGAGTCGTGTTTGTGAACCATGACTCTGAAGAAAAAATTGTGCAGAGACGAGGTTGCAAAGCACTTTTTTTTGTGGATTACATGGATTTGAAAAATAAGTTTGAAACCATGTTGCTTCACCAATAAAATTACAAAACAGGCCTAATTTGAGAAAAATCTCATGGTAAGTATTATGATGTCATGTAGTTTGGAAATAGAGCACAAGCCTCCCCGGAGACGCCGGCTATAATCCACAAGGCTCCATAAGAAGAATCCCAAAACAATGCGCATCACTTATCTCATTCAACACGTCAGTACCAGCATATTTTGGAGCAACATAATTACAAAACAGAACCAGTTACCCAAAACACCAATCCATTCAACTCGGTCAAGTTTATGAGTAACCAATGGCCAAGGTGTTACGTCACCTGCAACTGAAAGTGCAATCTATTCAGCTCCGTCATATATTTTTATTTCTTATATATATATGAATGTATTATATGTACAAGAATTCAAAAATTCAATATATGAATTAAATATATGATACATAATAAAATGTGAGATTAATTAATGATTTTATAATTTGAAGGTTCTACTATTCAATACACAATACTTGTGATCAGCAATTAGAAGTATAAAAAAAAAAATGATATTATTAAAATTGAAAATGTGTGAAATAAATTCAGGAGTTATTTTATTTAATTTTAAAAATTATACATCGAGAAGTTAAAGAGTATTATAAAAAATTACTAAAATTTGAACTTCATAAATTTTAAACTTTACAATCAACAACTTTATGTAATGGTATATTTTTTTAATTATATGTTAAAAAATTATTAAATACCCACGTGATATATGTCTTTGGCATCTTTAGTTGTCATCGAATAGTTTGTGGGTTAGAATATTCCTGGCAAAGCTTCCCAAAAAAAAGAATATTCCTGGCAAGGTCAACCTTCATCTCACAGGCCGGTTTGCTTTCGTGGGAGTCGGTGCAGGTGGCGATCGAGCAGATGGCTGCCTGTGATCCTCTTGGCAATCCGTTGAGAGATCAAGTTTTTTTTTTTTTTTTTTTTTTTTTTGCTCCTTATTTCATCTCAATTCCCAAAATACATTGTTTATATTTTTAAAAAATATTTTATTTTTTACTTTCTATTTTGAGATTCTTATTTTAAAAATACTAAAAATACATTTAATTTAACTTTTTTTTATACTTTGAAATTGTCATTTGCTGGGTCAAAAAGACTCAAAATAATTTTTTTTATCATTTTATATTTTATGTGTAAATTTATTTTTTGTCTTTTAATACGAATTTTAAAAATACAGGTGACCAAGTGTGTTTAATTTAAGTTATTTTTCTTTTTTTAAAACATAAAAATTTTTCTCAAAAATGTTTTACACAAAATTAAACCAAATGTTTTTCTTGTTTTCAAAAATAAATAGAGCTTAATCGCTGTAACAATCCACTCAGTTTCCAACCTGTCCACGTGATGCATAATCATAAGCTTAGGTTCTGCTATTATATTTTAATGCAGGTAATTAATATTGCATTGCGTGCTTACATCCTTGACGTAGCCCACTGTCGCACAACCCTCCATCTAATTGCTGGCTTCTGGGATTTGCCAACCATGTTAAATAACTGAATCCCTCACTCAAAGTATCGCATCTTGTGATCCAATTGGCTTCCACAGGCCGACCGAAACAGGTAGTACTTTACAAGAATTCTGGGCGGCAGCCCAACTGTTAGAATCTTGTGTTTACTTTTCGTCATTATTAATTTGATTCCTTTTAGGATTATCGAAAAATTTATCTAATCATTAATTTTAAAATTAAAATTAATTAAGATACATATAAATTAACTTAAATACCTACTTTTTTTTAAAAAAATAAGGGGGATATTTTATGAGTACAAGTTACGTAAATGTTGTTGATTTGACTCTCTTTTATATTGCATGGAGTGCTAATGATACACCGACCATAAAAGCCTTGTTTTTTTATTTTGAGTACTGCGAGTAAATATCTATATAATATATTATCTCCCATTAACGTGACATTTGTCCTACGTGGCTCTTGGCTGGTGATGCTGAGGAAGGGGTTAACGGACAAGTCATTCGGCCACATGCTTTCGTATATATGTTCGACAGGATGTGGATGTTTTTTTTTTTTTTTTTTTTTTTTGTGCATGCCAGTCTTTTAAATTTTGAGTATTTTTTCAAATTTAGAAATTTAAAATTCAAATCTTATTATATTTTGTAAAGTTATATAAATTATATTTTTCTCAATTTAAAATAAATAGAGAATTAATTTTTTTTGACATTTGTCCTACGTGATTAAAGTTTCACCACTATTAAATCAACAAGACCGTGAAACTCAAATGAATAAATATGAATTGATAGTCTCGACTGTCATATGTATCTAACTCATCGATTTGATATTTGTATATTTTCAACTGTTAGATTATTAAATGATCAGAATTACTTCTTTCCCTCTTTACTTTAATTATTTTTTTGGTCAGATTACATGAAAATATAAACTCTCGCTCTTCACATGAAAATATAAATTCCCACTCCTCCCATATATTTTTAGAATACTTTTTATATATAGAAGTTTTTAAATTAATATTTTAAAAAATTGATAATATTTATAATAAATAATAAAATTATACACATTTATTAAGCAATATATGGATACCAATTAGACAAATTCAGCTAATTTTTTTTATTTTAAAAATATATTCAAACTTTAATTTTCTTTAAAATTTTATTAAAAAATAAATATTTAAATTAAAATTTTAATTTTAATATGCTTAAAAATTAAATTATAAATACATACACTTTTTCACTCTTTGTATCATTTATATAATAAGGAAATTTTAAATTTTGAATTTAAGATTTTTTCAACTGTTAGATTTACTCAATAGCCAAGATTACTTTTTTTTCCCTCTCCATTTTGGTTGTTTTTTCGATTCTATCACATGAAAACATAATCCCTTATTCTTTCTATATATTTTTTAAATACTTTTTATATACAAAAGTTTTTAAATTGATATTTTGAAAAATATGATAATATTTGTAATCAATAATAAAATTGTATATATTTATTAAACAAATATATGTATACTTATTAAACAAAGTCAACTAAATTTTTTTATTTAAAAAAATATATTTGAACTTTAATTTTCTTTAAAATTGTATTAAAAATAAACATTTAAATTAATTTAATTTTCTTTAATTTGTTCAATGGTTAAAATTATTTTCCTTTTCTCTTATTCTTTCCATATTTTTTGAATACTTTTTTTTATATAAAACATTTTAAATTAATATAAAATTAGTGAGTTTAAATTGATAAAAAAGTAAGATAAAATGAGATAAGTCGTGAGTTCATAATTCGTGTAGTAAGATAAAAAGTGAATAACTTTTAAAGTTTTTCAATATTTTTCACTGTTTTTTAATATTTTTTTCATTTCAAACGTAAATTATATATAATATGTATATTATATTTTGTAAAATTATACAAACTATATTTTTCTTAATTTTAAATAAATAAAAAAATTAATTATTTTTTTTGACATTTGTCATATGTCATCAAAGTTTCACCACTATTAGATCAGTAACCATTAGTCCACATGAAATTCAAATCCATGAACATGGATTGATAGTCTCGACTGTCACAACTTTGCCTTTTTATTTATACAATAATATAACTCATTAATTTGATATTTGTACATTTTTAACCGTTAAATTTTTTCAATTGTCAGAATTACTTCTTTTCCTCTCTACTTTAGTTGTCTTTTCGGTTACATCACATGAAAACATAAGTTATTACTCTTTTCATATTTTTTGGAATACTTTTTATATATAAAAGTTTTTAAATTAAAATTTTAAAAAATGTGATAATATTTGTAATAAATAATAAAATTGTACATATTTATTAAACAATATATGGATGTTTATCAGACAAAAGTCAACTAAATTTTTTATTTTAAAAAATATATTTAAACTTTAATTTTCTTCAAAATTTTATTAAAAATTAAAATTTTAATTTTAATGTGCTTAAAACTTAAATTTTAATTACATAAACTTTTACATTCTTTCTGTCATTTATAAATATTTTCAATTATTGGATTTACTATATGGTCGGGATTATATTTTTTTCTTTTTCTCTCACTCTTCCCATATTTTTTTTAATATTTTTCATATAAAACATTTTAAATTAATATTTTAAAAAAGTGATAATATTTGTAATAAATAATAAAATTTTATACCTTTATTAAGTACTGTATGGATGCCTTAATCTTTTTTAGTTAGTGATTTATATAATAAAAAACCTTAAAATTTTGAATTTAAGATATTTTCAATTGTTAGATTTACTCAATGGTCAGAATTATTTTTCTTTTTTTCCCACTCTTCTCATATTGTTTTTGAATATTTTTTAATAAAAGATTTTTAAATTAATATTTTAAAAAATGTGATAATATTTGTAATAAATAATAAAATTTTATACCTTTACTAAGCACTGTATGAATACCTTAATCTCTTTTGATTAGTGATTTTTATTTTTATAAGTTATTTTTACACTTTTTCATCTAGGCTTATTTTATAAATTTAAATTTGAGCTATTAATGCGCCAAATTATATTTATATGCTTTTAGGCACATGTATGTACACATTTATTAAATAATGTATGGATATCTATTAAATAAAGTCAACTAATTTTTTATTAAAAATATATATTTAAAATTTAATTTTCTTTAAAAATTTATTAAAATAAATAGTTAAATTAAAATTTCAATTTTAATGTGCTTAGAACTTAAATTTTAAATGCATACAGTTTTACACTCTTTGTATCAAAGAAACTTAAAATTTTGAAATTGAGATATTTTCAACCATTTGATTTACTTAATGACTAGAATTATTTTTCTCTTTCTTTTTACTTTGATTATCTTTTCGGTCATTTCATATAAAATCTCTAACTCTTCCCATATTTTTTTGAATACTTTTGTTATAAAAATTTTAAAATTAATATTTTAAAAAAATGCGATATTATTTATAATAAATAATAAAATTTTATATCTTTATTAAATATTATACTGATACTTTAATTTCTCTTGATTAGTTATTTTTATTTTTATAGATTATTTTTATAATTTTCTTTCTAAATTTACTTTATAAATTTAAATTTAAATTATTTACACGTCGAATTATATTTCTATGCCCGTAAATACGGCCAATTGCTAGTTCTTAAAAGAGGGAGATCATTGCACCTATGCGTAACCAATGTAAATCCCATCGGATGGGTTGGATGATTGAAATGCAAGGGTCGCGCACAATAGAGGATCAAGGGAGTTGTCACCAGAATTTAAAAAGAAAAAAAGGAAAAAGAAAAAATTATGTAGTCTTAATTTTTTTAAGTATTTATATATTGAGGGTCTTTGGTACAATGAAAATTACTGAAAATTTTTGAAACCTTTAAAATTCTCTAACACATTTTATACTCATAGTATTTTGTAAAATTTTTATAGATTTATATATATTTACATATTCCAATAACTTTTTAAAAATCTCAATAAATCCTAATAATATTTCGTAAATCTCAATAATTTTTTTACAAATCTCAAAAAATATTTAATGATTTTCAATAAATTTTGATCTAAAATTGTTCCGATGACTCAAAAAAATCATTTAGACAATTTTTCTCTTCAAAAAATTGACACAAAAGTTAAAATTATACAGTGGCTATGTGTGTCAAAAACCGAAAAATTATCCAAATTATATTTTCCGTTGTTTTTTTTTTTTTTTTTTTGGTATTTTCATTACTCCAAACATACCCATTATTATATATGTATATTGTATTGAACCACCAAATTTTGAACAATATTAATTTACCTGCTCAAATTGAAAGAAAATACCCATAACGTCCTTTGACCCCTCTCAATCAAATTTCAGTCAGGCTCACCGTGACTAATGGCATAGTCAAATTACAACCGTGCATGTTACTCGTTGTTGGATATGCAGGAAGTTGCAAATATTGGTTATTTAATTTGTAATGTTACTATTCCGTGCGATCCAAAACATAACAGAGGTTTAGTGATTGTTTGAAAAAAAAAAAAAAAAAATTGTAGCTGAGCTTCTTTTATCTTCTTACATTTTAAATTTTTTTTATATATTAAAAAAATTAAATTAAGAAAAAGTTAAAAAATCAGTTATTAAAAAAAGTTAATTTTTTTTCTTCTCAAATATAAAAGATTAGTTTTTTTTTTCTTTCCAAATTTAGTCTTAGAAAATTCGGATACTTAAATTATTATATTTTTACCGAATATAGACACCACGAGATATGTATTGGACACACTAATTATTTTATTTATTTATTTATTTATTTGTTGGTCACAGAGAAATGGATACGAAAGGAACACAAGAAGAATACGATTTGACCAAAATCTAATTTTTAAAATTTCTTAGAGGTCGTTATATAATTTTGATATTTATCCGAACCTAAAATATAAAAAATAAAATATCAGTTTCAAATAAAATAACACGTTTTCAATCAATAACTTGTAGGTGACTTATAGATATACATGTTCAAATATATTTTTATTAAAATATATGGTTTTATTTTTTATTATTTATCATAATTTTTTTAAAATACATGTTCCTTGGTGCGTGTCCTCAGTGCCTGTTTGAAATACCAAGTTTTGGCAACAAAAACAGAATGGAAGTAAATTTTAAATTGTTGGATGCGTGGAGTTATCCTCGAAAGTGCGAAAAAGTTTATTTAATTAAAAAAATTAGTAAAAATTGATAAAAATTAGAAAAATGAGTGAAAATTAAGAAAAAAATTGGTTAAAGTTGCAAATTATTTGTATAAAGAAAGTTGTAAATTTTTGGAAAAAAAAAATTTTAGCAAAATTTAATGCTTTAAATGCACCCTTAATCTCATTTTCTTTTTAAATTCCCACGTTTAGTATATTATATATATATATATATAGAAAGTAGAGTTTTGTAATGCCGCTGCGTCACATAGGACCTAACTTATGTTGTACTTTTGACACGTGACACCTAATTATCCACGTAAAATCTAACTTGTGCTGAGATTATGACACGGGACACATAATTATAACTATTTTGTATATATATATAAAGTAGAGTCTGACAACGCCGCAGCGCCATGTAGGACGTAACTTGTGCCACAATTGTGACATGTGGCGTTAAGTATAACTATCTCATACCACGTAAGACTTAACTTCCACTAAGGTTGTAATTGGTGGCGTTTAATTATAGTCATCTTAATTGTCTTATAAAAAATTAGTATTTTACACAATTACTACTTATTCACAAGTTACAATTTTATTCAAATTAGAATGTTCATGAATATCACTTGATATTTTTATTTAAGTTGCACTTCTATTTACCATATAATTTCTTATTTTTTATTTTTATTTAAAATATATTCTTATTTTTTTTTTGTATTTTAATAAATTATTATTTAAAACATAATAAATATTATTATTGTTATTAAACAAAATAATGCAAAAATAATAATTAGCCTATTAAATAAATATTTTAATTTATTAACATAAATTTATAATTATATAATCTAAATAGATTTAGAATTGTATATAATTACTACTTATTCACAATTTTATTTAAAATAGAATGTTTGTAGATATCACTTCATATTTTTATTTAATATATGCTTTTACTGATCATGCAACTTTTTAATTTTTAATTTTTTATAATTTAATAAATTATTATTTAAAAATAATAAATATAATAATAATTATTATTATCATTAAATAAAATAATACAAAAAATAATTAACTTATTAAATAAAAATGTTAATTTATTAACAAGTAACATGACCTTTATTATTTTTATCATTATACAAAATTAGTGATATATTTTAAATCAAAAAGTAACATTGTTTTTTAGAATTATATATATTGTAATATTATTTATTAAAAAATATCAAACAATATTAAAAATTAAAAAATAAAATTAGCAATGGATAAGCCAATCTAATTGAAGTGCCAGGTGCTCAAACTTTTATTAGATTTGGACTTTGAATTCGATCAAAATAGTATTTTAATCAGAATAAGATAGGATTTCAAATGTATTTTACTTTAAATAGGACGTGACTCTCCTAGCTTGTATGCAAAATCTATAAGTAAATATGAAAACTTATTTTCTCTCAAATTTCTCTAATTGGACTTTCAATTCGATCAAATATTATTTTAATTGAAATAAGATATGACTTCAAAATGTATTTTAATTTAAATAAAATATAACTTTCCTAACTTGTATGTAAAATCTATAAATAAATACGAAAATTTCTTTTCTCTCAAATTTCTTAGAGACTTTTTATTACAATAATTTTCTTTGGACTTTGTAATTTGTTAGGTACATACTTAAATTTTAATTTTTGAAAGTTTGTATATGTAATTGATATATATTTTGTAAGGTTTCATATGTAAGTACTGTTATTCTTCAATCTTTTTGATATATAAATTGTTTAATTATGTGAATAAGTGTTGTATTCTTCAATCTTTCTAATTTTTTTCTTTTCATTTTATTTACTAGAATTTGAATTTAATTGAATCAATACTATTAATGGTATCAATATTTCAATTTATTCTACATTCACTATTTGATTGAATTTGCATAAGTAACAATATATATTGCTTTCAGACATATTTCTGCAACTTAATTATTTTAGTATGACAGTATATTCAATTTAACCATATAATATAACAAATTCGTGCATTGTACAGGCCATATCACTGGTTATATATATAAAGTAGAGTCTGGCAATGCTGCTGCGGTATATAAGACTTAACTTGTACTACAGTTGTGACATGTAACACATAATTGTAACTATTTTGTGCTACATAGGATCAAACTTGCGCTATAATTGCGACATGTGTATAGTTGTGACACATGACACCTAATTATAGTTATCTTAATTATCTTATAAAGAAATTTGTATTTTACAAAATTATTACTTATTCACAATTTAAGATTTTAATTTATCAACATAAATTTTTAATTATAGTTACCTTAATTTATAATTATATAATTTAAAAGGAATTAGTATTGCACATAATTACTACTTATTCACAATTTTTATTTAATTGACACTTCTATTTATCATATAAGTTCTTATTTTTTATTTTTTATATTTTAATAAATTTTTATTTCAAACATTAAAGGAACAAAAATATGTAAAAAAATAAAAAATATTGAGTCCAATATTAAACAAAATAACGTGAAAAATAATTATCTTATCAAAATAAATATTTAAATTTATTAACATTAATTTATAATTATAATTATAATTATCTAATTTATAATTATATAATTTAAAAAGAATTAGTATTGTGCATAATTACCACTTATTCACAACTCTATTCAAATTGGAATATTCATTAATATTACTTAATATTTTTATTTAATCTATGCCTCTATTTATCATATAACTTTTTTTTTAATTTTTTATATTTTTATAAATAACTGGGTAATTTCGATTAACCACTATCAAATGTTTGATATTTATTAGATTAGATAATTTGATATTTATTAGATTAGGTAATATCTTCCTACTTGAACTATAATACAAATTCACATAAAATTCTATTACACATAATGAGATAAAAAATGGTATAAAATAACATTCACACTCAGAAAAATTTACTAAAATTTTATTATGATAGATTTTACTTATTATTAACATAGTTGGGAGTGATTATTTGTTGTTTCTTTTAAATAGTTTCTTTTGGGTTATTAAGTATGAGGATGTGTTTGTTATATTTATTTTTTTAGGTGATTTTTTTTTTGGTAAGTATTAGACAATATTCTTTTATATTGAAATTATTTTTTGTTTATGCATTTATTTTTTACTTAACTTTTAATTGGTTCATTAAAATAAATAAGGCTTGGCATTTTTTTATTTTATTTTATCTTTTAAGGTGATTGTTAAAATATATAAGGTTTGATTTTAGTGTGTTTGTTAACATTAATTTTTAAATTTTATTATATTTTTCATTATTGATAAAATTTTAATTTTTTTTGTTTATGACAGAAAAAACTTCTATTTACTGTATTTTTCAATTTGGTCATTCGAAAATAGAAGGTATGGTTTTTTTAATTTTTATTATATTTTTAATGTGATTGTTTACATAATTTTTTTAGATTTTATCATATCTTTTATTGTTGTTAGAATATAAATTTTTTGTGCATTAAATTACAGGAGAAATCTCTTTTTATAGTTATTTTTCAATTTATTTGATATTCTTCTTGGATTTATTACCATATTTGGTTTTATTAAAGGATATTCCTTTACATTAAAATTATTTTTTGCATATGTATTTTTGGTTTATTTTTAATCCATCCATTCAAATATATAATATCTAATTTTTTAGATTTTATTTTTTTTAATGTAATTGTTAATTAAATTTATATTATATTTTTATTATTAGTAAAATTTTAATTCTTTATATATCATATTACAAGAAAAGTCTCTTATTTGACTTATTTTTTAATTTATTCATTCAAATATAAAAATATAATTTCTAAAATTTGTTCTATTTTTATGTAATGTGATTTTTAATGTAACTTTTTATATTTTATTAAATTTTTCGTTATTCTTAAAATTTTTAAATTTTTTGTGCACTAAATGCTGAAATTCTATTTAAATTCTATCTTAATTTATAATTATTTAATAAAATTCTATTTAATTAGGGACTATAGTTAATTTAATTCTATTTAACAAAATCAATTTTATGTAAATTGAAATTTTTATCTATTTCAAATTTTTAATCTTATCTCTTTCATTATTTATATTGATTATTAAATTAATTTTTAATTTATCACGTGAAAATCAAATATTAAAATTTAATTTAGATAAAAATTAAATACTAAGTGATAATTTTATGATCTTATTAAATGTAATTCCATGAATTTATTTTAAATTTTAATTATACATTTTATTTAGATAGCTAAAATGGATTATTTAAAAATTTTTTTTACTAAATATAATTTTATGAATTTATTTTAAATTTTAGTTTTACATTTTATTTAGATAAATAGAATGTATTATTTTAAAATATATTTTGCTAAATATAATATTATAAATTTAAAAATATAAAATTATGAATTATAACATTAAATATATTTAAATTTTTATCTAATTTACCATTTATTCTAATTATAATTTATCATAACGTTCATCGTAATATAAACATAATTTTATTAAATAAATAAAAGATAAATTATTATTTGACAGCACATGAATTATAAATAATTTTATGATTCTTATATTTTATATTTTAATAATAATTAAATTATTTTATCATATAAATTTAAAATTGTAATTCAAATCAAATATTATCACCATCTTATCTTATTCTATTTTGATAATTGGGATCAAATAAAAATATAATTAATAAATTTTACTAATAAAAAAGAAAATAAAAATAATGTAATAAATTAATTTTAAAATTTGTATTATTTTACATATCTAATTTGATATAATATTTCAAGTCTTTTATATTATCAGTGAATATAATTAAGCGATAATAATAACTTATTTATTATATGATATTTTAATTAGTAAAAATAAATTAATTATATATTAAATTTTTATTTAACTGCTTAACTATTTTTATATATACTTTAATAAAAATATTTTTAAGTGATTATTAATATAAAATTTAATTAAAATTAAAATAAATATATAATATGATAAATTTATACAATTTGCACGGATTTAACCACTGGTATATCTATATTTGCGTCTGCATACGTATTCGTCTGGGAAGTTAGGCGAGAAACTTTGGAAAAATAACGAGGAAAATCTCTATCGTTGGAATGGCAACCACGCGTTCTCAACGTTGTCGTGCATGTGGCTGAAAAGGGTATATAGGTGGAAGTGAAAACTTTTTTTATTTTTACTGATTTCTTTCCTAGGTTGAGACTGAGAATTTTACTCGACGTTGGTTTCCTGACATTAATTTTATGAATTATTAAATTAATATTAAAAGATTTATAAAAAAATAAATTAAAAATTTTTTTACTAAAAGTTTCTAAATTTATTTTTTTATTTAATCTAACAATTCATAAATACCATGCACGAGATTTAAATTATCATCACAACTGGGAATTTTGCGGGGGGAGAATCTAACTCAGCCAAAATAGCCTTAGGCAGCTGGGAATCTGAGGCAAAAAAAATAAAAAAATAAATAAAGTGATGGTCCTCAAAATTTGTCCTTGTGACAAAAGTGAGATAAAATAAAATAATTTAAGATAATAAAATAAAATAATTTGAGATAATTTATAAATTCATAATTTGTATAGTAACATAAAAAATAATAATTTTAAAAATTTTTTAAAATTTTTCAGTATTTTTTTTTTTATTTTTTGCGCGCAAAACACACCTAAAGCAGATTCTTCGTATCTGGACACTGTTGGTAGATTGCTATCACATCTTCGATAATTGATCATGCCGATTTGGTAATGAGTTATAGTAAATTTTAATCATTCAATTAAAATTTTATATGCTTAAAATTTATTAACTAATTAATATTTATATCAATTATTCAATTAAATTATTAATTCTTAAAAATTACTAAATCATTTCTAATTTATTAAAACCTATTATTATTGACAATAATTGTATCCAAAACATATAATAATGGTTAACCATATAAATAGTTAAATAATTTTAATTATTTTAATTATTTCATCTTTTTCTTATTTATTATAAATTAATATAGGTAAATTTTGTTCATTAAGTATCACTAGGATTCTATATCCTTAAAATTTAATAATTAAATAACTACTCGACCAAATTAATAACTAATTGATTTATCCATTCTTAAAAATTATTAAATTACTACTAATTTATGAAAAACAATTATTATTAGTAATTATATTCAAAGCATGAAAATAATTACATACTTAAAGTTATTTTAACTTATGCAACTTTTTATTATTTATCATTAGTTAATATAATTAAATTTTAATCGTTGATTATTGTTAGAAGTCTATACGCTTATCGGTATCTAATTATATTATCAATTCACAAAATTTATTTTATTTATTTTTATTTTTAGAATTTAAGTTTAGGTTTAACTTAAGTTTAATAAAGTCACTTTCCTATTTTATATAAAAAAATCCTATTTTGGTAGGAATTTTTTATTTGAACAAAAAATCTCATTAGAGATTTAAGAAATCAAATATAATTCAGAATATGTCAGTGTTATTTTACTAATATATATTGAGTTTGTAATCCCAAATTTAATTACTCGATTAATAATATTTAATAGAATTTTTAGAACTCATGTTATTTGTGTTCTTGCGAATTTTGTAACAAATCTGTCTCATACTCGAAATGAGATCATGCTAAATGCCTCCACGCTATGTCATAGTATTTATCCATAATATATAGGATTAATTTAAATAAATGGGAATGTATTTGGATCTAATGGTACAGATGTATACATACTATTTTAATTCAAATAAAATAGGAATGCATTTAAACTGTTAAATTTTAATTCAACGGTTATGATTACTTTACGGAGTTGACATAGCATTACTATGTCAGCTCTCCCAACTCTATAATATATAGGATTAATTTTTTATGTATGATTATTTCTTTTATTTGATTGTGTTAAAGTTGTGGCTCATATCCTATTTTGTTATACGTATATTGGTTTCGCAGATATTGTACATGTTCATTGATTGTAGACAATCTTACTAGAAGTTGTTGAAAATGCCAAAGACATATAAAAGCCTCAGATCACTAAAACAGTTGCTAGCAAGCTCGTTGGATATTGCTTGAAAAATACAAAGATATCACAGTATTACAAACGAGCGCATGGGAAAACTCATCCTAGTGAACGACGTTATTTATGTTTTATTACGACTGTTTACAGAATCAAGAATCAATTTAAGTACCCCCTTCGGGGGTGGCCGAGTGGAAGTCGGGCTCGCCTTAGAGCTTGGGCCTCTCGAGGTTCCGGGTTCGACTCCCCCACGGGGGGGTGGGTTACCGCTGTAATGGCGGGTGTCTAATGGCCTCCTCTCGGTCGTGCCGGTCAGCCAGGGCTTGCCTAGGCTGGTTAACTCTCCAGGGGCCTTTGCCGGCTAGGGTCCTGGAGCGTGCTTCGCCCTGTGCACACCCCAGTACGGGGTAGCGGCTGCGGACTTCCACGTACCAGAAGAATCAATTTAAGTAGTATTCTCGTTTCTTATGTAAAAGGACATATTATACATATTCTATATATTAGGGTTTGCGTAGGGATGTCAATAGGACGGGTATACGAGGGTACCCGATTTGACTGAATCCAATAAAAACCTATTGGGAAATACCCTAATAGGATTGGGACGGGTTTGGGATTAAAATTTAATACCGGTGTGGGTTTAGGATTTGTCTGTAGGGTACCTGATACCCGATACCCAATATCCGTTTATACTTATAGGGTACCCGATATCCGTTTATACTTATAGGATACCTGATACCTAATACCTGTAGGGTACCCGTAAAGTACCCATGTAATAAAATAAAATAAAATATATATTTATATATTTACATACAATTTTATCCCTAAAATGAAATTTTTGAACTTTTTAAGTCAATGTCATTTGTGCTTTGTTGGCAGTTGTTCTTACCTTTGTTGGGATAATTCATTTGGACTTGTTTAATTTATGATTTGTTATGTGTTATTTTCACATGTTATGGATTGTTCCAACTTCCATATTGGGTTCGGAAGTTCTTTATAAACTATGATTCCTATTATACTGTTCCAGCCGTATGGCCCTATGTATTTGTATATTTATTTATACTATTTGTATTATATTTCTTTTACCTTTCAAAAAAAAAAAAAAAACTTAGAGGTAATTTAACCAATGAATTTGTTCAATTTAATAAATTAAATATTTTTTTCACTTACTAATTTTTTTATTTTTTATCTCATATTGGATACTTAACAAATGCTTAAGAGGTAATTTTGACAAATTGAACATAAACGGGTTTTACGAGTTTGGGATAGGTTTCATGAGTTTGAGATGAGACGAGTTTGAGATTTCAACTAAAAACATAAATGGGTTTAAGATGGTAATGGTAAGTAAAAAATAAACGGGTTTGGTAATGGGATTAATTAATTAGGCGGGTACCTTACCCATTTACATCTCTAGGTTTGTGAGAGAAAAAAAAATGAAAAATAAGGTGAGAAGGATTTTGCTAACTATTTCTTTAAGCTTGTTCATTCCATTTTTGCAATTCTTACTCCACTATTGAAGGTTACTATTAAAAAATTAGGTATACCTTATCTATGAACTCTTAATTCTTACTCCACTATTGGAGGTTGCTATTAGAAAACTAGATATACCTTATCTATGAACTTAGACAATTTGTCAAACTATGTAAATATTATGTTATTATGTAATTATTTTTATTTACATATATTCTTCCCTATTGTTAAAGTTTATATGGATTCCGCACAGTAGATTGGTTGTATGAAGAGTAGAATGACATATATGGTTTGACAATAGTTAATATTGAACACTTGGATATTACTGAGAAACTAATTCGGCATAAAAATATACAATATAGGACTTTATTTTGGGGGATATACAATCTCAAACCAAAACTTAGGAAGAAGAAAGGGGAAAAATAAAAAAATATATATCTTTTGTGGGACCATTAAACTTAGGCTTGGTTTGGATACGAAAAAGTTGATTTTTAGTTTTTTTTTTAAATTTTTTTTTATCACAACTTGATTTTTTAAACTATAATTTTTAGACGTGTTAATCACATTCGTAAAAAAAAAAAGAAACAAAACAAAACAAAACAAAAAATTCACGTCATTTGAGTAAAATCTATCTATTTAAAAAAAAAAGAAAATAACTAATTTTTAGTTTTATTTTTTTAACTTTTACTTAAATGGACATAATTTTTTTTATAAATGTGATTAACATATTTAAAAGTTATAACTTTTAAAAAAAATTAAACTTTAATTAAAAAAGCATATAAAATGAAAAAAAAATATTAAAAAAAAGCGAATTGCTTTTTGGTTCCCAAGCACAATGTGAGGTTCCGTTTGAGAATCAGAAGTTATTTTCTTTTAGTTTTTGTAGTTTTTCTTTTTTACTTGGTTTTTATCAAAGTTTCATATTCTTTTTAGAAATTATAATTTTGTGCGTATTAATTATATTTGTAAAAAAATTCTAAAATAATTAAAAAATCACGTAGTTTTAGAAAAAAAGTAATAAAAAAGTTATTTTTTATTTTTTTATTTTTTTAAAACAGATATGAATTTTTTAATTTTTTTTATTAACACAATTAGTATACTTAGAAACTACAACTTCAAAAAAATAAATTTCGGCACCCAAGTCAACCATTATCCAACCTTCCTTCCTTGCCCTTCCGCAAATACACGCTAGCCTGACAACTGGTGCATTGGATATTTTTCAATGAAATAGTCTTACCCAACTTAAAATACTATTTAATTACCAAAAAAAAAAAAAACTTAAAATACTATTTCTTGATATTTTAATAAAAGTTGGAGCCACTGGCGAAAATTTAGTTTGGATCAATAATTTGTCTTATGAGCAAATTTATTGTGAAACTCACAAACTTTATTTGATCAAGAATTTGTTAGGAGAAAACTAAAAAAAATAAAGGTTTAAATTTTTTTTACTTATTTAGATTGTAATAAAAAATAAAAAAGTATGTAATTTAAAAATTAAAATTAATTATATTAAAAAATTAATATATTAATGAATTTTTTTATTTTACTATATTTTTTAAATTCATTCAGACAAATATATATATTTGGGATTGTTTGTTTCTTTTCTTCATCCCCTACTTCTTTTTTTTTTTTTATTGTTTGTTTTCTTCCTTTATCTCCTACTTTTTTTTCTCTTTATGTTTTCTTTCCTCTCATCAAATCCTTATTCCAAACACAGCCTAAGAATATAATTTCAGTAGTTTTCCTACCGTATGAAATTCTATATATAATAGTGTAAAGACCCAAATTTTTGTGATTTAATTTAATTTTAGAATTATTTACATTTAATTTCAGATTTTTTTGTGCCATTTAAAATTGTATTTAGAACTAAGATTTTAAAGTAATTACGTATATCATGCATTAAGTGTGCTTACATTAATTTTTTGTTTATTTGTATTTGTGTGTGTGCTAACAATGCAATGTATGTATATATATTATGTGCTGTGTTTTTCCATTGGATGTAAGAGGTGGCTGAGAAGTAATATTGATGAGGGAGGTCAAAGGGTTACGGTTTAAAGTGAATTTAGTGTTAGAGTGTGGAAGATATTAATGGGAGATTTATTTTAGGTGCTTGTAGGAGCGAGTAAAAGAGAGACTCTTAGGTTGTTTAAAATCTTCACCATCTATGATATTCTACCAAGATAATTCTGCATTTTTCATTTTGGCCTTTCGAATTTAAGAGGGAGGGGGAGAGAGAGATCATACTATCGGTTGTACGTTAATAAAGATCTTTGAGAGATTTATAGAAAACACGTAATTGCCATTTCAAAGAGGATTACTGGATCGTGTTTAAGGCCAACTTGAGTTAGTGTTGATTGATTTACACAGCGATCGTCTACGTGTGTAGTGAGATAGGTGAGATTGTGTTTATTTGATATATTTTTTTTATCATCTCATGTATATATATGTGTGTGTGTGTGTGTGTGCAAGAGATGAAAAACTTGTTCTATGAATTGATTCTTGATTATGTGAAATTCTAAAACTTTTACACTGAAATGGGTACACTATTTTTCCATCAAATCATACTTAGAGATTGATTTAATTCTTTAAATTTTTATATGTTAAATTAGACATGTAGATGAGTTTTCTGTAAAAATTTCATAATTTTTGGAGTTGAAATGAATTTATTAAAAATAGTCAAACTTGACTAATTGGTTGGGATTTTTATACTAGGATCAGCACACTGTTTTTATATGAAATTCATACTTAGAGGTTGAATTAATTTTCTATATTTTTATATATGTGAGTGCATATCCAAAATAGTATCTACTAAAAATTTCATATATTTTTGAGTTAGATTTTACAAAAATCGTGAAATTTGACTGTTGGTTTTAAATTACTGTGCTAACAGGAGTTTGATTTTTGGCATAAAAATGATACCTAGAGATTAAATTAATTTCTAAACATTTTATATATGAAACTAGACATGTTATGGATTCTACAGTAGATTTTTTATAAATTTTTGAGTAATAATTTATTTTATAAAAATATTGAAACTTGGCTGTTTGGTTTACATTGCCATACTGACAATAGTCAGATATTTGGTATAAAGGTATAAATAAAAGTTGATATAATTTTTGAAATTTGTATATGTTAAACTAGATATATGAATGAGCTGTCTGTAAAAATTTAAAAATTTTTAGATTTAAAATGGATTTTATAAAAAATCGTGAAAATGAGATGTTCTGTATGGTTCTAACAGAAATACCCATTTGGTATTTTTAAAATATGTATTTTATGACTTTATGAATAAATTTTAAATTTTGTTTTTATGAAACTGGAGTTAATTATAAGTATTTTAGGCTTTTGAATTAGTATAAAATATTTTATTTTCTATTTTTCATGAATTATCAAAATTTATGTCTTGAATCCTTCTTTGTCATGGCATGCTTGATATAAAATTTTGTTTATCAAGCTAGCTGCATATATATTCCTGAATATGGTTGCATGATATTTATTTGATAAATCTTGTATGAGAATGTTTTTATGGAAGGGCAACATGAAACTTAGGCGCGAAACACATTCACACTTCATAAAATTTATAAAGTAAAGGGAAGAACTATAATAACCTGAAAATTTTTTTTTCTTAATTAATTTGCTTAAGTGTGTGGTGATATTTGTTATAGTAAAAATCTAGAAAATTAAGGATTTGAAAATTTTTGGAATGATAAAATTAGTTAGAAAGATTTTCGGATTTAATTTCACCCTATGTGGAAGTTTGATGTAGAATTTCTAAAATTTTTATCCAAACACTTCCTAGCCCAATTACCTATTCCATTAACCCATGGGTCAACCATTTTCTTTGACTCATCTCAACTCACTTTATCACTCACTGAGTTGACTCATGAATAGTAGCTCTAAATTATTTCCCGGCAAATTTTATTTCCATCCATCCTTTCTTCCATACATCTCTCACAATCTCTCAAATTATTTGGCTAATTAGACAAAAAGAAGACCCTATATTGATGACTTTAAAGCATTCTTCCAAATAATTTAGCTAGCATGATTTAAAGCATTTTGTTTAATTTGTCAACAAGCTAGCATGATTCCTAGATCATGCCACCCATTCTCATCCATCCTCCAACACCTATCTTAAATTATGTGGTTAGATAGTCAAAAAGGCTAAGCTCGATTATTTGGATTATACTACCTAATGCATAATACTACTTTAAGTGCCTTTCAAGTCTAGGAAATGGAGCTTATTTTTCTCTACCGACACTTCCTTTATACTCCCTATAAATTTGTGTGCCTTCAAAGAGAAAAAAAAATAAGAGAAAAAAAAATATATTTTTTTATCAAGTGTGGTTGGACATTTGGTGTTGTTTGGAGGAAGAAGAAAGGTTTGGAATTTTTCAATTGGGTGGTGTTCAAAGCTCAACTCTTTTTTCCTTCACAGGTTTGGTCACCAATATCTTCATTGAGGTAGAATGACGAACCTCCTAAAATATATTTGATGCCTTTTTTGGGTTTAAAGTATGAAACTTGATTGTGATAAAAATAAATACCCGTATATTGGGGGTAGGGAAGCCACTGATGTAACTCAGTATACTTACAACTTTCTATTTGTAACTTCTAATGTGCTTCTGACCCCTAAAACGGTGGAATTAGGCTTCGGCTAAAACATAAAAGTTGTAGCCCTTTCAGTTTTCTTTCCAATCCAAAACAAATTGCATCAATTCGATTTGTGAACAAACTTAATTCAAGGCTATTTTTGCACCTTTAGACCTTAGAATTTTAAAAAGTGTAAAACATGAAAGTTGTAGGTCTAAAAGTCTAGTTTTCACAAATATAAAGTTTATAGATATTGGAGTTCTGCTTTATTTTATATAAATTTTCTTTTAACCTGTTGTCTCTGTTTAGCCTTTAATTGATGCTTGTTTGAATTTTTTTAGAATATTATATTTAAAGATTTATTTAAATTTCCAATTACCTTCTGTTAATTATTATCATGTTAATAATTTCTATTGATGTGTAATTTTGTTCACAGGGCCTGATATAGTAAAACACTTATATTATTTGATATAATACTAAAGTGGACTGTTAAGTTGATTCTACTAAGTTATTTCCAATTGATATAAAATGTCACAAGTTATGCCCAAAATACTGAGCACGTGTAAAACTGTATTTTCTGAACAAACTTAATTCAAGGCTATTTTTGCACCTTTAGACCTTAGAATTTTAAAAAGTATAAAACATGAAAGTTGTAGGTCTAAAAGTCTAGTTTTCACAAATATAAAGTTTATAGATATTGGAGTTCTGCTTTATTTTATATAAATTTTCTTTTAACCTGTTGTCTCTGTTTAGCCTTTAATTGATGCTTGTTTGAATTTTTTTAGAATATTATATTTAAAGATTTATTTAAATTTCCAATTACCTTCTGTTAATTATTATCATGTTAATAATTTCTATTGATGTGTAATTTTGTTCACAGGGCCTGATATAGTAAAACACTTATATTATTTGATATAATACTAAAGTGGACTGTTAAGTTGATTCTACTAAGTTATTTCCAATTGATATAAAATTATTTTAAACTGGATATTATGTATCATTTGACACTCTAATATTTATGATAACTGACTTAGACAATCAGTTTCATCATAAATAGTTGGATGACTTATTCAAACTAAAATGGCTAATTAGAACCAAGTATTTGATAAAAATGCCCAAATGAAACAATGGACTTATTTTTTTCTCATCTGGTATTCCTTAAATAAATTTGATTTATTTTAATTGATTCTTTTAGGCATTATTTTGTCTACCTAGCAAGTTATATAACTATATTTTTATGATTAAGTAAATTTAATGAAACTTATTTAATATCTTCCTAAATATTGGAATAATTCTATGGATATTTGTGGATAACTTGAAGCCGAAAACCCATGATAAGGGTTTGGTTATAAATAAGATTATAATTGGAAATTTATTCAAATTACTTTGAATAAAATAAAACTTATAAATTTTTCTAAAACTAAAAATAAGTCCAAAGAGCTATTTACTATCTTTATATTCCATAAAATAATAAAATAAAATAAAAATAAAAAAGTAAAAACTGAGATCGCAGCCAATGAGGTTCGAACTCGCGACTTCAAATCGCAATTAGGGTCGCCCGCCCACTAAGCTACAAACCTCGGCTTAATTAATATAGCATTAAAAATAATTTTATTCTTATCAAAGGTAGTACAGAAAACTTATCAAAATAATTAACTAAAATACTAATTTGAATTCTAAATTATTTCTAGCTACTTGCTACTTGTTAATTTACATGTAGTACCTACCTTTGTGATGATAATATTGGTGACTATATTAAATTTTTGATTTATTAATAATTATTATTGAATTAGGGATTTAGATAAAGTACTTAAAAATATACTGCATGTGACTGAATAATCCCACTTTTGATTCATCGCCCGAGGACATTACCGGTTGTAATTAAAAAATGTCTTATTACTCTTGGGAACGTAAAAGGGTGAGAAAAAAATTTAAGGCACTTGGTGCCAAAGTTATTTTTGGCAATGGGGTGATAGGTGGGTAGAAATGGCCTTTTAGATGAGGATGTGAACATGCATTTTATTTGGGAGATGCTCCCTTCTGACTTGGCTAGTCAGATAGCTAATCGCGACGGCTAGGTTTTTGGTAGGTGACACCGTTGGTATGCATTGGATGCTAAGCCCGTAAAGTCACTGATTCCCAAGGCTGGGGATAGAGGAGGATAGGAGTATGATTATCCTAGGAGGATTTAGATTAAACTCCTTTACCAAATTTTATTATGATTAGCAATATCTCTTGTTTATGTATGAATGATGTGTTGGAATTATTTAATTATATTTAATTCCTCTTGATGAATATTTTATAAATATATATATATATATATATATATGAAACCTGTATCGCTACGGGGTTTGATCTTAAGACCTTGAAGATCTGAATCTGAGATCCCTACCACTGCGACACAGACTTCATTGTGGTGCACACATTAATATTTAACTATTTTTAATTTAAGTAAAATAGTGGTTATGGTGACGGTTTTATCGAACCGTTGTAAGTATAATTTACATTATTCAGTTGAGATCTATTGAATTAATTGTTGCATAAACAGTATGCCACCTAATCACATTCACTGTAGTGGGTCACTTAATACAGTGTAGCATTACAACCACTGCATATAGGCACCTAAGAGATCCTGATTACTGGGCTTTAGTAGCTCATCCCTTGTGGGAATATTTTTTTCAGGGTATTAAGCACAGGGATATTGAAGATGAGCTGGAAAGAGATTAATTTCTCTTAAATATTCCATTAGATGAGTTATCTATTTTTTTTCTTTCCTGCACAGAGCTATAAGACTTTATTTTTGTGGTCTGTAATAATAATTGTTGGATGATTGTAATTATTAAGTTTAGACCTAATTTACTTTTATTTGGTATGTAATGTTAATTGTGTGGTTAGGACACTTAGATGGCTCTGTAATATTTTTTTCTCTCTCTTTATTTTGTGCCCTGTAGTTGAAATCCCATCAAATGATTCAGTCTAATGACTTATAAATATTGTTTGGAATAAACAAGGGATTTTGAATATCTTAAATTTTTCTTGCGGGTTAACCCCAGTTTGGAGGAAAATTTTGGGGTGTGATAGCGTGTTATTATTATCTTATTTTTATACCGAACAAATAAATCCCAATTCACCCCCGAGCATTCGGTTATGAAAATCCGGAGCGTGACAAGAACACAAAAAAATCAAATTAGGGAGAACTTTTGTGTATGTTGTGCTGTTAATTAAAGGAATTACTTGAGATTTGATTTTTGGGTTATTGGGGTCATTAAGGGTACTAGAAAGAGTGGGTTCTAGAGCTCAAGGGTTGAAAGCCCCAAAACTTACGCAAGGTTATTAGCATAATTAGTAGGTTAGAAACCTATGAAATGTATATACGGCTTATTCTAGCGTATATTTAGTACCGGGACTGCGGGACCGGTTTACCTACTAAGGCAAATGAGTACATTTGGGACTGCGGGACCAGTTGTATCCTATGATTGAGGTATGGGGATATGATGAGTACATTTGGGACTGCGGGACCAATTGTACCCCATGACTAAGATCTAGGGATGTGATGAGTATATATAGACTGCGGGATTAGTTGTACCCCACGGCTTAGGTCTGGAGATTTATTTTGGGTTTAGTTCTGAGGCCACAGACTAAACTTGCAGAATACCTGACCCATAATATGATATTGATGTGTGGTGATGTGAATGATGTGATATGATTTATTTTTAGTATGAGACTGCGGGATCATGGTTAAATAACTTTATTATCTGAATGAAATGATTAAATATGGATATTTTGAAAATTTTAAGATTTTAAATTTTATTCTTATTGATTAGTGTTAATAGCTTTGCATGATTAAGAAATTATATTCTATAAACACTTTCTGAGCACACGTGAAATTTAGTGCTTACCACCTACTATAGTTGGTAATGCAGGGGTTGATGCTTGTGAGGACCAGTGGGTTAGTTAGCCGTCTTGAGTTGTTATAGCTGGATGATTTGTTTTATTTTGCATTCCAACATTTAAATTTTAATGTAATGGAGTTTTGATTTGGGCCCATATTTGTGGCATAGTTTTGTAGCCCATTTTTAGAGCATTTTAAAGGCATTTTGAATATTTAAGAAATTGAATAAATACGTACTTTAATTAGCTTCCGCTCTGATATGGTACATTTTTTATGGTTTGATATTTATTTTTGAGTTTCGTTACCACGTCTCCGGTCGTGAATTTCGGGGCGTGACAAATAGAGAAGAGAATGATTTTTTTTTCTTTTTTGGGCTCCAGTAAATTCCTAATCCACTTCTCTAAATTGGGATTAACGAAAATGAGTCTTTATGCTAACTTCTCCGAATCATTATTTTAATAAAATTTTTTGGATAGGGACAATGTCATAGCAGAAATTGTGCCAAAGCTCGTTTAATGCTTTTGATAACTATTAAAAAAATTACTCTAATCTCTTATTTCACATAACTTAGATTCTCTCCGTTCGTAATTTCTCTCATCCTTTTTTTTATCTTTCTCCCCCTTTTTGTGTTTAAAAAAAAAAAAAACTCATCTCTCTCTTTGAAAAAAAATAATCTAGCTGATGTGCTAATTCTTAAATGTAAAGTCCCTTCAATTAAGCCCATTTAAAAAAATTAAGTCCACTTAATTTATAAACTATTTTTTACTATTTATCCAATAATTTTTCAAAATTTGCACAATTAAAATTAACGAAAAAAATTAAAATATCTAATTAATAACCTAACAAATGAGAAAGTATTTATTATTTAACATTTATGTGTTATATATTTAATTTTAATTGTATAATTTCAAAATTTTATAATATATAAATAATAAAATTATATTCTAATATTTTCATGATATGGAGTTCGAAAAATTTTCTAAACCCATTCTAAATAATATAAAATTAAATCTAAACTATAAAATATATAGGTGAATTTAAATAAGTCATCAAATTTACATGTGTATATCCACTCCTATAAATATGTGGTAAGTCACACCTTCGAAAACTTTGATTAGAGGTTGTAAGAATTAGTTTAGAATTACCTTTAGAATTAGTTTAGGATTACCTTTTTAAGTGTATATCTATCAAAGAGTAATTCTATTATATACATACACACTGAGGTTGAAAATTAATATAAAAAACTAGTTTAATATTTGACATATTGATAGTAATAATTTTTTTTACACAAATAAATTTTAAAAAATAACATTGATTTATAATTATTATTCTTCATATTTCATTAAATTATAAAATATATATTAAAAATAATATTCTTTAAGAAAAGGTTATAAAAAAATTCAATGCAGACATACAGTGGTAATAATAATTTTGTAATAAAATTATTTTAATAATTTTTATTCTAAATTATTATATCAAAATTAAACATAACTCTAAATTTTTAATAGTATAAAATTTTCTTTTATACAATTGCATTGAATTTTTATTAATCTATAAAAAAAATTATAATGACAAGAAACGTTTAAAAATAGTGTTATTTTTATAATTCAGTGATACATTAATAATTTTTAAATATGAGAGATTTATTATTCAAGTAGAGAGATGTCCTTTTTTATTTTTTATTTTTATGAAGAGAGATTAATAGATTTTAAAAAGAGATGAATTTTTAAAAAGAGATAGAAATAAATAGAAAAGGGTGAAAGAAATTAAAAATTAAAAGGTAATTTACTTATATCGAAATAAGAGATAGTGGTATTTTTATCGTTAACAATTTTTGCTCTAATACAATCATTATCTTATTTATTTACTTTTTTTTATTGGAATATAATAATTAAAAAAAATTTAATAACTAAAACAATAAAGAGATTTTAATGCTCAAAGAATGGCTTAGAGACTCAATTAAATAAAATTAACGGCTGGCTGAGCGGTTATTAATTTTCCGGCCCTCGGCCGAGCCAATGGTAGTCCTCCAATAACACAGGAATCGCATCCGTGTTGTCTGTTTCCCACACCACAGCCAAAGTTTATCTTCTGGTACGTGGAAGTCCGCAGCCACTATCCCGTACTGGGGTGCGCACAGGGCGAAGCACGCTCCAGGACCCTAGCCGGCAAAGGCCCCTGGAGAGTTAACCAGCCTAGGCAAGCCCTGGCTGACCGGCACAACCGAGAGGAGGCCATTAGGCACCCGCCATTACAGCGGTAACCCACCCCCCGTAGGGGAGTCGAACCCGGAACCTCGAGAGGCCCAAACTCTAAGGCGAGCCCGACTTCCACTCGACCACCCCCGAAGGGCCAGCCAAAGTTTATCTTCTTTTCTTCTTGTGGTGTGCAAACGTTTATCTTCTCTCCTTCTTTTGCTTTTAATGCCTTGACCTGTTTAAAAGCAAAAGAAGAAAAGGAGATTAAAGAAACGTTCCGATCCTCACAATGAACAAATTTGTAGGTTCGAATCTTAACCATTAAGAACGAGGTTGAGAGTGCATTTGAAGTATTAAAAAGTAAGATAAAATAAGATAAAGTGATATAAATTATGAATTTGTAATTTAAAATAAAAAGTAAATAATTTTTAAAGATTTTTAGTATTTTTTATCATTTTTTTTACAATTTATTATCACTCCAAACAGAATTTAAATAGCATTTTTCATGACAGAAAAAATTTAAAATAAAAAATTCAGAAATTGTTTTTAAAAAAACCACTTGACATTATTTTTTTGAAAATTTTTTAAAGAAAATTTTTTTGGAAATACCTTATTTAAAATAAAGATTTTAAATTATTCTCTAAATTTTTGGAAATCTGTTTTCTAAATGAAAATAAGAAATATAAAAAATAATGGCATTTTCGGAACTTTTAATATTTGTATTACTTTATTCGTATTTTACTAACAGTTGCTTGCACGCTATTAATTGTTATTTTTGCCATTGGTTCGTCAATTACACCCGCCGTTTGGAACACGTAGAGATCTTTTCTGGCGGCATCACTTCACCGTCACGACATAACTTTTTGTGCGTTTAACTGCTTTTCTTTTTCCTTCCACACACCCAGTACTCTGTTTTCAATCATTTCAAAGCACAAAACCCTGTTTCACTGTTTCTGTCCATAGAGCACGCTATCTCCCTCTAGGCTCTCTCTTTGCCTGTGTCGTTTGCGCAAAGGAGAATGGGAGCTTCTTACAATAATGAAGACCTCCCGAGCTCCAGCTACGCAGCATCATTGGCTGATCCCCGATCCTCGAAGGTTGTTCACGACAACGTCCACGGAAACATCTATCTCGATCAAGTAACGCTTAATTCTATGATTCTTTTTTGCATTTAGCTGCTATTTTTCAATTTAGTGTTTTTGTTTTCAATTTCCGAACTGTTCCAATTTCTGCTTTATAAATCATGGATATGTTGCACTGTATGGTGCTTGAGACTTGTTTGTTTTTTTGCTCGAGTTGATAGAAACTCTTCATTTCGATTGAATCATGCTGATTTCATTCAGAATTTGAACATTTTCAACGTACACATTCATAGAGACACGCATACATATCATATCATATTTTATGCACGTGCATGCGTGTTCGTGTCCCTGAGTTAGAATCTTCCGAATTTTTTCGTTGAGTCAAGATTTTGTTTCATTTTATTGCTTTGTAGTTGATTAAGAGGCATCCAAGTTTATAAATTCAGATTCAAGTGAAGGTTTTAAATGTGTTTTTGCACAGAAAATAGAAAAATCTAAAAAACAGAGAAAGGACGGATGAACTTATCTGAAGGCTGATTTGTTGGAAATGTATCATGGCTGCTGCTCTTTATGTTTTGTCTCTGAAATGTTTTAAGTGCTTCTTTATTTTCGTTAAAATGTTGTTTTTAACCTTTTATCTGAACTTCTCTCTGTCCTGTTTCTTTGCAAGTTTCTCTCATTATCTTAAGGATTTTCTTATTATTTTCTCGTATTTTCTATGTAGTGATAGACAACTTTTGACTTCAAGTCTTAATTTACAATTAGGACTAATTTTGATTATTTTTCTCCATCATAAGCTCGGTGCTAGCACATGAAATGAGGCTGCAACTTACCGCTTATTTTGAAGCTTGACCTGACTTTTAAGTCATTGATGCTTGTAAACTCCTTTTGGGATTTTCTGTATGGATTATCTAAATCACTTTTCTCTGGATTTCAGCTCTCGTTGAAGTTCATCGATACTGAGCAGTTTCAGAGGCAAGTTTGATTTTGACACAACTTTAGGAATTCTTTTCCTTTTCTTCCCCTGGCATGTAGTGCAGATCTCATTCCACTCCTACTTTTAATAGTTGTTCCTGTGACTGATGCTCTGATAATTTTCCTTCATTTTGCAGACTTCGTGATCTAAAGCAACTCGGTGAGGCTTGATTTTTTTCTGAAGTTCACTAATACAACTATTGGTTCTTGGCTTGTGTAGGCTTTTACCCTGTGTCATTTTTTGAAAATTCTGCATTTTCTTTAACTTTTTATCCATCTTAGCATCTCCCTATATGTGTGCGTCAGAATCTCTAAATAAATGCCTAGAGTTTATTTCCTTTCTGCTATATGTGGATAGATAGATTTGACATCAAGGCTGGAGATCTTTATCGTACATATTTCAGTTCACAATTGCAATTTGAAGTTGCAATGTTGAACTATAAGCAAGTCGCGTTTAGTTGGAGCAATGACTAAATATCTCCTTTGCATCCTTCAAATTTCTGTCTCTGGTGCAATACTTTGATCTTGGTTTTCTTTATCTTAAGTTTATGCATAAATAGCTTGTTTGGTTGATTATTGATTTTCATGATGGAAGTTGTCTTTGCAGTGCCAATATTAATCAATAAAAATCATGACGATGAATTCAATTATCAAAATGAAATGAAGAATAACACTTCCTAACAAAAGCTAGTCATTACATCTATTTAATATGTCAGTCAGATTTGTGTGTCGCGCCATTAAAGTGAGCTGATACTGCACGTTCTGGCTCATATACATCTGCTGAAATATACAAGATTTTTGGTGAAAGCAAAAGAATGCTCTTGCTAGAGTTCGTCATAAAAATAAATCATCTTAACTATAATTAGGGGCGGATTTAGCATGAGCCCAGGGGGCAGCTGCCCCAACTGGCTAGAAAATTTGTATGTATTTTATATATATTTTGTATAAATTTTTTGTTTTTTTAATACATATTATATAAATTGCCTCCAATGAATTTAGAATTTGTCTTTTTTTAAATATGTTTGATAATTTTTTTGTATTGTCAAATCAATTAAAATTTATTACTTTTTACTCAACTACAGTAACTTGCTCAATCCAAAAATTGTCAAAAGTTGTTAAAAATTACTAAAAGTTACCAAAAATTTTACTAAACACTCAAAAATTGCAAAAAGTTACTAAAATTTGTTAAAAATTGCTATTTACTACATCAAATGCACTGAAAATTACAACTTGCAATTTTTGGTAAACAATACTAAAAGTAGCTAAATTTTGAAGTTTTAAATAGTATCTAAAGTTTGTTATATAAAAATTTGTAATGTTTATTTTCTTTAATTTTGCCCTTACTCAACAAATTTTTTGGATCCGCCCCTGGTTACAATGGTTTCTCCAGTCATCTCTCCCACATATACAACAATTTGTATCATGTTACCTTTACAATTATTGCCTTACTAATAGTTGTTACTGAGTCAAACTTATGATATTCAGGTGTAACAGACCTGGTTTATCCAGGCGCTGTACATTCCCGGTTTGAGCATTCACTTGGGGTATATTGGCTCGCTGGTCATGCCATTCATAGAATCAAAGAATACCAAGTAGGAAAATGTACTGGTTGTCTGATTAATCATTCTTATTGTGGATCCTATGACTGAAAATATTTTTTCCCCGCACATACCATTGTCGCAGGGTTCAGAGCTTGACATTGATCGTGATGATATACAGACAGTAAAACTTGCTGGTAACTAACTGCAGTTGCTGTAAAATTACTTTTGTCCTGAGCCATCTGTTGAATAATGTTTTTGCTGACTCTACATATAGGATTACTGCATGATGTGGGACATGGGCCATTCAGCCACTTATTTGAACGGGAGTTTCTTCCCCGAGTTCTCAACGGCCCCAAATGGTGATTCTTTTATTAATATCCATTAATGGATTGCTATATATGCTTTTGGATTGTCAACTGCAGATTTTTTTACATCCTTGGACATCTTTATCCATGCCATATAAAACTATTGGAAACCTTAATTCTAATGTGTAATGATGCAGTTTGCGGGATTGCTACACATTTATGTATACTATTGTTTAAAGCATCTTCTTATGGGCTCCACTACAGATATTACTTTTGAAAGGAAAATAGGATTTCTTGTAGCATATATAGTCATTATATATAATCAATTATGTTACTGCATGAAGAGAAGGGTTTTTCTGGTAATAATTTGATTCTTATTGTTTGCATGGAAACCACATTGTTCATCCTTTTACTGAAGTGAATGTAGAAGAATGGATTATGTACACATTTAACTATAAGATAATTAAACAGTGTTGGTCTGTTCTATTAGATGTTTCCCTATCATGTGGATGGAGCAATGAGTGAGTTTTTGTTCAGTTAAATAGCGTCATTTTCATCATTGAAAATTTGGGAATTGATATTGGAAATGTATATTCTGAAACCTAAACAGTTTGTCTGGAGCTGGTTGTCCATACTAAGGACAGAAACCATTATGATTACTAGCATTCCTGCATTCTGTGTTTTTCAATTCTTCTTCTTCTTCATCTTCTTCCCTTTTCTCCCTTTTCCTTTCCTTTTCTTTTGATGAGCAACCTTTGTTCAATAATACTATTGTGCTTCCTCGCTGTCCCTGCCTAATAATGCAAATGTGATATAATTGATAACTTGCTTTGCTACTGGAAGCTCCCCAATTTTTACCTCCTTACACTCAACCCCTTTGACATAGGGGCAGGGGGTTATGACGGGATTCACAAGCCTTCCCATCTTTTTGGATGAATAACACATGATTAAATAGCACATAAATGTTCAAAACAATATGACACTTTTTCTTTGGTAATTGTTGGTTACAAAGAATTCACTATATGCCGTCAGCAGTTTTGACCTTTTGCTTACAGTGTTGCATTGTATACTAGCTACAATAGAACAGTTCTATTTTTCATTTAGAATATAGACATGCAATGTCTTGTTAACCTGTCAATGGAATGATTATTGTCTGCTTTTAGTATTCTGAAACGGTGATACATAGAGGTATGAGGCTAACTATCATTTCATGCTAATGGTTTAATCCTGTAGAATTGGTATAGCTTTTCTATAATTTAGATTTTTAACTTATCAGAGGATAATTTCAGTGCATGATTTTGGTTCTTAATTTGATGGAAACTTTTGTAGGTCTCATGAGGAAATGTCTCTGAAGATGATTGAACACATGGTTGACATGCACAACATTGACATTGAGCGTGAAACTCTCAACAAAGTGAAGGTTAAACTACCATGAAAAATATTCATCCTTTATATTGTCTTTTTGTGTGTGTGTGTTTTTTAGTGAGTAACCTCTTGCCATTCAAGTCCCAACACATGACGAGAAGTTATAAAGCTTCAAGATTCCTCACTAGGGTTTGTTATTGAGGATTTATTAAGGGAAAAGACAAGGAAAAAGAGTTCAAAATTACTTCTTCTGATTGGTTCTCATGGTAAATGGTTTGGGGTAGGGGGCCAGCGGAAGCATGACAGTTGATAAATGAAAAAATTATTAAAAAAATAATTTATTGATAAATGTTTTCATTTCATTATATGTTCTAACCCAACTAAATAAGAACTTGCGGTTGCGATTTTGTATTTCCTTTTCCCTTCCATTTTCTTTTCCTTTTCTTTTTCTTTTCCACTTCCAAATCCTTAATCCAAGCACACTCTTTAGTGAAGAGACTTCAGTGCTAGGAGCACATAGCTTTCAGTGGACATTCTATAGGCTATAACATACTCTTGGGTTGAACATTCTTTTACTGAGACTGGATGTACTGAAAGATTTGAAATATATCTCATTCTCACCATTGACATCTTGGTATCTTTTTAGTCCTTTGGAGTTCTACTCCATTAACATTCTTTTTGTGCTTGGTTCTGTTGACATAAGCTTATTAGTAACATTAGACCTAGTATTGACTATCTGAGACCTTTCCTTATTTTTCTCTGTTCCATGATTTTTGTGTTTGTGATTTTTCAACAGGAAATGATAGTTGCTAGCACTGAAAGTGCTTCATCCAATGTAAGTCATGAATGTTCAAGGTGGTGTTATTAGTGTAAATTTTTTCATTCGCCTTTTCAATCCTGTGCTATTCTCAAGCCCAACATTAATTCCTCAATTCATCTATTTTATTCTTTTTTATTTGCCTTAAATCTTCCTTTGTAGAGTTCAAAAGAGAAGCGGTTCTTATTTGATATTGTTGCAAATGGTCGAAATGGAATAGATGTGGACAAGTATACTACTTATTTCTTTACACTTTGAAACCTTTTTTGAATGTGTGATTGTATATGTGTAGAGATATATTTAGATAAATCATCTGTTTGGCAGATTTGATTATATTGTTCGTGACTCTCGTGCCTGTGGACTAGGCTGCAATTTCCAGTTTCAGAGGTGTGATATATTTTTTCCAGAGCATATTCTTGCTAGTGAATTTATTTAGCTACTCTCCTTGGTTAAATTTATTCAAAATTCAAAGAATGCTTATCTAAGTGCAAAAATCATAACCGGATTTTGTTAGTGACTTCATTATTGATGTGAAACTTTATGAAATTTTTAAGGATCGATCTTGTAACATCTTACAAAATCACATTTTATTGTACTTGCAGGCTATTGGAAAATATGCGAGTCATAGATGATGAAATATGTTATCGTGCTAAGGAATGTACGTGTTGAAATATATGTTGCCAACTATGTTAATAGCCATAATTTTGTTCACTAAGTACATTATTTTTGTTAATATAGGTCTTAATATACATAAATTATTTGCGTCTCGTGCTGATCTGCACCGAACAGTCTACACGCACGCAAAAGTAAAGGTGCCAAATATACATAAGTCTAATTCTATGCAAGCTATTAAATGGACTCATTGTCCTTAGAAGTTGCATTTCTTTGCATATATGTAAACATTAAATATATTGAATCAGACACATTTTTACAGGCAATAGAACTCATGCTTGTAGATGCCCTTACAAAAGCTAATGATTATCTTGACATTGCATCCAGAATTCAGGATCCAGCTGCATACTGGAAGGTTTGATGAGTTTTAATAGATTAGCCTTCAATATGACAATGATATGTTGTTGTGTTTTCTCTCAAGTTGCTACATGAACCATTTGCTTGCAACTGCAGTTAGATGACTCAATAATAAAAACCATTGAAATTACTTCGAAACAAGAGCTTAAGGAATCTAGAGATCTGATCCTGCGGATTCGTAGAAGGGAATTGTACCAGGTAGGGATTTGATTTCTGCAATAGTTTCATGTATACAGAATCTTACCATTTATATGCATTTATTTTATACTGTTTAAGGCAACACTACCAAGTAATATATCATCCTCTTGCAGTTCTGCAATGAGTTTACTGTTCCCAAGGACAAGATGGAGCACTTCAAAGATGTCACTTCCCAAGATATCATTTGTTGCCAGGTCCTTCATATATTATCCTAATAAATTTTTGTGCTTTTAGACACACACAATCTCTTACAAGTACTTTTCAACCAGAAAGCCAGTGGTGTTACACTAAAGGAAGAAGACGTTGCAGTGGCAAATGTTAAAATTGACTTGACACATGGACGGAAGAATCCTGTTGAAAGGTGTGTGGGGAAGAGTTTTGTAATAATTATGATGAATTCGATCACTCAACCTTTTAAATGGATGTACGATTTTTAACATCATTTAACCAAGTCTCCTCCTGTGTGCATGCGGTTTTCTCCTCCAGGATCAACTTCTTCCAGGTATTATGATTTTTTTATCTCTACTCAAATCATTGTAGCATTTTGTGCTCATTGTAAATTTTCTTTTAAACCTTATTCAATAATAGTTCAAATTCCACAATCTAATCACATAACCATAATGAAAATCAGGATAGCTGATTTATGGTATTGCAAACGCTTAGATATGGGGATGGTTGAAATCTTCAAGAACAAAGCTGAGTCCTGAAAGATTATTTCATCGTAGAAGATTAATAAGAGATTATTTCATCGTAGAAAATTAATGACTTAGGCTCCGTTTGTTTCAATATAAAATGTTTTCCAGAAAACACTTAAGTTTTTTAACACGAGTAAGAGTATTCTCTAGAAATTTTTTTATATAGAAACAAACGGAGCTGTAAGCTGTATTTTAATGAGTACTTGGAAAAATTGAAAGGATGTATGCCAGTTAATGCCCTTGAGACCAATTATCCATTGGACTTTTGGGTATATTTGAAATCCTAAGCTCCGTTTATTTCAATGTAAAATGTTTTTGGGGAAAATAATTTTATGTTAGTCTAAACACCAAAATCTCCGGGTATACTTGAAAAACCTAACTGGTGATCGTGCTGGACGTTAAATTGTTTTTGAGGCAAAAGGTTTTAAACTCAGTACTTAGAATGTTGAGAAGATACGGTGGACTAGCAACTAATGCTCCATGGTAGAAATTCTAAAATAGAATCCTATACAATCAAGGTGGTGCTCGAAGTCTGAATTCTAATCCTCATTCTCTTAGGTTGATCGATTTATTTTCCGAAGGATAGTTTGTTATTTTTGCTGTTGGCTTAAAACAGCTGTTTCGTTTCAGGATTATTAGGGCAATGAGAAATTGATTTAGTTTCCAGCGGATAGTTTGTTGTTTTGCTGTGTAGGATTTAACAGCTGTTTCTTTTCAGGATTATGAGAGCAATGAGAAATTTCCCATAGCGGACGAGTACATCAGTCACTTGCTGCCTGCTTATTATCAAGATATGATAGTGAGGGTGTACTCAAAAAAGCCTGAATTGGTTTGTGAAAGAATATTGATTCTGTTTACATTGTGATTTTTGCTCTCTCCTTCTTGGTATTCTGTAAAACGGTAATGTTATCAATCAGAAAGCATTACCAAAAAATCTGTTGAGAACATTGTACATTAAGTGTTGGCTATCACTTCGAAATAAAATATAAACATGTTATTTATTTACAAAACTACTATTATCACATCATTTTAATAGTGTTTTTGGTAATATTTTTTTTGGGTAGAGTAGCATTTTTCTTATGTATATTAATGTATTTTATTAATGTCATACAGGTGGAAGCAGTTTCTGAGGCTTTCGAGAATTTTCAGCTGCAGACATATGGGGTGAAAACCCAAGTGCATGCAACTCCTGAGAAAAAGAAACGTGGAAAGGTAAACTTCCGCAATTCTCTGCCTTAACTCGTCTTGCATGCGGCTGGAAAATGTATATGCTACATACGTCATCTGTTCATAAGAGGAGATATTAAAGATGCCCCGATCCTGACCCCCTCGATTGTAACTCTGAAAGTGCAGCTTGATTGTTGGGTACATGTTACAAGTGTCATCTATAATGCCCTTGTTAGTTAAATTTGTAAATTTCATGATACTTGAGTTTTACTGAACATGCAAATTGTAGTGGCCTGTAATAGCAATTGTTTAGTGGTGGAATTTGAAATTATGCCTTATTTCTTTCATTTTCCATTGTAAGTCAAGGAAGGGAAGGTATTTGAATGCCTATTCTTTTTTCTTTTCCCTCTCTAACTCTTTGTACCATAAAGACACCATAATATTTTATATCTAATTTGTTTTGTGATGAAATGAAGTTGTAAAAAATCCTGGTGGCTCGCTAGATAATTTGAATTCAACAATTCATAATATATATGTGAGTGTATACGCCATCTGTATGCGAATGTTCATGGGCATAGAAATTCACGCCTCAATCTGACACTTAGACACTTTAAATCCTTGTTGAAGTGCTAATCCTTGTTAGGAAACTAAAAACACACACAAAGCTCTCACAAGTAAGAAAGACTAAGAGAGCACACAACAGAACTTGAAAAATGCTTTGCTTCACCCCAAGTTGGATGGTTACAAATGAGGGGATGATGTAAGAATTAAAATAAATCTGTATATGAATTTAGGAACGTTAAATTATAGAATTATTAATGCAGAAGCGTACCTGTTTGTTCCATTATTTTTGAAAGCAAGGAGAAGAGATCTTCAAGTTCAAAAAAAAACTTTGGCGGCTATGGATCTTTCTCTCTATGCCCTATATCTGTATGACGGATTTTCTATAGGACGTATTCTGTCTGTTTAGGGTAGAGAGGGAATCTAACCATATATCTATAGGGTAAACCCTAATCTCCCTGAGCCCTCCCATAAAAGGCCCATAGTGGGCTCCTTAGGCCCATCCAACCACATAATTAATATATCTGAAAAGTGTACAGAAGCCCAATCCATGTAAATCACTTCTTTATTGGGCCTATCATGTATGTCTTGACTTTAAACTTGGATTCAACCCGTTTTATTAAAAAAAATAAAATTTAATTAATGTGCATGCTCAATTAAAGAAAACACTAACATTCTCCCACTTGAGCAAACATTAATTGAAGTTATAATTTTAAAAAATATTTTAACAAAATGACTCTCGGGTTGAAACTCTAAAATCCGTATGTGGCCACATTTTAAAAAACCAAGTAAAATCAAGAGACAACACCTAAAACAATCCTGTCTAACAAGGCAACCAATATTGAACCATGACTGTCATTACATTATCAATCAATGTAAGACCACTCATAATCACAAATATCAATTTCCTCATCAACATGGATCATATGTGGTAGTGTGGTGAGAAATAGCACTCTTTAAGTGATCTCATAAATGTGCTACTCCTCTGTCAGTCCTCAAATTCTCTTTAACTGTATGCTTATTCATTAAGCAAGAGAATTTCAATAGTTTCCAATGAAACTAATATGTCTTGTATGTATAAATCAAGAAAATTTTACGGTGCAAAACAAGACATATTCTCGAATGCTCAAGTACACCGAACCTGAGACTTTCCTTCAAATCTGTATCATGAATATATATGCATCCATATATGACATATAAAATATCAAAAAAAAAAAAAACATTTATATCCATGCATAAATGGCATCAAAATAAATAATTGATAACCATTTATAAACTTTAATGACCATAAACAAACTGAAAGGTATCACATGTAACAACAATTACATAATGTAAAGAAAATAACTCCCACTAACCAAGTATATCAAAAGACTTAACAACTCCCATGTTTGAAACATAATTATTAAAAATAACAGGTAGAAGTCCTTTGGTTAATGGATCCGCCATCATCTGTTCTGTATCAATGTGCTCAATGATGATGTCACTGTTCTTTACTAATTCTCTAACTAACAGATACTTTATCTCAATATGCTTAGAACCACTAGATATTTTGTTGTTCTTGAAGAAAAACACAGCTGCGCTATTATCACAAAAAATCCTTAGTGGTCTAACAATGGAACCAATCACCTTAAGTTTCAAGATAAAGTTCTGCAGCCAAACAGCTTAAGTAGCAGCCCCAAACAAGCTACGAACTCAGCACGCATAATGGAAGAAGCTGTAACAGCATGCTTGACACTTTTCCAAAAAATGGCTCCTCCAGCAAGCATAAAGACATATCCTGAAGTAGATTTCATGTCATCTGTACATCCAGCAAAATCTGAATCTGAATAGCCAACCACTTCAAGATTTTCAACTTTTTTGTAAACGAGCATGTAATCTTTCGTCCTCTGCAGATACCTCATTACTTTCTTCGCAGCTGCCCAATGGTCTATGCCAAGATTCGATAAGTACCTCCCAAGAACACTCACAATGAAAGCTATATCTAGCCTAATACATACCTATGCATACATGAGACTGCCAACTGCACTAGCATATGGTATGTTTTGCATGGATTTTGCTTCTATGTCATTCTTAGGACTCTAATTTCTACTAAATTTGTCCCCTTTGGTTACAGGAACATCCCCAGGTCTACAATTCTGCATATTAAATCTCTCAAGTACACGATTGATGTATCCTTTCTGAGATAGCCCCAACATACCGCGAGATCTATCACGAATAATCTCAATGTCTAAAACAAAAAAGGCCTCTCCAAGATCTTTCATATCAAAAGTATTGGACAAGAGCATCTTAGTCTCATGTAAGAGACCCAAATTATTACTTGCAAGTAGGATATCATCAACATAAAGCACAAGGAAAATAAAATTCCTCCCACTGACTTTTAGATATATGTATTGATCAATCTTATTCTCCACAAAACCCAAGGAAGTGACAACCTCATCAAACTTTAAGTACCATCGACGCGATGCCTGCTTCAACCCATAGATGGACTTCTGCATTTTACACACCATGTGCTCTTTTTCTTTTTCCACAAAACCTTCAGGTTGCACCATATAAATCTTCTCATTAAGATCACCGTTCAAAAAAGCAGTCTTAACATCCATTTGATGAAGCTCTAAGTCATAATGAGCAACCAGAGCCATAATAATTCTTAATGAGTCCTTAGATGAAATAGGGGAAAAAGTTTCATTACAATCAACACCTTCCTTCTGAGTGAATCCTTTAGCAACCAATCTAGCTTTGAAACGGTCAACTTGCCCCTTAGAGTCCTTTTTGGTTTTATACACCCATTTGCAACCAATGGGTTTGCAGCCAGCTAGAAGATCTACGAGCTCCTACACTTTATTATGTGCCATGGATTGCATCTCATCTATCATAGCATCCAACCACATACTAGACTGAGGACTCGAAATAGCACTGGCATAGGTCACTGGATCAACCACATGCCCTACATCATAATCACTGTCATCAAGATGCACTATGAACTCGTCTGAAATAGCAGGTCTTCTCTGTCTCGAAGATCTCCTTATTGGTACTGCTGGAACGGTCTCAACAGGATCAGAAGCTGGAACATGCTCACCAGTTTCAAGAACATCAGGAATGGCTACATCAATCTCCAACTGTTCATGATCTACAACTTCCATGGGCATAGGTGCAACGCTGTGTTGGATACTTGGCAAGGGAATAGACATGACCCTGCTAGTCTTATCCTCATCAACGTGCGGTAACATCTCTGAATCAGTAGTATTAAGCTCCAAGAACTTAGCTGTCGAGACTCAACAATTCTCACACCTCGTGTAGGACAGTAGAACCTGTATCTTTTAGAATGATCTGGATACCCAATGAAAAAGCAACGAGTGGTTCTGGGATCGGTTTTCCTTTCAGAAGGGTTATAAATTCTAACCTTTGCTGGACAACCCCAAACACGAAAATGATTAAGGTTAGGCTTCCTACCGGTCCACAATTCAAAATAGGTTTTAGGAACAAATTTGCTAGGAACCCTATTGAGAATGTACAAGGCAGTCTTAATGGCATCACCCCAAAGATACATAGGCAAGTTACTGCGACTCATCATACTCCTCATCATATCTTTAAGTGTGCGATTACGCCTTTCAGCCACACTATTCTGTTCAGGACTACCAGGCATGGTATATTGGGCAATAATTCCACAGTCTTGTAAGTATTTGGCAAACGGTCCTATATACTGTCCAGTGATATCATGTTTGCCATAATACTCACCCCCACGGTCAGATCTAACAATCTTAATTCTTTTGGACAACCGATTTTCTACCTCTGTTTTAAAAATTTTAAACTTTTCAAGTGCATCAGATTTTTTTTAATTAAATACACATAACCATAACGAGAAAATCATCAATGAAAGTCAAAAAATATTTATTCCCACAGAAAGTAGATGAATAAGGTCCACTAATATCAGTGTGAATAACCTCTAAAAAGCCACTACTCCGTGTTGCACTTTTCTTTTTGGTCTTGGTCAATTTTCCACGAATACAATCAACACAAGTTTCTAGGTCTCCAAAATCAAGTGGAATAAGAATGTCTTCTTTAATTAGCCTTTGAATTTTTTCTTTAGGAATGTGACCTAGACGCTTATGCCATAACATAAAAGATCGGTCTTTTATTTTAGCTCTTTTGGACATACCACTTTCAACATAGAAGAAGGCATACTCATTATTTGGAGTCAATTTCAATCTATACAACCCATCAGACAAGTAACCATGGCCAACAATTTTGGAATTATAAAATAAATCAACCATATTATTTTGAAAATGAAAACCATAACCCAATTTGTCTAAACAAGAAACAGAAATCAAATTTCGTCTAAAAGACGGTACAAAAGCAGTGTTTTCTAAAATAAGTGAAAATCCAGACTCTAAATTCAAAACAACTTCCCCTATAGACTCCACCCTAACTTCTGCATCATCCCCTACTTTGAGCTTTGCCTCGTTCTCACTTGGCTTCCGTTTGCTTTTGAACTCCTACAAGGAAATAGTAACATGAACAGTTGCACCACTGTCAAATCACCAAGAATTTGATAGAATAGCAACTAAATTGGATTCAAAGCATACTAAAGCAAGTAAGTTACCTCCTCCCCGTTTCTTGTTTAGCCAAACCTTATACTTAGTGCAATCCCTCTTCATGTGACCCTCTTTATGACAAAAGTAACACTTAAAAGTCTTTTTAATATCAGCATTTGGACCTAGAGCATTGTTGGTCTAACCCTGTCCTTTACCTTGCCCTTTATCATCCTGAATTTTATGAGTAGTATGAGTCGTAGTTTTCTTATGGTTCTTCTTCCAATCTTTCTTACCCTACCTGGGATTGGTCTTATGATGGGATACAAACAAGGCAACCTTTGACTTTTCCCTCTTAAGTTTCTCCTCTTCTAGGACGCATTTGGAAATAAGGTTATTTATTGTCCAAGATTTATTTTGGGTATTATAGGCAGTTTTAATTTGGCTAAAATCTGGTGGTAGGGCATTTAAAGCACAGTGGACTATAAAGTCATTAGGAATGGCAATATTTAGGCTCTTAAGTTTGGATTGGAACAAAACAAGTTTAAGGATATATTCCCTTACCCCAATTTGGCTGTCATACCTTAGACTCGTAAGCTCGTTCATAAGGGATTCAACCTCAGCCTTATTAGATATATGGTACCTCTGTCCTATGGCATCAAAAAGCGCCTTTACATTGCTGGTTTCAAGCAAACCACTCAAGAGGTGCTCAGAAATAGACCTCTTTATGGCAATCAAACTTAGCCGATTAGATCTCTCCCACTTGGCATAGAATTCTTTCTTAGTAGCAGTACTAGAAGCAATGAGTGTAGCTAGTGCAGCCTTCCTCAAGGCTAAATCCACATCTACCATTCCCAGAGCAAACTCAATATCCTGCTTCCACTTCTTATAGTTCGAGCCATTCAACAGAACAACCGTAGTATTATTATTATTGATTGCAAAAGAAACTATACATGCGAACACAAATGGCAACAAATTAGTTGAATTTGGGCAACAAACAATCCTTATGTGCTTTAAAGTTAATCAAGCATAAAAATAAACTGAGGTAGCCCAACGTGTCATTTCCGTCTCCCCTTTGGACAGAGAGTGCAACATACTATGAGATTCCTCACGATTGACTACAATGAAAATATTCAAATATTTAAAAGATTAGTCCCCCTTTGGGCAGACCAATCTCTTTAAAATAAATATTTTCAGGTCAGTCACTTAAAATTATCCGTGTCATTAAAACATGCAATAACCCCTTTTGGGCAGGTGATTACATGTAATAATACAATGGATACTACCATATTTTAGATATCAATAGATGTACGCCTTTAGGCAATAGCACCTATATCAATCCACAAATCTTTAATATGACATTCTTTTATTTAAATTGCCCTTTGTTATTTTCAGTAGTTTTTTTGTATATAAAAAAAATATTCGCAATCACATTTTTATGAGTATTTAAATATCCGAATATACCCAGTGAGAGAGTATACTATTCTAGAATGTCCATAAAATTTAAAATATGTTATTCATAAAAAATAAAAAAATCTGCGCAACTTTCAAGAATTTACAAAAATTAACCCGGAGTGCAAGTTGTCTGCATTCGGCACTTCTCGTGGTCACCGGTCCTTACCAGTGCCCAATTTGTTTTTTTTTTTCGTATATATATCTATAATATATATACATAATATATATATATATATATATAAGAGCACAAAAGGACAACCGTGTGAAATATTGTACATCCAGGGTGCGGTGTCACCATTGTGTTAACTTTTCACCCTTTTTTTATTTATTCTTTATTTATATATATATACAATATATATATAATCTGAAAAAAAAAAAAAAAGACAAAACTAGCAGCCTGTGAGATTCCAAATTCATATGAAAACCGGGTTGTAAATTGTGTAAGAGGACAAGACAAAAAGTCAACTTTCCCTTTTTTTTTTTTTAATATATCCTTCGTACATATATAATATGTAATAATATATATATGTATAACAGTAAAAAAAATTAAAAAATAGAGTATTCTTTTGCTCTTATGCATACACACAGCCGCAATATGTATATATATGCATAAGTTTCAATTACTCGTATTCAATTTTCTAACAAGGAAGAAAATAATCTAATAAACATCGAAAACGCAACCAGACGAGAAAGAGAATTTTTTTTTAAATCACAAAACTTTAAATTAATATATTTCCTTCTACGATCTGATTTTGAGAGGAACAAAAGTCTTTTATATGTCTTAAAAAAATAATTTTATTACTTTTCCAGATCAAATCATTCAAGATCTTAGATTTAAATTTGAAAATCAAGAATATAAATAAATTGATGATTTTAAGTCCCTAATCCATATACAGTGGCTCTGATACCACATGTAAGAATTAAAATAAACTGTATATGAATTTAGGAATATCAAATTATATAATTATTAATGCAGAAGCGTACATGCTTGTTCCATTATTCTTGAAAGCAAGCAGAAGAGATCTTCAAGTTCAAAAAAAACTTTGGCGGCTATGGATCTTACTCTTTATACCCTAGACCTGTTTGACGGATTTTCTATGGGGTGTATTCTGATTGTCTAGGATAGAGAGGGAATCTAACCATATATTTATAGGGTAAACCTTAGCCTCCCTGGGCCATCCCATAAAAGGCCTACAGTGGGCTCCTTAGGCCTACACTATTAACTGTCCAACCACATAATTAATATATCTGAAAAGTGCACAGAAGCCCAATCCATATAAATCACTTCTTTATTGGACCTATCCTGTATGTCTTGACTTTAAACTTGAATTCAACCTATTTTATTAAAAAAATAAAATTCAATTAATGTGCATGCTCAATTAAAGAAAACACTGGATGACTGCCTATTTATGTCCTTCCACCTCCTCAATGGATGGTGAAGATTTCTTTAACCCCTCGTTAAAATGCTAAGTCAGCCTGAGCTTTGCTAGGAAGCAAAGAACACACAAAGCTCACGAGTAAGAACGACACATACAAGTAAGAACGACACATAATAGAGCTAATAAGAGAGTATACAAGAGATTTTATATCACCTCAAGTTTGATGGTTACAAATGAGGGAATGACCTTCATCTCCTCAATGGATGTTGGAGATTTAATTGATCCAACGGTGGATATGAAGGCTCTCGAATCCTTCACGAAAATATCTAAAATATTTACATGGCATGCTTTCAAAAGAAGTCTATTACACTCCTCTATTAGCTTCACCTACTCCATAGTAGGTTTAATTTACTAAATTAAAAAAAAAAATAATGTGGAGAAGGGGAAGTTAACAAAGGAGTACAAATAACCTGAGTCATTTTTATATCATGAGTATATGTTTTAAGGATTAAAAGAAATTTTAATTAAAAAAATTAATGTTATATAACTAGAAAGGTGATCTAAAAAAAAAAATTGTAAGAATGATTGGTTATTTTGTGGGTCAACAACTTCTTTCTTTCTTTTTTTTTTTGAAAAAAAAGGAAGAAGAAGAAGAAGAAGATAGCCCATTAAAATAATTCTTTATTACTTAAGTAGTGTTGACATATTATTATGCTTCAATTTTTTCACCAAATAAAAAAAATGTTGTTTAGTATTTTTTGTCACAATATTTTTATAAAATGTTGCGTTTCACCAAAAAAAAAAATAATAATAAATAAACAAATAATTTCACAATACTACACTTGTTTTTTAATATATATTAAAAGCAGGACACACCTATGTGCATGTGGTTTTATTAATTTTTTATTTTATTTAAAATTTAAAAAAATAAAAATGATTAATAAAATTGCCTAAAATAATAAATAATGAGTGATTAAAGGTATTTAAATAAATAATAAGTAATTAAAGAATAGCTAAAGGATATTTACTGAAAACAAAAAAATAAAAAGGTATAACTGCTTAAGTATCCTACAAAAATTCAAAAATTATTTAACACTCTCTCAAGTCATAGATGATTATTGGTAATTAAGAGATATTAATAGAAAAAAATAAATAAATAAAAGTTTCACTAATTGGTTTCATAGAACTATTGGGAGATTGGTACTTGGCAGCTCATGAGCGGGATGCTTCTCTCCAGCATAACATCTCGGCCTTCAAGCTAAGCCAATAAAGCGACCGAAAATGACATTAAAAGTATCTTCTTCCATCAAAAAATTCCAAGTTCAAATCAGTTGCTAGGAAAAAAAATATTAAATTAATTGTTTTTAAACCACGATTTTGACGGTGTGTAAATTAAGAAATTAATTTTTAAACTGAATGCATTAAGGAAATTGTCAAAATGCCAACATGCTTGGGCAAAAGCCTTCCAACTAAGATCGGTCTGACTCATACAATTGATGTTATCATTTTCAATATCTAGGATGCAACCAAAAATTATTTACAATGAAACAAATTGGAAGGCTTTCGGATTTCAAATAGTTTATAATAAATTTGGGATAAGACTTAAATTACAAAATATAAGTGCGACTGTTTTAAGGAAATTGGGAATTATTATTATTATTATTATTATTATTATTATTATTATTGTAGAACTTGATTCTCAAATTCCAAAATTTCAAATATTGTCTTTATTTTAAATCTGCTCGAGTATATCATTATTCAATATGTGTATAGTTTTAATAAATTCAAGTCAAAATTCATATCAAATCTAGACTTGAGTTTTCTTTTATAATTATCTACCAATAATTAGCAAGAACTCACGACATTAATCTTTAGCTTAGTTTAAAAAAAGAAAAAAAAATTAACTTTCTTTTTTGGTAACTAACTACTAATTAACTACTAAAAAGTTTATTTGTTAATTAGATATTTTTATCCTTTCAGATTTAAAAGAAGTTAAAATATAAGAGGGTAACTTGGTAATTTCAGACAAAACCAAAAAATTGAATAACCAGAAACTACGACTTCCAAACAGAGCGTTTATTAAGTAATACGTCACTTCATCCAACCACATCATAACTTCATCCAAACACATCATAATCGTCGGTTTTTAAAGATAGAGTGCAATACTGTCAATAGTGCTCAGCTTGATGTATAGCATTGCTCTCTTATGTCTACAATAATATGTAAGCTTTGATGCCGTTTGAATTTTATTTCAATTTAAAACCTTTGTTAAATTTTGGTTAATCTTAAAATACGTACCTTTGAATTTTATTTCAATTTAAAACCTTTGTTAAATTTTGGTTAATCTTAAAATACGTACCCTTCAATTTAGCAATTATGTTTCAAGTTATTTGAGTATAATATTAAAAATACTAATTCAATATTTAAAATTATATCGTACTTATAAACTCTTGTTTAATTCGCATTACTGTTTTAACTTTTCATACATTATTAACAGGCATGTAAATTATTGCCCTCTAATAATTTCTTTTACACTTTATTTGATTACTAATCGTTAAGAGTTAAGTACATAATACGATCATGATTTAAAAAAAATAAAGAAACATATGTCAAAAAATATTTTCTTATTAGCCATATCTATATGAAAATTTTCCGAATCCAGAAATCACACACAATAACACAAAGAATTAACGAGCAGACCCTATCATAGAAAGAAAAACCTCGAATACAATTTCACTATCAACGAGTTACAAGATTCTACTCGAATTTATTACGATTCACTCACATAAATCTTTTCGTCACTCTTATTCGATTCACTCGATAAACCCTAACAAGTGGAGTTCCTGATTTATTTAAAAAGTTAAGAAAGAATAAAACAATGGCTAGAGAAAGATCGTGAAAGTTCTCAAGATAAAAAAATTCTCCCTCTAAATTTCTATAATATGTCCTTGTGTGTGTATGTTATTCAATAGGATTGGGTACATATATATAGAGGTACAAAGTCATATTCCAACTAAGACTCAAATATATAAATAGATTTCTTAAACAGAAACAAAATTTTTTAGTAAAAACATAACTCGAACCATCGCACTCCCTGTGTCATGCCAACGTCAATTGCTCAAACCTTCGTGTATCAAGCATCTAGTCTGAGACCGTACTAAAATGAATTTGGGCTTAAATAATGGCTAGTTCACTGCCTCGCGCTCTCTACAAGCTGGCTATGATGTATACTAAAATTTTGCATGTGTTTCCTGATCTATATTATGACACCCTAAATTTTTATTAATTTTAATTGTATTATTAACTTAATTTTTATTTTATGTTTGGTAATTTAATTGTATTAATTTAGTATTATTTTAAAATTTAGTTAATCTTAATCTAAACTAATTAGTAAATTTATTAAGCTATTAATATATCAATTAGACTAGTTTATAAATTGAAGTTAAGCATGTAAAGTTGAAGTGGATGGCTGATGGAAAGTATTAGTGTGCACGGGTGTGCGTGGAAAGTTAGTGAGCAACCCACGTGGAAAGGTCAAAAAAAGAAATGAGGTTGAGGCGGTTTTGCTGCCAGGTGAAGATTCACCTATATATATATATATATATGTCTGTACACATGTTTTGTCACGCCTCGGATTTTCATAACCGAATGCTCAGGGGTGACTTGAGATTTATTTGTTAAGCATAAAAATAAGATGATAATAATACGCTGTCACACTCCAGAATTTTCCTCCAAACTGGGGTTGACCCGCAAAAAAAATTTAAGATATTCAAAATCATTTGTTTATCCCAAACAATATTTATAAGTTATTGGACCGAATCATTTGATAGGATTTCAACTACAGGGCACAAAATAAAGATAGAGAAAAAATATTACAGAGCCATCTAAGTGTCCCAACCACGTGATTAATATTACATACCAAACAAAAGCAAATGAGGTCTAAGCTTAATATTAGAATCATCCAACAATTATTACAGACTACAAAAATAAAGTCCTCCGGCTCTGTGCAGGAAAGAAAAAAAAATAGATAACTCTTCTGATGGAATATTTAAGAGAAATTAATCTCTTTCCATCTCATCTTCAGTATCCCTGTACTTATTATCCTGAAAAAAATATTCCCACAAGGGGTGAGCTACTAAAGCCCAGTAATCAGAATCTCCTAGGTGCCTATATGCAGTGGTTGTAATGTTACACTGTCTTAAGTGACCCACTACAATGAATGTGTTTAGATGGCATACTGTTTATGCAACAATTACTTCAATAGATCCCAACTGAATAAGGTAAAATATACTTACAACGGTTCGATGAAACTGTCACCGTAACTACTATTTTACTTACAAGTAAAAATAGTTAAATATTGATGTTTGTACCACAATGAAGTCTGTGTCGCAGTGGCAGGGATCTCAGATTCAAATTTTCAAGGTCTCGGGATCAAACCCCGTAGCGATTCAGGTTTCATATATATATATACTTTTCTATAAAATATTCATCAAGAGGAACTAAATATAATTAAATAATTCTAACATATCATTTATACATAAGCAAGAGAGATTGCCAATCATTGTAAAATTTGGTAAATGAGTTTAATCTAAATCCTCATAAGATAATCATACTCATATCATCCTCTACCCCCAGCCTTGGGAACCAGTGACTTTACAGGCTTAGCATCGAATGCATACTGACGGTGTCACCCACCAAAAACATAGCCGTCGCGACCAGCTACCTGACTGGTCAGGTCAAAATGGAGCATCTCCCAAATAAAATGCATATGTTCCCATCTCCATTTAAAAGGCCATTTCTACCCACCATCACCCCATTACCAAAAATAACTTTAGCACCGAGTGCCTTAATTTCTTCTCACCCTTTTACATTCCCAAGGGTACCTTGTATGGAAATAAGACATTTTTAATAACAACCAGCAATGTTCCCGGGCGATGAATCAAAAGTGGATTATTCAGTCACATGCAGTATATTTTTAAGTACTTTATCTAAATCCATAATTTAATAATAATTCTCAATAAATCAAAGATTTAACATAGTCACCAATATCATTGTCACAAAGGTAGGTATTACATGTAAATTAACAAGTAGCAAGAACAAAAAATTTAGAATTCGAATTTGTATTTTAGTTAATTGTTTTGACTAGTGGGCCGTACCACATTTGATAAGAATAAAATTATTTCTAATGGTATATTAATTAAGCCGAGGTTGGTAGCTTAGTGGGCGGGCGACCCTAATGGTGATTTGAAGTCGCAAGTTTGAACCTCATTGGCTGCGATCTCGATTTTTTGCCTCTTTTACCTTTTTTTTTATTTTATGGAATATAAAGATAATAAATAACTCTTTGGGCTTATATTTAATTTTAGAAAAACTTTGATAAGTATAGTACATCACTTGAATAATTAAGTCAAAGTGAGATTACAAAGCTAATAGATTCTATCCTTTAAATTTGGTAGGAAAATAATATTATTCAAAATAATTTGAATACATTTTCACTCATCATCTTATTTATAACCAAACCCTTATCATAGGTTTCGGCTTCAAGATATCCATAAATGTCCACAGAATTCCAATGTTTAGGAAGGTATTAAATAAGTTTCATTAAATTCACTAATCATAAAAATATAGTTATATAACTTGCTAGGTTGACAAAAAAATGCCTAAAAGAATCAATCAAATTCAATTAAAGAAGACCAAATGAGAAAAGAACAAGTTCATTGTTCCTTTTGTGCATTTTATCAAATACTCAGCATTTTAGTTTGAATAAATCATCCAACTATCCATGATGAAACTGATTATCTAAGTCAATTATCATAAATATAGAGTGTCAAATAATACATAATATTCAGTTTAAAATAATTTCATATCAATAGAAATTATTAACATGACAATAACTAATAGAAAGTAATTGGAAATTTAAATAAATCTTTAAACATAATATTAAAAAAAATCCAAACAAGCATCAATTAAAGGCTAAGCAAAAATAGCAGCTTGAAAGAAAATTCAGATAAAATAGAGCAGAACTCCAATATCTATAAACTTTATATCTGTAGAAACTAGATTTCAAGACCTACAACTTTCATGTTTTACACTTTTTAAAATTCTAAGGTCTAAAGGTACAAAAACAGCATTGAATTCAATTTGTTCAGAAAATATAGTTTTACACGTGCTCAGTATTTTGGGCATAACTTTTGACTCACAAATCGGATTGATGCAATTCTTTTTGGGTTGGAAAGAAAACTGAAAGGGCTACAACTTTTATGTTTTAGCCGAAGCCTAATTCCATCGTTTTAGGGGTTATAAGCACATTAAAATTTACAAATAGAGAGTTGTCAGCATACTGAGTTACATCAGTCAAAATTTTGGCTTCCCTACCCCCAATGTACGGGTATTTATTTTTATCACAATCAAGTTTCATACTTCAAACCAGAAAAGGCATCAAATATATTTTAGGAGGTTCGCTATCCTACCTCAATGAAGATACTAATGACCAATTTTGAGAAGGAAAAATGAGTTGAGCTTTGAACACCACCCAATTAAAAAGTTCCAAGCCTTTCTTCTTCCTCCAAGCAACACCAAATCTCCAACCACACTAAAATAATGTTTTATTTTTTTTTTCTCTTATTTTCTTCTCTTTGAAGACACACAAATTTATAAAGAGTGTAGAAAAAGTGTCGGTAGAGAAAAACAAACTCCACTACCTAGACTTGAAAATCACTAAAGTAGCATTATGTATTAGGTAGTATAATCCAAGTAATCTAGCTTAGCCTTTTTGACTATCTAGCCACATAATTTAAGATAGGTGTTGGAGGATGGATGAAGATGGGTGGCATGATCCGGGAATCATGCTAGCTTTTTGACAAATTAAACAAAATGCTTTAAATCATGCTAGCTTTTTGACAAAATGCTTTAAATCATGCTAGCTAATTTATTTGGAAGAATGCTTTAAGGTCATCAATGTAGGGTCTTCTTTTTTGACTAATTAGCCAAATAATTTGTAAGATTGTGAGAGATATATGGAAGAAATGATGGATGGAAATAAAGTTTGCCGGGAAATAATTTAGAGCTACTAAACATGAGTCAACTTAGTGAGTGATAAAGCGAGTTGAAGTGAGTTGAGATGAGTCAAAGAAAAGGTTGACCCATGGGTTAACGAGTTTGGTTTGAACCAAATAGGTAATTGGGCTAGGAAGTGTTTGGATAAAAATTTTAGAAATTCTACGTAAAACTCCCACATAGGGTGAAATTAAATCCGAAAATCTTTCTAACTAATTTTATCATTCTAAAAATTTTAAAATCCTTAATTTTTCTAGATTTTTACTATAACAAATATCACCACACACTTAAGGAAATTAATTAAGAAAAAAAATTCAGGTTATTACATGTTTAGTTAACGGAGAATAAACAGAATTGAGAGAAAAACAGCAAGGGAAAAAATTGTGGGAAAAATATAGTGAGAAAGGAGAAAAGTTAAGAATTTTGGCTGGATTGTCGAGGTAAGTTATTTTATTTTGCTAATTTAACATTAGCTCTATGAAGGATTAAATAAACTAAATATGGTGGGGGTATAAGGGCTCTATTCTATTTATTAAATTTGTATTATTAATTAATTTGGTTCATAGTTTAACCGTTCAATGTCTGATTTGTATACTTTGTTTGGGTTAAAATTAGGACCCGAGGATAATCAATAACAACCACCCCAGTAATTTGATTTTCTCATAATATTTGCTGTTCAAGTGGGTGTATTAAACTTAAAAGTAAAAGGTATTAATTATAAATTGATAAATTTTATTAATTTATTGTTGTTACTAATTATTTGTTCTGATGTGAGGTGTCGAGTATTTATGGATTAGCTGTGTTAGTTGAGAATTGTGGTTAATTGTGGAATGGTAAATTTGGGAAGTAATATTTTACCTGAAAAAAATATTACTGCATACCAACATAAATTATGTGCATTACGTTTGCATTATGGTCAAATAGGACCAGGCCAGATGGGGCCTGAAAAAGGAAAAAAATGAGGCCAGATGGGGCCAAGAAAAAAAAAAGAAATAAAAAGGGCTAGATAGGGTCAGGTCAAATGGGACGAATAATGAGGCCATATAGGGTCAAACCAAATGGGACTAATGAAACACACTAAATTAAAGCTACTGTCCACAGTTGAGCGCTCAACTCATAGGCCAGATGGGGCCAAATGTGTGTTGCATTGTTAATTAAATTATCTATCATGCGAGTATACCACGAGATGGTTAGTTGGGGCCTAGTGACAATGATAACGGTTGTTAAATGAAAAATGATATTGAACTGTGTGTTGAGATATTTGTATTACTATCAATTATGATGCTTTTGAATTAATTATTATTTGATTGTTGGATAATTGTCTATATAATCACTGTGGGTTATCTTTGGTTTAGATTTATCATCTCTTATTTTAAGTATAATACCTCCACTGAGTGTGTGACACTCACTCCTAAAATTTACACATTTCAAGTTTAGAAGTGGCTACAAGAGTCTGGATAAGCTTTGAGTGGTCTGTATTTCTAATTTCATCATGAGTTAGTGTTTGGGAGTTTGTGTAAATAACCTAGAGTATTAACGGTATCAAACTAATATGTTAAGAACTATGAGTTCACACTTATTTAAGTGTGTGAGATTTTGGTTATTTTGCGAGGGAATAAATGTGAATCTAGCGAGTGGTATTTTGTCTTAATATAAGATTTTCTATGGAATGTGATTATTGACTTATTATGGTTGTGTCCCCTCTATTTAAGGAATTAAATATGTGCATAAAATAGGGGTGTGACATATGCAATCTTCTTTTATACTACTAGTTGAACTTAGATTACAATTTTATCTCCTTTTGGTAACTTGTAGATATTTTGGACTTGAAATAATTATTTTCCTCTTCAAATTAGAAAATATACAAATCCATCATATTTAATTTAAGATTTTATATGTATTTGCCATTATAAAACCTTACAAAAATTTTAGAACAACATCATTCATATTCAAGTTCAAATTCAAAGGGCAAGTTCCAAGTTCACAGAACCACAAAATATTAAAATAAAATTGTATAATTTGAAATTTTCTACTCCCCTTTTTGATATAAATTGACAAGCTCACAAAATAATATCAGAATAAGAAAAATAGAAAATAGATCAAAAACAAATCACTAGATTTGCTTGAGACTTTAGCCTCTTAGTGCCTTCTCTACGAACCTCTCTAGAAAATTCTTGTAGGATCAATTTTGTGCACAAAAAAATTTTAAACAATAAAACATAAAAAAAAAAAATTAGATGGGAAAGTTCACAAAATAGATCAAAGAAATTTTAGTTCACCTATATCCAAATATGTAAATCAATTCTTCAATCAGCATAAATTTAAATGAACAAAACATTCATCTTTTCAGACAAATTTTTAAGACTGCATTATGAGATGAATCAAACCATAGAATCGAAAGAAAATGCTTGTGCACGTGTGAGGATATGACTAGTCAAGCATATATTCTTCCCCTTAATCAAATCACAAGATCAAAAATTAAATTTAAGGCCCCAAGTGAATTGAGAGCAATTTTTAATTTTATTTTTATTTTTGGATTTTCCTTTGAGATTTTCTCAATTAATTTTCATCCAACCACATATATTATTTTCTCCATGAATATCCCTTTCAAGGTCTAGGTAGCTTTCACACATTTATGGAAAGGTAGTTATTCCCTTAAATCGTATTCTCCCAGATGATGGTTATTTTGATAACCGACATATGTCATTAAAGGGCTTCTTACTAGTTCCACCAGTAACCTTTTGCAAGATAGGATACAATATTCTTTTAATTTCTGTTTATCATTTTTTAAATGCACCAAACATAACTTATAATCCATAGATAAGAAGATGAAAAGATATATATAATGAGTTAAGTATTTAAAGAAGCACATCAAAATTATTAAAAAATTCATCAAAATACTTCTTTCTAAGTTAAATGAAAATACAAATTTTTCATCTATTACAATAAATTTGACTGAATGATTGATGCACATATAAGGAGATAGAAGTAATAAAATATTTTCAAAACAAATAATGAACTCTTATCCCTCTTTTATTTAAAAAAAAAAATTAGGGATGTGCACAAATACGCAAAGGCTTCTTAAGAGATTCAAAGTGAAGGAAGTCCAAGAGTTTGGTTAAAAAATCAAAATTTCAAACCCAAATAACCCTAGTTTTGGAAAAGATGATATTGACAGTGTTTTTCTGACATTTTTACTTTTTATTGAAATTTGAATTTTTTGTCTTTGAAAACTTTTCATATTTAGGTTTTTGAAAAATTAAAATTTTTAGATTTTTAAAATTGGTGTGGATTTTTAAAAATATTTTGAGAAAAGTCAAAAATGACTTGATACCTATTTGTGATGGGAACTCTAGGATTTTAACTTTTAGGAAAAATTTTCAAATAGTCCAAAGGTAGTCTATAGAGTTTGTGACAATTTGGTGGATGTGACTTTTGATCCTACAATGGTGGCACACAGGTACAAAGGGTTGGAAATTAGCATAGTGTATGCCTTTCACCTTTAGAGAAGGAAATTTTTAAGGCATAAACTTGAAAGCACTCATCTTTGATGGTGCTACAAGCTTTGGGAAGGTCTTTGAAGCTTCTGCATGCTTTGGAGCAGTCTTTGGGGCTTCTGATGAGGATGTGGATGCTGCTACTGTGATCTTCTCTCTTGTGTATCCTAGGCCAAATTTGTCTCCGTGTGGTAGTTGTTTGCTTCAAATTTCGTCAAACATGTTTGAACTAGTGTTCATCTTTTTAAGAATCTTACCATCAGATTTTATTTTCTCTTCCAATTCTTTGATCTTTGCATGAAGTTCCTCTATATTTTTCTCATTTTCTTCAAGTTTTTTGTTTTTCTCATCAATTTTTGCTTTAAACTTTTCTACACTTTGAGAGTGAGAATTTTTATTAGATTCCAAACTTACCGATGAGTTTTTCATTCTCAATCTTCAAGGTGTCTCTCTCATTCCTCAACATACTGTTCCTTTGATGCTGGGCTTTTCTTTGTTTCTTCAGCCCATAGCATTCCTTGAAAAGATTATTGTTTGCTTATTGAAGATTGTTGTCAAATTCATCTTCAAAGTCATCATTCTCATGATTTGATAAGTCAATATCAATTAAGGTTTTGAAAAGTGGATTTATTAATTCGGATTTGATCTCACTCAAGAACATAGAGTGACTTGCTTTGATACCAATTGAAAATTTTTCGAATCAAGAAATCACACACAATAACACAGAGGATTAACAAGAAAACCCTATCACATAAAGAAAAATCTCAAATACAATTCCACTGTCAATAGGTTACAAGACTCTACTAAAATTTACTACAATTCACTCACATAAATCTTTTTGTTACTCTTGCTCGATTCACTCGACAAACCCATACAAGTGGACTTCTTGATTTACTCAAAAAGTTATGAAGGAATAAAACAATGGCTAGAGAAAGATTGTGAAAGCTCTCAAGATGAAAAACTCTCTCTCTAAATCTCTATAATATATCCCCGTATGTGTATGTTATTCATCAAGACTGGGTACATATATATAAAGGTAGAAAGTCTTATTCCAACTAGCACTCAAATATATAAATAAATTTGTTTATAAACAAATTTCCTAAACAGAAATAGAATTTTCTAGGAAATACATAACTCGAACCATGGTGTTCCCTGCGCCGTGCCAGCGCCAGTACTCAAACCCTCGTCAATCAAGTGCTTAGTCTACGGACCCTACTGGAATGAATCCGGGCTTGAATAATGGTTAGCTTGCTACTCTGTGTTCCCTGTGGGTTAGCTGCTATGTGCATTGGAATTTTGCGTATATTTCCTAATCTGTGTAGTCTTCTTTTTTACTCTTAATTGGACTTAGATTACAATTTTATTTTCTTTTGGTAACTTGTAGATATTTTTTACTTGGAATAATTACTTTTCTCTTCCAAATCGAAAAATACAAATCTGCCATATTTAATTTAAGATTTAGTATGAATTTGCCATTATAAAACCTTACAATATATATGCAAGAAATAAAACTAAAAAAGGTTTGAAATAGTAAGTTACTGATTTTTTAATTCTTGATATCTTCTTCAGTAATATTTTGTGTTATAGTATCCTTAACTGACATCTTTTTTAGTAGTATTTTGTTTTATAGTATATTTAATTCCTGACATCTTTTTCAGTATCCTCAACTCTAAGTGATATATAGATAGTTAATCACTTTACCCCTGAGTAATATCCCTGAGTGATATATAAATAGCTGCGTGATATCAGTATCCTTATATTTGAGTAATATCCCATAATGATATATATATAACTAATCATTTTACCCCTGAGTGATATCCCAGAAGGATATATTGATAGCTACTAACTCTGAGTGATATATAGATAGCTAATCACTTTACTCCTGAGTGATATTCTAGAGTGATATATATACCTGCTAACTCTGAGTGATATCCTAGAGTGATATATAGATAGCTTAGATAGCTGCTACTAGCTATTGGCTACACCAAAGTGATATCTCATAGTGATATATAGGTATACCTCATAATGATATATAAATAGCTGCTAGCTATTTTACCAAAGTGATATCTCACAGTGATGTATAGAAAGCTACTAGCTATTCCAAAGTGATACATAGATACTCTGAGTGCTAGCGACTACTCTAAGTGATTTCAATTTACTATATATAGATAGTTAAGATACTCTGATAGCGGTTGACAAGACTCTGAGTGATTTCAATTTATAATATATAGATAGCTACAAATGACGCAAAATTAGTTGAGATATTTTCTAAGTGATTTGATGCAGTTTAAGTAATTTCAATTTACCCTAAAGATATAAGTGACTTAGATTTATCCTGAGTGATATCTAGATAGCTACTGACCTATAATTAGTAGAGATACTTTTATATATAAATAGTGTTATATACTTAATTTTATATTTAATTGATAGTTGTAGATTTAGTTGAGATATATTTTAGGAGTAGCTGAGTCTTTTGCTATTTTAAAGGATAGCAGTTAGTGGTTAGTTAATGATGGTAGTGGATGATAGGAGTTCCTGTATATATATTTCTTCAAGTTTTTTTTTTCTTTTTTTTTTTTTTTTTGGTAACCTAGGATGTTTTAACGATCAGATAAATCCTCTAGTAACCCTGAGGAGATCCAAACTAGTGACTTCTGAAGAGTAAACCCAAGATCTTACCAGAAAGTCTTACTAGTTAAACTACCTATTGGGATTATATATCTTCAAGTTATTAATGAGAGGAGGAAATAAGTTCTAAATTTATCTTATGATATGGATTCACCTTAATTTGAATTAAGGAGTTTTTCAAAATGGTTTTTTTTTTTTTTCATATTCTTCCATATTCTTATCTAAATTCCCTCATCTTCCGACGCACGTAGCAGATATCAAAAAATTGGAATTGTTAGAGTTGATGTGGGATGATTTGCTAAAGATTCAAACCCTTGTGCAATCGTTGCCAGAGTTGATGCGGGATGATTTGCTATAGATTCAAACCTTTGCGAAGTCAAAAAGATTCAAACCTTTGTGAAATCGAAACAACACATAGAATTAAGCAATACATAAAGAGGAGGTTCTTCCGCACATGAGAAGGTTCTTCCACAGGTGAAGGCATCAGCTTTAACTCTGTCAGCTAAGGATGGCCATTACAATTAGGCATCGGCTTCAACTTTACCTGCTAAAGATAGCAAGATGGCAATTCCAATCAAAAGCTAAGTTATGATGTGCAGTGCCAATGGATTGATACTCGTGTTCAGGTGGAAGTTCTAAGTTTAATGTTAAGGAAAACAAATATTTGGTTGATTACTATAAAAATAAGGAAGTGGGATAGTCATCACCATTCAAATATAAGATATCTAATTTAAGATTATCTAAACCTTGCGGACTGAAGTGGGATGGCCACAACCACTCAAATTTAAGATTATCTAAACCTTGAGAAGAATTATCTAAACCTTGAGAATAAGAATTTTATAAAGGAAAAAGAAGGTTATGTATTTAATTTTTATTTAATTTTAATTTTAAGTTATATAGATAATGATATTGTGGGTTCAGTAGTTAAAGATTTTAGGTTAAGAGGGGCGAAGTGTGCTATTTTATGGAATAATGGTTAGTTAATGGTGATAGTGGATAGTTAATATGTAGTTAATATATTTAATTTTATGTTATACAGATAATGATATTGTGGGTTCAGTAGTTAGAGATTTTAGATTAGGAGTAGTAGAGTATGTTATTTTATAAGATAGTTGTTATGAATAATTAATAGTTAATAGTTTTTTATGGGGCTCCTATATATATTATGTATATCTTCTATACATAATAAGTGAGAATGTCACTTTTGGTTCAATGTCCCTTTTTATGCCATTTTTCCAAGTATGCCCCTTTTGTTTTTTTTTTTTTTTTTTCGAGTAACAATAAAAGGCCTTTTTCGGCACCATTTTTTTTTTACAATTTTGACCTTCTTACTATTTAAGGTTTCTTATCATTTTGCTCTCCTATGTGTTTTTTTTTTTTTGTTTTTAAGAGTTATATTTTTTATTGTTAGTTTGATTTATTTTGAAGTTACAATTTTTTTATTTCCATTATATCTTCTATATATCTAATCTATATAATAAGTTGCAATACACTTTTTCCTACCTACTTTTACCAACTTTTTTATTTTTGCCCTTACTTTATATATATATATATATATATATTTTGCCATTCAAGGTTGTTGCATTTTTTTAGTAGTAAGTTGCAATGCACTTTCAACCTATATATTTTTACCAATATTTTTATTTTTGCCCTTATTTTACATTTTTTGTCGTTCAAGTGTTGATACTTTTTTTAGAGTGTTGTTTTTTTCTTTTTTATAAACTCAAACATTATTTTATTAATTATTTTTTATTTTTGTTATTATGTTATTTCACATTTATCCAAATTTTTTCCCTTCTACTCGCATTTTCGTATGTTTTTATCCATATAAAAAGAAGAGAGAGAGAGAGAAAGATATAAGGATTCAAAATTTTTCTTTTGTTTAGACAATATTTCTGTCGTAAAAAAAATAAATAAAAAAGAAAAGAAAAGAAAAGTTAAGAATTCAAAATTTATTCTCTTGTTTATTTAGATTACAATATACGTAAGAAATTATATATAAAATATAAAAATTAAATTAACTAAATTAAAAAATTTAATATATAAATTAATGTCTTTTATTCTATTTTTTTAAATATATTCAGATAAGAGTATATATTAAGAATTTTATGATATTTTCATTTTTCCTATCTTTTTTTACTTTAAGGTTTTTTTTTTTTTTTTTTGGCACCAACTTCTGACTCCAAACACATTTTTTTCTTTTAGAATTTTAAATTTTTTTTTAGAAGCTCAAATATTTTTTATTGATTATTTTTTCTCTTACTTTTTATTATTTTATTTCATATTATCTTTTTTCTTTGTCACCCATATATCTCTCTATAAAAGAAATGGGAAATAATACGAATATAAAATTCATTCATATGTTTTGATTATGATGGAAAATAAAAAGAAAAATGAATAGAAGTTAGGAAATTAAAACACTAATATATCAATGAATTTTTTTATTTTATTATAATTTTTAATCCATTCAAATAAGGATAAAATATTTTTTATAATTATTTGCACTATATTATTTTATTATTTTATTCAATATTTATCAATTTTTATTCTCTCGCATCTACTTAGGCTGTGTTTGACTAAATAATTTGTTATGAGAAAAAGAATGAAACACAATTTTAAAATTTCCCTCTTGTTTAAGTTGTGATAAAAAAATGTAAAGAATTAACAATTAAATAAAAAAGGCCAATAGATTGATGAATATTTTTATTTCTTTTCATATCTTTAAATCCATTCAGATAAAGGTATATATTTAGAATTTTATATTTTATTCTATTTTCTTACATCTTTATGTATTTATTTTTTTCTCTTCTCTCACGAATTGTTTCTCCAAAGACAATTTTAATACATATGTCTATATCTATATTATAATACTAAAAGAATGTAGTTTGTCTTTCTGCTCCCCATTTATCTGAATTCTACGTGGCATACTTTAATACTCTATGTTCTCTAAATACTCTCTTCTCATTCATTTAAAGAATTGATTGCTTTTTGTCCCATTTCGGTAGATGAATACAATTTTACTTTTTTTTTTTTTTGTGTATAAGGTTACTAAGATTATGGCAAATGACCTTAATTAATGTGAAAAAAACTTATGAATTCATGAGATAGGCTTCTTTGTGATCCATTATTGCTGGACACATTTGCTTATTATTTTGTTATAGTTATAAAATTTGAATCTAAATATTAATTTAGGAAAATGATTTAAAATTACTGGATATTACTTAAATTTAAAAAAATTAATATATTTTAAATTTAAAAGGGCAAAAAATGCATGACTAAATATTAATAATTAGATTTAAGAGTAATAGTTTTCGTAAAAATTAAAATTTGTCGTTGTTGGCAATTAGATCGAAAAGATAATTTTAATAATATTTTTAATTCAAGTGAATAATTAAAAAATAGAACTATATATTAAAATTTTGACAAACGTTTTAAAATAAAAAAAAGATTAGCTCAATTAAGTATGTTTGAAATTTAATATATATTTTAGAGTTAAATTAGATTTTTAGAATTGAGTCAGATTGAGATTTGATAAATAATAAATTTTTAATATTCATATAAAAACGTAATTTTAATCAATTCTATATATTTATTAAAATTGACATAAATAGAAAATTATAAGTATAAAAAAATAATTTAATAGCTATCATTTAAAATTACACAACTTTATTAAAATAATTATAATATATTTAAAAGTTCATTTTTACTCATAAAAAATTATTATATAATTTTATACATCACACACGGATGAGTGCTAGTGTATATATATATATATATATATATATGTTTGATATCAATCCGTGCTTGCACGGGCATCGTCCGTTAGTAAATTGATAAGTTTTAAATTGTAAGTTTTTTTTTTTTTTTTTCAAATTCTGCCATATTCTTATCCAAATTTCATAGTCTTCCATACTTTCCAATTTTGTAAGTATTTTGTCCCTTACCAAAAAATGGTCACTTAAACTGAAATATAAGACTTTTATATATGTGTGTGTATATGACTTATATATATATGTGTGTGTAAACTAGCGACAAAACTAGTGTGATAAACGAATTTGTCATATTACATATTTATTTAAATTTTTAATAAAAATTTATATAATTAATCATTTAAAAAATAATTTTAATTAAATTATATGCAAAAAATTAGTTAACTTGTTAAATAAAAATTTAAATTATTATCAAATAACATATATAATTAATTTATGTTTACCAATTAAAATATCACTTGACAAATAAATTATATTACCACTTAATTATATTCATCGAGAATCAAATTTAGATAAATTTTAAGAATGACCTAAAATAATACATCAAAAATAAATATGTAAAATAATAGAAATTTAAAAATAATTTATTACATTACTTTTTTATTTTTCTTTTATTTATAAATATTATTAATTTTAATTTTATTTGTTCTAGAATGAAATAAGACATTTAAATGATGATAATATTTGAATTGAATTGTAATTTTAGATTTTATATAATGAAATAAAATTTAATTATTATTAAATTAAAAAATATAAGAATCATAAAATAATTTATGACTTTAGAAGTGTATATTTTCAAATAAAATAACTATTGATATATTGTACAATTCATGAGAATTATTAAAAAATAATTTACGACAAATAATATGATAAATTTGTAATTTGAATAAATGACAAAATCAAATCTATTTAAAAGATATATGTTTAATGTTATAAAATTATAGCTATAAATTATATTTTTAAATTCATAAACTTATATTTAACAAAACATATTTTAAAATAATGCATTGTATGCAAAATGTATAACTAAAATTTAAATTAAATACATAAATTATGTTTAATGAAATTATATTTTTAATAGGATCATAAAATTGTCACTTATTATTATAAATTTTATTTAAATTGAATTTTAATATTTAATGTAGATATAATAATTTAAAAATTAACATAATAACCAATGTCCAATTTAGTTCAATTAACAAAGAAATGATTAAATGAAAAAATTTTAATCGGATAAAAATTTTAATTTACATAAAATACACAATATTTTTTCTAAATATAATTAGATTAATCATCATCTCTAATTAAATAGAATTCTACTAAATAATTATAAATTAAGATAGAATTTAAATAGCATTTAATACTTAGTATACAAAAAATTTAAAATTTTAAGAATAATGAAATTTTAATAAAATCTAAAAAGTCATATTAAATATCAAATTAAATAAATAATACTTTATGTCACGGCCTGAATTTTTCACAAACTCGAAAGCGTGAACAAACAATCAGTAATCACCAAAACCATCAATCCAAAATAATCAGAGTCAATTATATTTAATAATAAAGAACTAATAATCTCCAAACTTGAGAAAAAATAAATAAATTCATCTCTAGTCCCCCAAACCAAGACATATACACTAATCAAAATCCAATAAAGAAAATAAATTAAAAATAATGTGCAGTCCTCTTCTTAAAATAAAATTAATGAACTACTCAAAATATCTACTTTGCTTAAGCGATCCCATCACGACCATCATCTTGTGCAACACTTGCACCTGCATCTAAAGCTGTAGAGGCATGAGCACAATATACCAATTTATATTAACAAAATCAACTGGTGCTTGGAGAAAAATAAAAATTAAATAAATCATGCACAGATATACTAACATAAATATCTAATATGTTATGTCAACATACATCATATATCAAATATTTAAAAAAAAATATTTTGAACACAACATTAAATAAAATAAATTAATTTAACAAACCATATTATTAATTATTAGGTTAGGTACCGCTACCTGGTCAACATATGTCTCAGCCATAGGCTACCAAAAATATCAACTTATCAATGTTTTATAGGTTACTAGCCTACTAAACACAATAACCCAACCCCGCACGGGTTCCAGGTCTTTCACCAGCGGAGCTTTCAGCACCAATTACTTATCCCGACATCTCTTACAACCCAAAACCAAAATCGAAAAAAATCAACAAATAAATAATTATTTATTTATTCAAATCCAAGCCATTCTTTAAAAATATTTATTTTTCTTATTCAAGGTTTTGTAATAAAACACAAATTTTATTTTAAAAAATTAAAATTTTTGTATTAACTTAAATTTAATTCCTCAAAATCAAAATCAATTTATACATACTTTTTTTATCTACAAGATAACCACAATCACATAATTTATCTTGTAACAATAAACCAACTAATCACAGAGATTCACAAAATTAAACCACGTATAATAAATTTAATTTTTATTTAACTCTACCCCTACCTCAAATTAGACCTAAATCTGCTGCAAAACAAAACCCAAAAAAAAGCATGTCGTCCTTGCTATTCTCTATCGCCGCTACTTCTTTTCTTTCTCTCTTTTTTTTTTCCTCTCTGCCGAATACCTTACTAGGCGTCCACCGTAGTACATCATATTTTATATATATATAAAATAGAGTCTGGCAATGTCGCTGCGCCACGTAGGACATAACTTATGTTACAGTTATGACACGTGGCACTTAAGTATAATTATCTTGCGCCATGCAGGACTTAACTTCTACTACGGTTATGACACGTGTACGGTTTTGACACGTAGAGTTTAATTATAGTTATCTTAATTTTCTTAAAGAAATTAGCATTTTACATAATTACTACTTATTCACAAGTTTCAATTTTATTCAAACTATAATGTTCATAAACATCACTTAATCTTTTATTTAATTTACACTTTTATTTACCGTATAATTCCTTATTTTTAATTTTATTTAAAACATATTCTTATTTTTTTATTTTTTTATTTTAAAAAATTATTATTTAAAACATAATAAATATTATTATTGTTATTAAACAAATAATGTAAAAAAATATTTACCCTATTAAATAAAGGTTTTATTAATAAATATTATTATTATTATTATCAAACAAAATAATACAAAAAAATAGTTAGCCTGTTAAATAAAAATTTTAATTTACTAACATAAATTTATAATTATAATTATTTTAATTTATAATTATATAATCTAAATAGATTTAGTATTGTACATAATTACCATTTATTCACAATTTTATTTAAAGTAGAATGTTCATAGATATCACTTGATATTTTTATTTAATTTACACTTCTACTTATCATACAACTTTTTATTTTTAATTTTTTATAATTAAATAAATTGTTATTTAAAAATAATAAATATAATAATAATTATTTTTACCATTATACAAAATAAGTGATATTTTAAATCAAATTATAATATTTTTTTAGAATTATATATATTGCAATATTATTTATTAAAAAATATCAAAAAATATTAGAAATTAAAAAATAAAATTGGCAGTGGATAAATCAATCCAATTGAAGTGCCAACCGCTCAAACTTTTATTGGATTTAGACTTTGAATTCAATCAAAATAGTATTTTAATTAGAATAAGAAAGGGTTTCAAAATGTATTTTAATTTAAATAAAATATGACACTCATGTATGCAAAATTTATAAATAGATATGAGATTTCTTTTCTTTCAAATTTCTTGAAAACTTTTTATTACAATAATTTTTTCTTCGACTTTACAATTTGTTTGGTACGTACTTAAATTTTAATTTTTCTAAGTTTTATATGTAATTAATATATATTTTGTAAGTTTTTATATATAAGTACTGTTATTTTTCAATCTTTATGATATATAAATTGTTTAATTATATGAGTAACTGCTGCTATTCTTCAATGTTTTTGATTTTTTTCTTTTCATTTTATTTATTAGAATTTGAATTTAATTGAATCAATGTTACTGATGGTGTCAATATTTTAATTTATTTAATGTTCACTATTTAATTGAATTGGTATAAATAACAATATATATTACTTTCAAATATATTTCTGTAACTTAATTATTTTAGTACGTTAGTATACTCAATTTAACTATGTAATATAACAAATTTATACATCATACGGGTCATACTAGTAGTGTATATATATATATATATATAGCCGGCAACCAACGTGAATCCAGATTGGATTCAAATTTTTTTTTTTTTTTTTTTTTTTTTTTTGTCAATGCTCCGCCGAATTCCCCAGGTCCTTAGAAGTATATATAATATATATAATTATATGCGGTTGCAATTAGAGTCCATTTTGAATTGACATTCTATTTTTTTTTTTTTTTTTTTTTTTAATCTTGGCTGCCTAATCACCTGAGTATGTGTATTTATATATACAAAGGCTAAAGCTTTTTAGAATCCAAACTGGATTCAAAGTCTTTTTTTTTTTTCCCGATTTACTCGGCATTCCCTCGTAAGCATATATATATATATATATATAGTCATCATTGCCCAGGTGATGGGCCGTGGATTCCAAATAGAATTTAAATTTACACCAAGTTAATTCCTAATTAGTCACTAACGCGTGCAACATGAATAAAATATATATATATATATATATATATTTTTTTTAAATTAACAGTTTATCAAAATTAAATTAAAATTTTATAATTCACAAAAATATTTAACTACGAAACAAAATCTTAACATAACCTGAGGATTCACAATAAAATAAATATTTAATTAATATCTTAACAAAATTTAAATTAATTAAAATTTTTTTACGAAATTAAATATAAAAAATAATCAAAACAAGATTTAAAATTTTTGGGTCATTACACTTTATATATTTGAATAAACAAATTAAAAAATAAGTCAAATAATAGACTTTTCTTACAATATGAACATAAAAAAATTTTAAATTTTACAAATAATAAAAAATATAATAAAAATTAAATTAATAATTATATTAAAAAATAAAATTTTAAAAATCAAATCTTATATATTTGAATGAATGAATTAAAAAATAAGCCAAAAAAAATATAAAAACAAAAACTAATTTCAATAAAAAGGAATATCTTCTAATAAAAATAAATATAATATTTTATTAATATAAGGAAATATTTCACTTACACCGCATGAAAAAGCTAACAAAATTGAAATATGAAATTTTGTAATGCTTTGATAATTTTTTTTTATCATTATTGTACAATAATATTTTTACACTAAATAAAAAATAAAATAAAATTTAAAAAATACCTATTATTTAAATAAACAACTTAAAATAAAAAGAGGCTTCAGTTGGAATTTAATATACAAAAATTTTAAATTTTAACAATAATAAAAATATAACAAAATTTAAAAAATTATATAAACAATCGCATTAAAGAATTATAATAAAATTAAAAAAATCATACCATGTATTTTTAAATGAACAAATTGAAAATACAGTAAAGAATAAGCTTTTCATAAAATCTGATACACAAAAAATTTAAAATTTTATTAGTAATGAAAAATATAATAAAATTTAATAACCTAATATTAACAACCACATTAAAAAATAGAATAAAATCTAAAAAAATCAAACATGATATATTTTAATGAAAAAATTAAAAAATAAGTTAAAAAATAAATGCATAAACAAAAAATAATTTCAATATAAAGAAATATAGTCTAATAAAAATAAATATAATAAGCTCATTCACATTCTTAATAACCCAAAAGAAATTAACAAACAATATTATGGTCTATGCACTCATTCCCTCCCAATTATGTTATTTATAAACAAAAGTTATTAGAGTAAATTTCTAATAAATTTTTTCTAGGCGTGAATGCTATTTTATATATATTTTTTAAAATTTCCATATGTATTAGAAATTTTACGTGAATTTGTATTCTATTTCAAAGGAGAATATATTATCTAATCCAATACATATCAAATATTTGATAATAATTAATTGAAATTATCCAATTATATTATAACTAATACATATATTTTTTATAATTTAAAAATAATAATAAAAATTATATGATCATCATGTGATTCAAAAATAATTTACTTACCTTTCTTTGTTTATGGTCAACTAAATATATTAGTTAAATATAGAATTCAAATGGATATGGATTAATAAGATTTTTAATTTAAAAAATCTTATTAGGATTTATTTAATTCATAGAATTTAATAAGTATTAAAATTAATCAACGAACGCTCCAGTTTGAATAAAATGTGAACAAGTGGTAATTATGTATAATTTTTTTAATTATATAATCATAAATTAAGATAATTATAATTATAAATGGATGTTAATAAATTAAAATCTTTATTTAACAGGAAAATTTTTTTACATTATTTTGTTTAATAATAAAAATATTATTTATTATGTCTTAATTCTATTTTGGCGTTATTTTGTTTAATAATATTATTTTTTATTATTAATTCTAATTATTTTTTTGCATTATTTTTTTATAATAATAATATTTATTATGTTTTAAATAATAATTATTACATATATATAAATAAAAAAATTTATATAACAAATAGAAATGTAGATTAAATAAAATGAATAACTGATAATTATGTACAATATTAATTTTTTTAAAATTATATAATTATAAATTAAGATAATTATGTTTTAGATTATCATATAAATAAAATTCTTTAAGATAATTATACGTAGGTGCCAAGTGTCACAATCGTAATTACGTGGCGCAATAACATGACTAAAATCTAATTTATATATATTAAATATAATATTTATGTTAATAAATCTCTATTTAATAGGCTAATTATTTTTTATATTATTTTGTTTAATAATAATATTAAAACTTTTATTTAAAAGGGTAAATATTTTTTTTGCATTATTTTGTTCAATGACAATAATAATATTTATTATTTTTTAAATAATAATTTATTAAGATATAGAAAAAATAAAAAAATAAGAATACGTTTTAAATAAAAATGAAAATAATACTTATCAAAAAAATAAAAATAAAAATAAGAAATTATATGATAAATAGAAGTGTAGATTAAATAAAAATATCAAGTAATGTCCATAATATTCTAGTTTAAATAAAATTAAAAATTATGAACAAGTAGTAATTATGGAAAATACGAATTTCTTTATGAGCCACGTGTCACAACTTATGTTCAACCGTAGCAAAAGTTAAGTCTTGCGTGGTACAAGATAATTATAATTAAGTGTCACGTGTCATAATCGTAATACAAGTTAAATTGCCAGACTCTATTTTATATAGCCAGGCTCTATTTTATATAATATGATATATAGCATCTGGGACAAAAATAATTCAACACATAATATACAAAAATTAGATAGAAGATTTTATAATTTTAAATATTTTAGTCACTTAAATTTAAGTTTATTATAATCATATGTTTGAAAAATAATAAAACAATTAAATACACGACGTGACATGTACTTGTCGAAAATGAAAATAGTACCAATTTTGAAGTGCTCTTGTGTCATCGTTTAATTCTTGTAACACTCTAATAATGCTTTTATCTAAATTTATCTTTTTTTTAATATGTGTACATATATGTGTATATATATATATATATATTTAATTGGGTATCTCTCGTTGAAATTTTGTTTTGGAGAAAAAGGATTCCTAATTGAAATAGAATTTAATCAGAAATAAACTAACTGCGCGGAAAGTAGAGTTTATAATGCTAACGCAATCCAACTCTAATAGTGAGGAACGAAATGATACCAATCTATTATAAATATTCGTTCAAGGGGTAACGTGTCAAATAGATTTACGCTGAAAGCTGGACACGGACACTTCTAACTTGGAAAAGAAGTCGCGGCGGCAAATCAATATATAAAATTAAGCAGATCGTTTGAAAGCTGCTTGTGTCTGATTACTTGTATCGATCCTTTTCTTTTCTTAACAGACAAACAGAGATAGAGAAAGATAGAGATGGAGCTGGTGGATTTGAAGAAGCTTGACGAAGAGCTTCAGAATCATCTCAACAATGTATGGAGGAAGCAGAAGAATGATAAGCCCAAGGTCAGGATTGCTGCTTCTGCGAGAGGAGAGGAAAAAGAAGAAGAAAAAGAAGGGTGGGAGATTGATCCCTATAAGTTGCTTGTGAAGAGCGTGGTGATTGGCAGAGGCTCGTTCGGTTCTGTTCACAGAGGCCTTTATGATGGAAAGGACGTGGCGGGTATATTATGTATACATAATTATATACACGCACATGTGAAATATATGAATGCATGTACATATGAATTGGTTTTTACTCTTTTCGATTCATTGATTTCCATGGTATTTGTTTGGTTTCGGATTTTTAAGCCTTGTTTAAGCACCTAATTTTACCCCAAAAGAAATCCTAAAAATCTCAATAAAAATTTTTTTATTTTTTCTTTTACTGTACGAATTAAGAAATTATATTTTTATCAATTGACGCAATCAGAAATGTATAACGCTAATCTTTCAGGCGAAAGTTAGAGAAAAAATAAAATTTCAAAAAATTCTGTATTCAATCAATAATGAAGACTACTAAATTCTTTTAATTCCTAATCTTTATATAGGTCAAGACTAAAATAAAATAAAATAAAACCCCACTATTTAAGAAAAGTAAATAAAATTATCTCCTTAAAAAAATCTTCAATTACTAAAAAAGTATATTTAATTTGTATTACCTTCTCATCGAGAATATTTGAGATAAAAATGCCTATCATGATCTCCATCACATTTGTTGTCACGTTATCGGCCTCATTAATTTCCACGAGTTTTCTTGGGTTTCTGGTGATCCAATAGGTCCAAAAACTTGTTTGCTGTCATGCCTATGTCATCAAGTTTTTTATTACACAAATTACAAAATTATAATTTCTATTATTTTTTATTAACTTTTTATCACTTCAAATGCACTCTTAAATCTTTTTAAGAATTCTAAGACGATGCAAATAACAAAACAAGCAAGCATCTGTGAATTTTCGATAAAAATATGCTTCCCTCGATTTTCATTGTCTTTAGTTTGGCTTCCACGTGTTCAAGTCTGATATTCATGCATGTATATACATACGTAGATTAATATATATATATATATATGATTTAATTAATGAAAAATGCATTCTACATAATTTTTAACTAAAAAGGGCAAGAACGACGTAGCAATGTTATTTTTTAAATAAAAAGTTTTATTTTGATGGATAATTATTTAAAATAATTGTCATTAATCACTAACCCATGAATGTTTCTGATGGCACGGCATTACTCTGGATTAAATTTAGGATTTTAATTCTAACAGTAGATTCTCTCTGTTTGATTGATGAATTTCCAGTTAAAGTGCTGGAGTACTGTGGAGAAGAAAGCCAAAGGACCAAAGCCAAAGTAGCTTCTTTGAGGAAAGCTTTCATGCAGGAAGTCTCTGTTTGGCACAAGCTTGAACATCCCAATGTCACCAAGGTAATTAATCCAAAAGCTTACAAATTGCTATTTCCCTATATAAATTGAGGCTTAAATAAATAAATAAAAAAAAGATACTTCTTTATCAATTTTTTTAATTAAAAAAGCGTAAATAATATTTGTGAAATTAAATAAAATATCGTAAGCAATTACTTATACATAATTGTCCCACTATTCACATCATTTTAATAAATATTTTTGGTTAAAAATTAAGGTGGAATAACATTACTTTTCGTATCTAGCTACCCACAAAAAAAAAAAAAAAATAGCATTCTTTTTTTTTCTAAAAAGCCTACTTGATTTATTTATTTATTTATTTATTTTCAGTTGATTGGAGCTGCGAGGGAGACATCAAAGCTGCGTTTTGAAACAGACAATGGCGAAACCACCCTGCCCAGTAACTTTTGCTGCATTGTGGTTGAATATCTTCGCGGAGGTACTCTGAAAAATTACCTCATCAAACACTGGAGAAATAAGCTCCCTTTCGATGCAGTCATGGGACTAGCTCTCGATATTGCCAGAGGGTAAATAAATCTAGCTACATTCCATTTCAAAGTTATATATATATATATATATATATGTATGTATGTATGTATATCTACAAGTCCACGACCACCCATAAATAATTTTTCTGAGTACGTTTTCAAGAACGAAAGCGTTAATAATAAATAGGTATTGTTTTGTTCCTTTGAAGGTTGAGTTACCTACACGCCCAGAAGATTGTTCACAGAGATATAAAGACAGAGAATATGCTTCTCGACGAGAAACGGACGGTGAAGATATCAGACTTTGGAGTTGCTCGCTTGATGGCTTCAAACCTTGACGAGATGACAGGCCAAACGGGGACTCTTGGTTACATGGCTCCTGAGGTGTGTGTATACGTATATGTATATGTATATATCTATAATCATAATTGAACCTCTTTTTTCACCACTAATATGCTCTTGGGTTTGAAATGTTTTTTCAACTTTAATTACTAAGCGTAAATAGAAACTCTGGTGCAGGTCTTTAACAGCGAACCGTATGACCGCAAATGTGATGTATATAGCTACGGGATCTGCCTGTGGGAGATTTACTGCTGTGACATGCCATATCCCAACCTCAGTTTCTCAGAACAAACCTCGGCAGTTGTCTATAAGGTATTATTTCAGAAAAGAGGAGACTGACAATGAAAACAATGTTGACTCCCGAACAGTATTGTTTGAACTGTTAAATTAAATATATTAACAATATTTGAATCCAAAAAAAAAAGTGTGATTGTATCTGCATCGTTAGATTTTAATTCAACGGCTCGAGCAACACTATTGGGAGGTGAAAACAATGTCACTCCACTCCCCTTTCCTTCTATTCTGTTTTTTGGGTTTTTGTATTAAATGTTTTTGTTTAAGAGTTTATAACTAAATTTGGACTTGATTGGAATTGCAGAATCTGAGGCCAGAGATACCGAGATGCTGCCCGAAATCTCTGGGGAAAGTAATGAGGCAGTGCTGGGATGCAGACCCCAAGAAGAGACCAGAGATGAAAGAAGTGGTGGCGATGCTAGAAGCCATTGACATATCCAAAGGGAGAGGGATGGCCCCTCTCGACCAACCTCAGGGTTGCTTCAGCTGCTGCTTTCGCCCTTCTCGGTCTTAAAGCACTCAACCAAAACACACACACACACACTTGCTGGTACATAACAAGACGTAGAAATTTAGATTTTTTAGCTGATGATATACAGAGAAGCTCAGCTTTTTTTCATTTTTCTTTTTTAATTCTTTGAATTTGTATATATTACTTGGAAAGAAAAAACAAAAAACAAAACAAAGCAAAAAGAAGCAGAAATTCATCTTATAACACGGGGGAAGCTTTCCCCCTCTATTGAAAGAATCAAATATAATAATTACAAATGTTCTTTGTAGCTGTGTCTGGGAAGGTCAACTCTAATCAGGGACCACCCCCACAAAGAAAACTTTGGTGCTAGGCAAGATCCTATTGTTGTTGTATGTATGAGCACAATTTGCTAATTAATTGTTGATCTGATTATATTTTTGCCAAAGAGATTATCATGTTATTGTGTTTCCTTCTTCTCCTCAATTTTATACTTTTTAATCGTATAATTACTGCAATTTTTATCTTTTTTTTAATTGTGTTAAATCCCAAGAGGACAAGCCAAACATAAATGGTGAGCAGTCGCACGAACCTTAAACCCCGATCAGCATCAAAGCCATCAAAGCTGGTCAGAAACTACTAGGTATGATCGGACAAAATAGCTTCCAATCTTCCATTAAGTAAATTGATTCATCCTCAAAACATTCAAAAGAAAGTCCAAATTTTCTTGCTGGTTAATTCACTATTGATTCATTAACTACAAGAGCTATACATCAACAATCTATTGGGAGTTCAATCCTCTCTCCTTGAGGGCCTGATGAAGACAAAGGCCCACAATCCAAAACCGAATTATCCTTAGTTGCATTCTGGAATTCCTTCGTTAGCAATTTCCAGATTTTGTGCCTCAAATTGGAGGCCTCTTCAGGAAGGAACCACTTCTTGCCAAACTGGGAATGAATACAAATCAACCAAAGAAAACATTTGTGTGAAACTAAGTATGAAACTAACCAATTAAGGAGTCAACATAATTTCAGAAAAAGAAGGAAGTACGTTACCATTTTTAAATCTTGCTTTTTCAGCCTTTGAGGAGCCTCACTAATGAAACGTTCCATAAAGAATAGAACAAATGGACCGCAGTCATAGGCATTTCTCTGTTGTGGAACCTGAAGATAAAGTGATAGATATTAGATGGAAAAGGGTAAAATATAGTTCCAAGAAACTCACCGTAAATAGACTTCAAGATTAAAACGAATTTCAGGTAGGATTTCATGTAACAAACAACTCATGCAGGTGTCAGTAGCTCTAATTCTAAAACCGAACTTCCCTCAACTGAATGAATGTCTATTTCAAGAATTTGATTCATCAATATTATACCCTTCACCACTTTTTACAGTATCAAGACAACCTACTAAGTTGAAACCCCTAATCGACTCCAATTTCTCTAGAAATCACATGCCAAGAAAACAAAATAATAACAAAAGGAGAGTATGAAAACTTTATTTAAAAAAAAAAAAAGAGCCTCTTTTGGCTCACTTTTGCAGGGTTCTCAGAAAACTGCATATAAAACCTGTGTATGGATGAGGTAGGTGTCGGAGGATCCTCAGGCAAGGCTAGGATACTTTGCTGATGACCTCTCAATCTAGGAAGTAGGATACAATCACCGGATGGCTTGAGGGATTGCTCGAGGGATGCGAAGCAAGGCAAGGCAACCGAGAGAGAGAGAGAGAGAGACTAATGCTATTTAATTTCTGGTGCTTAGGTGGGTAGCTTGTGAGTAAATGAGGATCTCAGGTAAGTATTTGTAATGATGTGGTCCTAGGTAAGTGGACTTATTGGCGGGAATAATGGGGGATCCCTAAACATAAAAGGAGCATGCATGCAATTGTGTTATAGGAGACTTGTTGGCCCAGAGCTGTGGATATCAGGAGTTGAAGATGACAAAGCCTGGGGTCATGATGACAATCTGGGTGTACAGTGATAGATCCTTGGACGAGGATCAAGGCCTAATGACTGGGTGCTACTAGGCAATGGTAGGTGAGGGTTATTATTTAGTAGGGGGGTTGGCTTTTGTCTCCCTTCCTTGTTTCTGCGTCTAGCCTGCAGCCCTCACAAGTTCACATGAAGAGCTGCTCAAGTGTAGGTGATCAAATTGTCAGGCGTGGCTCAAAGTCTATGGAGGGCAGAACCTAGGTGGCGTAAGGATCACATTCAAAGGTTTCAGCGAGCGGGGGGCTTGGATCCTTGAGGCTACTTATGGATCGTGGGCAGGGATTCTATGCACCCAGAAAACCTAACCTCATGCATTCTTATTAAAACTTGGCATCCTCCCCCAGCCCTCTGCGAGAACTAGAAGCTTCTTTCGCATGTTTGACAGGGTCATACTTTACTATTTCTAGTCACTTTCACGATGAAATCTAATTAGGCACTACGTACCAAGTTCACCAATAACTATGTTACATGGACTCTTCTATTTACCTAATTGTACCCTTTGACCATGTGATATGACAAGGGTAAGGATATGGGGATATGTGGTCGACTTCCATACCCATATTAGACACTTGGATTCTTTAAATTTAGTAGTAATTAAAAAAAACTACAAATTACATTTCATAATAAAGAAAAAATTATAACTTTATTTAAAAAACTTACTTTTTCTCTAAGTTCTATATATTTCACATACAATGATAAATAATAACAATATCTTATATTAGTATTACCATACCATATATGTTTTATTTAAATATTTACGTGTCCACTTATCCATACCTAACTTTTGAATGTAAATTTAAAATGTTGAGAGGTATCACTTAAACACATACACCCGATACTCGTACTCGAGTCTTATGTAACAATGCCCAATAAAATGGGACAATATAACTAGGATATCTGGACATTTGTGTGTTTGTATGCATATAACTTTTAGCAAATGCTTCCTAGATATTTTTAATACATAATGGTAGCTGCAATGACTACCAGGCAAAGATAGCTAAACGACGCCACTCACAACTGCTTCCAAAATATCAGTTAATTAGCTCTGAAGTTTAAGAGTAATTTCTGCCAGGTATATAATTTTAAAAAGTGAACAACTAAATATAGTGTAAACTACACCGACTTCCCTTACATTTTCTGACTAATACATTTAACTCCTTGCAGTTCTGAAAAATTAAATAAAACTAAAAGCATAAGCCAACACCAAATTTGAGGCACTCAAGAAAGAAATCCACCTCAATTGTTTTTTCCTCAATTATACGAGGGAGACTTTCCCATATGCTGTCCGAAATAGGAAGATCTGCAGGAGCGTCTCCTTGATTCAGATAGTTCCACTCTTCTATTAAAAACCTGGATAGAACAAATCACACAGTTCGTAAGTTTAAACAAGCTTCGTATTATGAAGGCACTAAATGAAAAATTCCACAAGAAACAGTTCTTTAACATTTTTGTAGCTACATAAAACTAATCTGATTCCAAAAAATTGAGAAGTGTTGAATGAGAATAAAATCCTGATAATTTCGTTATTATGTATATGGGTATTCAACCAAAAACCACACACCCTCCACATGGTCCAGTCCATCACAGAAATTACAATTCCCCACAAAACCCCACCACTGTGATATGTTGCGAAAATTTATCCCCCCCACCCCCAACATTCCCCAAAAAAAGGCACATCTCCAAATAATCTCTCATTTCAGAAACTTACTGCTCATTTTTCACAATCGTCAACTTTAGATTCCAATAGCTAATTTCATTATCATTGAGACTGCAAATTTACAAAGCCAACAGTTTGTCATATGTTGCTTCTTTAAAAGTGCCTCCTCCTATCTCACCTTTTAACGTTATCAAATATTGGTTTACTGAAGTGAAGTCCGAGTGAATCCAAATGAAGTATGATGGGTCCTGATTCATCTCCCTTGTCTGGGATGCATATGATAATTAAACTCCAATGCAGGCTACATTAAAAGAATATAAAGAGAATAAGAAAAGAAACACCATAACAAAGTAAAGAAATTTGCAGTAACTAAATCAACAGAGTACTGATGCACTAAAAAAATGAAAATGCAGATGCACAAGGAAATATTGATCCAAATTGGTACCAGAAGCCAACTGAGATATTCATTTTTGAGTGAAAATTAGTCCTAAATTGGTAGAGATGTTCAGTGGTGGACATAAATTAAATGTACGAATACATAATTCTCAGCAATCTATTATTGAGGTTTGATCCTAACCCCTTCCCATTTTCTACCTCTTTCTTCAGAATTTTCAAAATTTTCAAAAACCTTAAACAACAATCCAAAAAAGTTTTCTTTTTTGTGTGGCTAGTAAGCTAAACTGCACTTGAAAAATGAGAAATAACTGCAGGAAAGTGCAAAGAGATCCTATTGACAGGGTATTTCCACGTACAAAAAGCAAGATCCCAAGCAAACGAGATCCTATTGACAGGGTATTTCCATATTTTCTATGAAGTGCAAAAAAAATGTGTAATTTTGGGTCTCCACCCCTGAACAACCAGCTAGACAAAAGAGAAAAGGAAAAATGCTTTTCACTCTACACAATAAATTTTCTGTAATTTGAAAGTTTCTTCTGTTTCTTTCTCCCCACACCACCCATGTAAAGTAAAAGGGGACCACTCTCCAAGCTCTCCTCCTCCACCTTCCTACCCCTGTGCCCCACCACATTTTGAGTGCTCCTTTCGCATCTTAGTGGAATATACCCAATCCATCCCAAAACAATTTAGTGTCAGCATCCAACTTTCTCACTTCCGGGCACACTAAAGAAATAAATGATTGATGGACTCTACATCCACTTTGCACAAGCAACATTTATTAATCAAGACCCTCCCTTTACTAATAAGATTGTCCATCATGAGAGCCTTCATCTGAAGCATACTGTTATGTGACCAAATTAGTTAGATTAGATAATCATAGTTAGATTAGTTAGTTACAAATTAGTTAGATTAGCTAATCATAGTTAGATCAGTTAGTTGGTTAACAGGTGGAATTGAGCTTATAAAGAAGAGGTATTGTAAGAGAAAAGATTATGGAAAAAAATATTCATTTTGGGATTAAAATTCTAAATTGGAAGAGAAGGGTTAGCTCTCGAATCAAACCCATTTTACTTTCGATTTCTCTTTTATTTTCTTGCTTGCCAATCACCGAAGTGGGTTCACTTCAATTGGTATCAGAGCAGTTTGATCCAATATGGCGGAAAGAGATATACAAATGCAGCAAACTCAAGAAATCAATTCACAATTCAAACAACAGATGAAGATGATGGAAGCTGTGAGTGATAGACTAGATGTCTTAATTCAACAGGTTCAATCCAACACAAAAGCAATTAAGAGAATTCAAGGAAAGGATCAGAGAATTGGGGATTCTCAACCTCAAATTCCAGAAATTATCAATCTCGAGATTGGAAATCAAGAAGATCAGAGAAAGCAAGAAGAAGCTCTAGAGAGAGAGAGAGAGAGAGATGGCAATCTCTGCAGTCCAGAAGTCAGCCTTTGCAGGGCAGATAGCTTTGAAGCTCTAGAATGACCTCATAAAGAAGGTTGGCAGCTTCGGAGGCGGCCACGTCAACATGCAAAGAATTGTAAAAATTGCTCCCCAAAGCGTATGGTATGGCACAAATTGTCCCAAGCAATCGGGACCATTCTCTGAGCAAATCCCATCATACTTGATAGGTGAATTCCCAAGTGACTATGTGTAGGATACTGGCAGGTTGTTAGCAGACCCAGAGACATTTGCCAAGAATCGGGAACTTGAGGTGATCCACTATTGCTGGGCCATGCTCGGCGCATTAGGCTGTGTTTCCCCAAAATCTTCGCCCAGAATGAAGTCAAGTTTGGCAAGGCAATATGGTTCAAGATTGGAACCAAGATTTTCTCTAAAGACGATCTTAATAACACTAGCAATCCAAGCCCCATCCATAGCCAGAACATCCTCACAATATGAGCATGTCAATGGTGCTTATTGGCTTTGTCGAGGACTACCGGGTTGGCAGGGGATCTCTTAGTGAAGGGCTCGACAAGATTGACCATAGAAGAGCCTTCGACCCACTTGAATTGACGAAGGATCCTAAAGCATTTGCAGAGTTGAAGGTGAAAGAGATCAAGAATAGAAGGTTAGGCAATGTTTTCCATGTTCAGTTTCTTGTCCAGGCCATTGTTATCGGAATTGATATCATTAGATTAGTGAAGTGCCAAGAATTAATGAATAGAGCCAACCTAGCAACGGAAAAAGTCCAAGGAGTGAGGAGCTGATCCTCGGTGGCGTGATCCTTGTCGTAAACATCCTCAACACCACCGCCCACGATGGATTCAGGTCCATATCTAGCACCAACTTAACGTCCCTCATGTCCTTCAAAGTACTCTCTATGGCAACGCTCACAGCCCTTCCCTGATTGATACATGGATACAATCTCTATATCTATACACAGCAGAGCAGAGGAAACACTTAAAAAAAAAAAAGCATACCCACCTTGAGGACAAGGTGGATTTTAAAGGGGGGGTGGGACTTGTTATGTGACCAAATTAGTCAGATTAGCTAATCATAATTAGATTATTTAGTTAGTTACAGATTAGTTAGATTAGCTAATCATAGTTAGATTAGTTAGTTGGTTAATGGCTATAATGGAACCTATGAATAAGAGGTATTGTAAGAGAAAAGATTATGGAAAATATATTCATTTTGGGATTAAAATTCTAAATTGGGAGAGAAGGGTTAGCTCTCGAATCAAACCCATTTTACTTTCTATTTCTCTTTTATTTTCTTGCTTGCCAATCAAAGAAGTGGGTTCACTTCACATACACCATACAAAGAAAGCCACCTTGGTGGGGTGCCCCATTCTTCCAAACCTTTATCCAAGGAAATCCGCCTTCTCACTATCCTTTAGACTTCTATAAAAATATTTAACCTCAAAAATGTCAAACTAGAATTTGTCCGTTTAATCTTATCCTCCCTATGAATCTATTGATCTCACAAAGGCTAGAGATCTATCTCAACAGACCATCCACCCCCCCCCCCGGGGGGTCAAACATTCCTTTTGAGCTCTACATCCCACACAACGACTCCATTCACAAGGTTATAGGAGTCAGCAACTGCTTCATCTTTATTCTTGGCAATCTCAAAAATATCAGGGTATTGGTTCTTGAGGCTGCCAATCCCTATCCACAAATCATGCTAGAATCTAATTCTTTTCTCCTTTACCCACCGCAAAGGAGATTCCTTCTAAACTGGGGCAAATGTTGCTTATGTTTTTCCAGAAACGTGTCCCATACAGGCTTTAGCAAATGGGAATCTATTCTGTAGATTTACAAGTAACTCATGCTTTTCCACCAAAATTCAAACAGTTGCCCACCGATCAGTTCATACCTTTTTCTTCCTTTTTTGTTGTGTGTAATTTCTTCTTACATGCAATAACAGAAAAACACCATTTCATCTGCTAAGCGTTAATAGATGAGGATCTTCTATTTTCTTTGTTTCTCTTCATATGTCTAGGTAGTTTCTGTAAGTTTGGTTCTAAAAGTATCAAAATCACATTCATACAGAGTTTGATATTAACTCAAAACAACTTACTTTTCATGTATTGGAAGGAATATATATGCTTTATGAAATATATTGACTCCTTTCCACCACCTTCTGAACTTAACAAATAAACTTTCCTTGTCACTCTGTCACAAATCATCAGGATAGACAAGTTACTTATCAACACAAGATGCAATACTGGGACTTACCAAAAGAAGGAAAAAAAATGATGCTATGTATATTTTGCCATGATGATTCAGATTAGCACGTCTTTCCACTTAGCTTATGGGTAGGGAAAACAATGGGCAAGTAAAAGTATCTTTACATCCGACAATATATTCCCAGGAAGGGTGTAGTCATTGTAAAATTTACATTAAAACGAGAGAATCCAAAGGACTGTCAAAAACTTTTGAGGGGGGGGGATCACAACTCAAATAGTTACTTTTACTATTTTCATGTAATTCAAATGAATGACCATAGTGCCACAAATCAGAATCAAGATTTTAATTAGGAGAACGAAGAATAGTTTCTGGAAAAGCTCCAGTTGAAAAGAGATACCTTTTTTAATACAGCCCCTTTCAGTTTCTTGTAGAAGTATGTGTTGAAAAAGTGACAATCACTTCTTGCTCTATCTATAGGAAATTTTAGATGCTGCAAAAATCTAGCCAAAGCAAAGCAGAAAATAATGAAAACTAATGATTTAAATACCATTCATGCTAAAAATATCCCCAGCGCTATAACTAGAATATGCTTAAAACATGGCATGTACTTAGGATAGAAATTGAGAGGGCACTTCACTAGAACATAAAACAGAAATGATAAAATGTTACAATCTCCTTCACCAATTGCTAAAGTGTATTCAGCCATTCAAGATAAGTTACCCACAACATCAACCTCCATAATTACTAAAATTCCAATTGTTGAAGCCAAGATGATCAAAATAAATTGAAATTTAGAATTTCAATTTAGTTGAAATAAGCAAGCAATAATGAGTGTAATGTGTATTGAAAGAAAAGGGACCATGATCAAAAGAACAAATGTAAAAAATAATTGAGTCCATCAAACGTAACCTAAATCTGATGAAGCTCCATCATTAAACTTTATTGGGAGATGGTTAGTTTTGCTCCTTTCCTGCAAGCCTCAACAAAGTCAGACAAGTGACAAATTGAAGACTACCATATTAATTTTAGACAGAATCAGGATTTTTTTGGAAGTCTTGCAGTGAAAGTGAGCATGAAAAAATTAGGTCAAGTACATCTATTTATTTGATTTATAAACTTTGGCAATACAGTCTTGAGCATTCATCTTCCGTTAAGAATTTAATTGAGATCGATAACAGAAATCAAATATCAAGATAAGTTGCATTATACCTCAACCCCAAAATAATATCTCTACAATTATTGCATAAGTGTACAGCCAGTTTAAGCTCACTTGGACCTAAACTGCTACAGAGCTCAGGAACCAGCCAAAGAAGAGAGACTCGAAAATAAGAGCAGTTTTTGATGGAATATGATTAGTTTGATAAAGTGGCCTTCAAGAGTTAATATGCGGTCTGTTAGCTCAGTAGGTGATGCTATGAAATTTAAGAGGGTTAGCTAGACTTATGGTTTCCAAATATCAAATGACATAAAACCTGAGAGAAGTTTCACCAGTGAAGTCAACATTAAATAGGCAGCTAATCTCATGTAATGACTTAAGCAGTGGTTTCCAATTGTAACGATGGCAATTTGTTACACTGCACATGTATGATCACTTTAAGTGCTGCAAACAAGACTATTTTGCCCGTTAATAGGAGATGAACTAAAATCTTAAATTTTTATTGTCCCATGTTTATTTGTAAACATACAAAGGGCCGATTGATTCCATTTATTAATTTATTTTCCTGGCCTTGAGGCATCAGTGTGTTTTCTTGGCTATCACTTGAAGAGAAGGACAAAGGCAAAGAAGTAGAAGAAGAAGAAAAAGAAAAAGCGGAAGCAGAAAATAAATTCCAAATCTGTCTTCCCTTTGTGGAAAATTTTGAATCACAAAAAAAAAAAAAAAAAAAAAGTGATAATTCTCAATATATCTCAATGTCACTTCATCAAATTATTATGAAACAGCACAGCAAACTAACCGGATGTAAAAGTTCATAATAGTTGATGACAGAAAGGCTTCTGGAGCAAGACATCCCATGTCTGAGTAACAAATTTCTATGAATTCAGGATCATCACTGTGTCCACGGAATTTTATGTAAAAAAATAAATAAATAAAAATAAAATAAAAACAAAAATTAAAAGAATACATGAAGTTATTCAAAGAAAGTCAAATTCCAAATCATCTTTGAGGATATATTATACCTTGAAGGATAGTAGATCCTAGTCTCTGTCATGCTGAAATGAAAAATGACATCAACTGGATCAAATTACTGCTTACCTCCAACCCACATGTTGGCAAGCAGAGAAATGAAAGGAAAAAGTAACTGGAAAACTTAAGTTGAAAGTTCTATTTACCATCCTTCAATTTTATTTGTCTGTTCCAATGACTGTATAAGCTGAGGTTCCTCCTCATCCACTAGCACAAATGTCTGTTGCTGTTAAATGACCATTAGCATGTATTAGATCCATTGACTATTAGCCCACTGAAGTAAATATAAAAAAAAAATAAAGCTTATACCCTAATATTTCCTCGAAACCAGAAACAATATAAAGTGTGGTTTCCAGAAAAAACAAAAAAAAAAAAAAGGGTAATCTATTGTACGAGGCTCCCAAATGATGGGATATAAAGGGTTAGATGTATGCAACCTTAACCCTCCTAGCAAAGAGACTGTTACCATGATTTGAACCAGTACCACAGGTTGAAATGGAACAAGCCTCATTGTTGCTGCAAGACTACTCTTAAAACAACAATTAAAATGAAACAAATAAACAACCATATTGCATTAAGATACCTGAGGTAAACCAAGTCGATCCAATAGAGCTCATTATTTACATTCAATGAACACTTGCAACTTAAGAAGCAAAATTGCCTTATTTAGCTCTGCCATTGTAAGGCTCATTTTCTATCAGTTTAAGATTTTGGAATAATTGCTAACTTAGCAAGGTCAAAGTCCTTGTTCCAAGTTCAAGTCTAGTCATTAGTGTTTGTTTCTTAATTACTGTGGACACTCTATTTTTCTATGCTGCTAAACCTTCTTCAATTATATATGTTGGTCCCTTCAGATGCGAGTCGGGGCTGGACATGGCAGGAAGTGTTAATATGGCTTAATATAATTTTTTTGTTTGGCTCATTTCTTAACAATTTAAACATTTAGGGAAATTACATTTTCTGTTGTATTTATTCCCTTTTTTTCCTTTTCTTGGGATCAATGCTCTAATACCAAGCTATAGAGAGAGAGAGAGATTAGAAGATAATTATTGAATCAATGCTCTAATGCCAAAAACCAAACTAAACCAAGCCTTTTCCCACTAGGTGGGGTCGGCTATATGGATTTGACAACGCCAATCAAATCTGTTTAGGGTCATATCCTCCGTTAGATCCAGGTAAGCAAAGTCATGTTTAATAGTTTCTTTTCAACTTCTCTTGGGTCTTCCTCTTCCTCTCCTACTCCTGGCAATCTCCATGCTTTCACACCTTCTAACAGGTACCTCCGTTGGACGCCTTCTAACGTGTCCGAACCATCTTAATTGATTTTCTCTCATTTTATCTTCAATCGGTGATATTCCTACTTTGTCTCTAATCTCCTCGTTTCCAATCATATCTCTCCTTGTAACCCCGCACATCCATCTTGTAATCCCGCACATCCATCTTAACATTCTCATCTCCGCAACTGCCATCTTCTGAACATGATTATGCTTTACTGCCCAACACTCTGATCCATATAGCAACGCTGGTCTTACTGCCACCTTATAATACTTTCCTTTCACCTTGAGGGGGACCTTTCGATCGTACAAGACCCTCGAAGCACTCCTCCATTTGGTCCGCCCGGCCTGAATCCTGTGACTTACATTAATATCAATCCCTCCATCTTGTTGCACCATAGATAAGCTAAAATAAAAAAAGAGATTGGAAGATAATTATCTCCCCCCTCGTCTCCCATACTATATTTGTTGTAAGAGTTCAAGGTATATACAAGGAAACAATATCACAATAAAATCAAAATAAACTAATTACCCTAACATATCTCTAACAATTTGGGACAAGTTGCAGAAGACTTCTTACCATCGTGGGAATGATAATATGCGAAAAGGAAGAAAAATCAAGTCAAATTCAAGACATTGGCCATGGTAGGTATAGTCTCATCATTGAGAAGCTAATCTTGGTAGCCACAAAGATCATCATTAAGGCCAACAAGAAGCAGAACTATCATAAACTCCTCATATTCTCTAGAAAGAACCTAAACTGTAAGAGACCATCACCAAGTGCCTTAATTGTGCTATAATATTCAGAAAGTGGTCAATCACCCTAGTGAAAAGAGAAAAGTTGCTCATAAGACTCAAAGACTTTCGAAATATTACCCCACTGGGAGAATGAGTCTACCAAAGAATACCAAATCATCTTTTAAGGTACCACGCAAGGCAATAGTGTGTGCGATAGCCAACTCAGGACAATGGCATTTGCAGTTCGCAATTGATGGTAAATAGTGGACTGGGAATTAGAAAGGGAATCCGTAATTTAATGCTCCATCTATCAACCAACAAGGAACACTCTTAACAACATGGGATCAAGTCAAATAATTTGTTTCACTCAACTTTTTCACGGGATATTGACTTAGGAAGACAATTAATTGGCATGACAAAATAGGCAGAGTCTGAGAGACAATAGAAGAATCCCCACAAGTAGTCTCAATAACAAAAATGAGTAGCAGCCATTGGCAAAGGAATGGCATGCACCAAACAACTGTAAAAAAAAAAATAGATAAATAAATAATAATAGCAATAATAATAATAATAATAATAATAATAATGGAACAAGTTGCATCGAAACAAGATCTGAGTAGCATCAAACAATAATGAATAGACCCACAAGAGCCAAACAACAAGTGGTTGTGCACAAGTCTCAAAACAAGCACAAACATGCATAAAACCCAAACAAAGAAAGAAACAAGCGACAAAGGAGCACTTCATATATGCCCAAACCAAGAACAAGAAGCAAGAGAGAAATGTTCAACTTGAACATACCCTAAAAGCATGAACAAAGGACTAAAATAGGTAAAAGTTCAAACTTGGGTCGTAAATTTGGTAAAATCTCGATTTTATAGGTGATTTTTTACCAATTTTAAAAATTGAGAGAATTTTTGGATAATTTTGTCAAACAAAATAAACTTTTAAGAGTTTTAATTAAAATAGACTTTTATAAGTTTTTTTTTTCCTGTTTTCAAGTGATAGACCACAAGCGTTTTAATTGTTACTCTTCCTGGTAGATTTTTCTCTTTCCTATACTATACTAGCTATGGATCAAGCACATTTTTTTTTACCAAATTGACTACCGTAAATTAAATGTAATAACTAAAATGAAAACCAAGAGACCTATAATAAAATGTTACAAATACATTTTATTACACAGGAAACATTTAGAAACATTACCCTAGGAGTTCTTGCGGAGATACAATTCCCACGGGGGAATTTTCCTAGAGATCCTGAACCAAGCATAGGAAACATTTAGGAAGGTTACCCTAGGAGTTCAATTGGAGATTGAATTCCCAAAGGAATTTTCCTTGGAGATTCTGAACCAAGCATAAAGAGCCTTTGACAAGGATGCCTTAGGGTTCTTTTGGAGATCGAATTCCCAGAGAAATTTTCGTTGGAGAAACCTAGAACCCAGCACAAGGGGCCTTGGAAAGAATACCTTGGAGATTCATGCACTGGGATATGGGATTGAAAGAGGGCAGGTCCTTCAACCGCCCGTGGTCTTTTTTTCTTGGTCTTCGTCTCTTCCGTATGTCTGGTACACTACCGCTGACTGCTCAACCTCCGCTGCAAACGCACCATCATTACGACACGTCTTATTTCTCCATGGGATGTTGTAGTTACCGCATGATGATGGTGGAGGCATAGTGTTGAGCAACCGAAATGATCACTTCACTGTTCCACTCAAATTTCTCGTGGCTGTGCAAAGACTGGAGAAGTTTGGGAAGTGATAGTTGACCAAATGCATTTTGAAAGTGGTCGACATTCCCTTTGTGCACATCTTTGCCATTTGTTCTTTTGCAAGAGGATCCCGTACATTAATTGCCCTTCCCCTTAAGCATCATACATAAGACAAAAGATCTTCTCCGCGCTTCCAAGATTCTCGCATCAAGTGAAGAGTACTCAATCTTTCTTCCACGTAAAAGAATTTGGCGTAAAACCTCCTTACCAAATCATCCCAGGAGCTCACCGATTCCACAGTGAGGTTAGCATACCAAGTATATGCCTTGTAGGTTAAAGATTTGGAGAACTCCCTTAACCACAAGTCTTTATCCTCAGCGTGTACTCCGAGATAATCGATGAATCAGACCACATGTTCCCTTGCATTTCCTTTCTTCCCATCAAACTTAACAAACGTCGGAATGGTAGATCCTTTAGGAAGGCAATGATCCAACTCCGACCTACTGGAATAACCGTACTCTCGCTGCACCAACTCACTGACATGGTACTTCAGTTGATCTAGAGTAAACAAAGGTTGCAGATTTTGGGGAACTTGGTTCTGAGTAGAAAAAAATAAGAGTGAAATTAGGTGGAGCTTAAGTGAAAGAGATTGGCTTGAATTCCTTGCTAGGCGGAGAACAAAGCATAAGTTGGTTTGGCAGTAGTTGGATAAACAGGAAGTGTTTGTCTAGGGGTGCAATTTAAGGCAGTGGGGTTAATTTGGGACAACAAAGTCTGGTAATGCCTTGACATTTTGAGTTCTATGGGGTTACATTGAGGTTCAGGTTGTTTTCCGGTGTGGTAGACGGGATGGTTGAGGTTGAGAGAGGAGGCAATGCAGGGTTTTGTTGGAGGGCTTTGAGAGCTTCCATCATCGCCTCTTGGGTTTGTTGTATGGTAGTTTGGGCTTGTTGAACAGCTAGGACTTGCTCTGTTAGTATTTTGACTTGATCCGCTATGTCGGACATTTCTGATGACTCCTTATCTCAAGATTCATTCCCGTTATTGCCTTGGTCGCCGGCCATGATTAATAAGTCAATATTCGTCTCTAGTGGAGTATTTTGTGGGTGGTAGGTCAACCTGGAGAGGTCAAGCCTTCTGAGAATTATACTGACAATTGATAATGGTGGAGTCACCAGAGTCCCCGTGCAGGAGTGAGAATTAGGGCAACCTAGAGCAAGAGAGAGAGAGAGAGAGTGGAGGGCAGTAGTAGTGGAGATGGTGGATGATTCATGGTGAACCCTCCAGAGGAGGAGAGTTTATATAGCTGAAAAAGGAACCCTTTTAGGCGGGAGTCAAGGCTTTAAATTCGTTAAGAGGATATTTAGCCTTAACTTGGCACGCCATAATAAGGTAGACATTCCTTACATAAATCTCTCTCTAGATTGGTTGGGTAAATCCTAACGGTCCCCTAATTCTAGCCTCCAATCTGCTAAATCCCCGATGGTCCTGCAAATTGTTACGTTGTTGGAGATATTCCCGACCTTGTTCCATCTCCGAGAATTCAGATGTCCTGCGAAAATGGTGCTCCCGCAACAACGTGTGTTATACAATGTGGTAGTCTTTCACGTGGCTAACTAACATCATTATCGAAGAATGCGACTATGCCGTAGGGGAGTAAGGGCTGATCCTGGGCCCTCAAGCCGCAGCCCAGGTACCTACACATTTCTAATCTTACAAAATTAAGTTAAAATGAAGTTAATATTTTAATGTTAATTATATGAGTCACGCCAAACATTTTAAAAGTGTCTATTGTATAGTTGGGTGAAATGAGGTATGGAACTGGATATAGAATTTTTTGTGAGAGTTGTTGAGGCTCGTTTTATTGATATGGGTGAGTTTCGTGTAAACATTTTCTTGATGCATGTCTTTGTTCACTTCTCTTATTAATAAAATTCTTTATTTATTTCAAAAAAAAATAAAAGCTTTTTAAATGTAGAAATTCTGCTATAATAAATTACGTTTTCAAGTAAAAAAATGATTTTATGATTCCATTTGCCAGACCTTCATCGATTTTAATAGAATATCGATTGTAACAACACTGAATATGCCAATGCGAATAGAAATCAAAACTACAACAAATCATCGATCGAGTCCAAAGTCACCTACATAAGGCGAGCACAATTGAATGACATTAGAAGACAATGTGCATCACAAGCCAAAAGGAACAACGCACGTGGTTGTTGGATCAAAAACTATCAGTAGCGTGTGAGGGGGTGTGGTAGCTTCAACAACAATGGGACTTGGTCGGTGGTGATCATGGAATAGTATCACTCTGCTTGGCGTTGATGAAGGTCAATGGCAGCAACCAAAGATGCCACAGGCAACTAGGGGCCACTAGTGCTTAGTAGGATTTTCAGGTACATTTTATTGTTTTTTTCTTTATTTTTTCTTGGGTTCAATATTTTGATACTATGTTGGAAGACAAAATAGAGATTGCAAGACAATGATCTTCTCCCCGCTTTCTTATATTATATTTATAATGAGAGCCATAATGACAGCCCACGGTACCAATAAAGAAACCTTATCACAATAAAATCAAAATAAACTAAACTATACTAACGTATCTCCGAAAGTGGTTTAACAAAATCAAAAATTGTTTAAATTGAACATACTATTGAACATGACCAAACAGCAACAACTGAAGTAGTATGCAACTGCACAACCAAGTACCAAATTTGTCATAGTTTGTTGTTGTAGAAGTCACAAATTACACAAGATGAATGCTAGGGGTTTATAAGTGTGTTTGTATGCGTGTTTCTTTCTTTTTTTTTATTTTATTTTTTTGAAAGCAGCATGTGATGTTCACATTCTAAGTTTCATTACATAGAGAGAGAGAAAGAGAGAGAAGAAAAAAAAAAAAAAACAGCATATAAAGAAGGAAATTAGGAAGAACTCACATTGGGCCTCAAATCATTCAAAGGCAGCATTTTCAGAGCCTTCCTCCTATCAAGAAAGATAAACAATCAAAGTTAGCATATTTGTTCAGGTCAAACATTGATAGTACAGAAACCTCCTTTTTTTCAAAGACAGTACAACTACATGGACATCCATTAGAAAGAATTGGAAATTAACACTCGAGTACAACAAAAAATGGCAAATTTCAAGAAAACTGAGGAAGGAAAACGAATAACAATAGCATGCAATCTCTATATATCCTTGGTAATCAAATCACAGAATTCCCCCTTCAACAAGAATTAGCTTCCATGCAGCTAGCCATGAGACAAAAGCCTAGCTAGCAATCAATATTGGCCAACATTATCATCAATGAAGGAGCTACATAAATCTGTATTTTTTTTTTTTCTCTATAAGTAGGCCAGCGGAGAGCAACTAGCATGGGTACCTGTCTGGACATAAGCATGACAGCTCCCTACCTTGCCAAACCCCAATAAAGGATCCAGTTGGTGATGTATGGTGGTTCAGAGTTCCGCTAATGGTATCTAATTCATGGGTGACTATAAGAGCTGAACCCGCGACCAGGTAGAAAGCAGAGAATAGTTAGACTTCCAACACGGTAAGAACAGATAAAACACGTGATACAAATGTGACACAACACGACAATTTTCAAAATTATCAAAACACCGTAGGGAGACATTAATGAATATATATATTTTTTTACAAATTACATGAAAAAACTACTACTTATTCATTTTTGAACTAAAAATGTGTTTATCTTTTATTCATATCTATTTTAAAAGATTTTATTTACAAACAAAATAGAAATTTTTGGCCTTAAAATTCCTTAAATAAAAAAAAAATAAATGATATAGAATCAATATACGTAAATTCATATTCTTATTATTTGATTACAAGTTTCCTTTTCAAAGTTGCAACATATTTCATGTACGTGTAATTTATGAACATGTGTATCTCTCAAGTGTTTGACAATGTTGGCATTTGACAAGACGCCATACGTCATCTTCCTAGAATATCCATACTTCTTAGGTACTTGTTGAAATAGTTTGATATACATTGTCGGGCCCATTTCCTAATAGCTGAAGCTTTTGGGATAATTGGTGACTTAACATGGTATCAGAGCTCTGATTATAGGAGATCCTGAATTCGAATCTTGTTATTTCTCATTTATTATTGTACACTTTATTTACTTGTGTTGATGTACCTGATTTGATTTGGTTTACTTGTGTCTGCTCCACGTGCAAATTGGGGTTTCACGTGAGAGAGAGTATTGAAATAGTTTGATATACATTGTTGAGCCCATTTTCTAATAGTTTAAACTTTTGGGACAATCAGTGACCTAACAGTACTAACCCTCCTCCATGGTTTGACTTTCACCAAGGAGTTCCACATATTGAAATCAACGTAAAGAAGCCTTTATCTTGAGTAGGTTGATTGAAAGCAAGAACATCCACTATGGATAGAATTATGCAATGCAGTCATTTTTTGAAAGGTAGAACTAAGCTAGCATAACAATCTCAAAAACTGAACACATCTAAGTGAATGTCTGATATCTGAGCGCTAAAGAAAGCTGTCAAATGGAAAGCATTACGTAGTTAATTTTACAAATGGATAAACATGTAGAACAAAAGTGCATATATTAGAATGCTAATGTGCATGTCAGTCACATAGGAAGAAAGTGCCCATAAGTTACTTTATATCAGGGAAAGTACTGAGGCACAGCACTTTGAACGAAATTCATACTTCTTAGTAAAGTCAAAAAAAAAAAAAAAAATAACTGCACAAAAAATTTAAGATAAGTAATAAAAGAACGAAATTAAGGAGATCGAAAGAGTCCATACTTCTTAAAGAAAGAGTCAGTCAACTTTTCCTCAATGTGTCGGCGAGAACAAGTAGAATAATGTCCACCAATATGATCACCATCTGATGATATGTGTTTATCAACATTAATGGACAGACCAGTAGGGCAGCAAAAAGGTGATTGCCTTGAAGGTAAAGAACTCTTGTCTCTTTCCCTTGGTGAAAACTTCCCACTAAATCTCATTTTCCGGCTGTCACAACCCCCCAAAAATGATAGTTCTTTTTCAAATGCATTTACTGTCCTACTATCTGCCTGATACATAAATAAAGGAGTTGAAAGCAGTTATATTGCTAGATCAAAAGAATCCTAACAGACTAGGAAAATACAAATATGCAACTTCGGTATTCCACTAACCTTTTCTTCAATTTTTTTGCAAAAATGTGTGGCAAATAAGGACTGTGAAGTTAGTAGAGACGGCAGAGCCTCTTGCCTAAATTTATCGGATGCACCTACAAAGTGACAAACACATTTGGTCCCCAGCTAAGGTCTTTACAGATATTGCAATAAGAGTACTGATAAAGAAACTTCATCTCTGACCCATTATGGGGGCATTTGGCAACAAAATTTTTAGCAAAAAACTACCAACTTTTGATTTTTAAGCGTTTGGCAAACCACCAACTTTTGCCACTTTTCTACCCTAGTACAATAACTTGTCAACTCAAAAGAAACTAAAAGCTGCTAAAAGTTATCAAAAGTTGTTAAAAATTGTCAAAAGTTACCAAAAATTTTATCAAACACCCAAAAGTTGCAAAAAGTTGCTGAAAATTACTAAAAAATGTTATTTGTTTCACCAAACACACTAAAAATTACAATTTGCAACTTTCGGTAAAAAAAAATACCAAAAATTGTTAAAAATTGTGCCTGCAAACGCCCTCTACCTAAGATTTGGCAAACATCCAGATATTAACATCTCAACTCCACTCAACAAAGTCTTATCCCCAAACGTGTTGGGGTCTGCTATATAAAATATTCTTTTCTCCATTCATTTCTCTTAAGGGTTATTTAATCCATAAGATATTTGAAATTAGTTCTTTCTTCACAAATTCAGTCCATGTAAACTTAGGTCTATTTTTTATTTTTTTACACACATATTGATATTAACATTGATGATCCAAAAACTGCTTTGAAATTACTGTAGTTCACTAAATCATGAAGAACAATTAGAAGGCTCCTTTCGAATGGTGCAGGTGTAAATTTAGCTCATTTTGGATGGGACACTGAACTTTCATGATTTCATACCAACCAAAACTTCATCCAGTTTTCAACCAAACAAAAAAAAAACTTCAGCCTCAAGCTCTGAATTGCACGGATATTTCCGATTACAAATAACTCAAGAAGCACGTGTACATAATAATATTGTTATTATATAAACAAAAAAAGATGTGTGCCCTTAACAATGCAGATTCCAAATGTCTCTATAACTTTGTGGCATGGGAAAAGGAAGAAACACTTTTAAGATCAATTCAACAAACAAACGAAAAAAAGTAAGCTGGCGTAAAATAAGTAAATGGCATAAAATAAGTAAATAAAATCTTCAGACCCACCAAAGCTATCTCAATAAAGTAATTCCATGCAAGTACAACAGCATTATGCAGGTACAAGTACTTCACTAATGGATTAGGGGGGGGCTACCCATTCCAAGTTTCCAACCCTTTGCCTTTTTCTTACCACTTTCACTTCCTTAGCAAGCAAATAAGAAATGCCCAGTGGAGTTTGAGAATTTTCAAAAATTTATACATGAACAGACCCCACAGAAGGATGTTAGTAACTGACAAAAAGGCTGCATTAGGATTAATAGAAGAATGCATTTAATGTGCCAGCAGAAAAGCAATCAGAAACTCACCAGCAAAAGATGGGCTCTTGGATTGCTTGAGCTTCTTGCATCCTCCATCGACCTGTCCAGAGTAAATCATGACAAACTTTAGTGAAAATATAAAAGCTGCATTACTAAGACATTGTATATGGCTTCTATAAGCTAATAATTAAATTGACAAGACTTTACGATGGGGTATTTATCTCTAGTTTACAATTTAAATATAAGCCTTTAAGGGTAAAGCCACCAAAACTCACTTGAAAATATATAAGTGCATATTAGTTATTGGGGCATTCGGCTAATTTTCTTCGTGATTCGTGAGATATTAACTGTATTAATATTCCTAAGGGATGGTAATACAGAATTTTCCTAGAATCTTTATTCTAAGTGGATTAAACAAATAAGCTTTTATGAGTCATTTATAATTGGCTGGCTTAATATTCATTTTTACATGTGCAAGACAAAACCTATTATCAACAGAAATACAAAACCTATATAAAACAATGCTTATTATTAAAAGGCTAAGCTAGAATAATACTTAACTCGTGCTTACCACAATAAAACACTCCACAAATTAACACATTTTCATTAAGGTCCACTGTAAATACAATAGAGTCAATAACATCGAAATGTAGATGCACCTCCTTGCATACTCCTGGCATGCTATAGCCCATCCTTCCTTTTTCTTTTGTTTAAAACAAAAAAAAAAAAAATCCCTCTTTGTCTCTCTCTCTCTCTCTCTCTCTATATCCCTTCGTTCAACATCACAAATAAATCAAACTCATACAACCCTTCATCTCACACAGCATGTCCCACACTAGAAAACCCAATGGCTGCTTTTCCCAAGTTCTTTCTGCTTTCTTACATTATTTTGTCTCTTTCAAGCCCATAGCTGCTCACAGTAAGGATGTGTAATCAATTTCTTCCAAAATTTCACTGCTTAAGCTCATAAAAGACCCCAAAATTGACAGTAGTTGCGTTTCTCTCTATTATAAAACTGAAATCGTTGTAACCGAAGTAGACCAAGAAGGGAGTGGAATGATAATGACACAGCACTCTCTTTGATCTCATGGTTTGGAGCAAGCTCAGCTTTCTTTTCACTTGGCATGAGACACCGTATGCAACAGAGAAGAACACCCTATTTTTTGAATGATTTTCACACCTTGACATTAGACTGATTCAATGGAGAAAGCAATGCCCTTGAGGAGAGCCAGCTGTGAAGCTAGACGACTCACATAATATAAAGAGAGGAATGTGATACATCTCTATAAGCAATTCGTTCCTGCTCTTTCCCCATACGATGATGCTCCGTCTCTATGGATTGAGATGATAATCACTTCCCTAAAAACCCTAATATAGTACAAACCTAATATTTATGCTTAAATTGTAATCCAAATCCTTGAAGGTTTAATGGGCTCATCAATAATAGAATCCCTTTTTTTTCTTTTTGAAAAAGATAAGTAATTTTTTTTTTTTCTAACATTTTGAATGAGCATCCTAAGATGCTCACAGTACAATATACAAAGCTACCCAGAATAGATATTAACTCTGATCATCTAAAAAATTTATAAAAGAGCAAATGTCAATGTCCTTTCCTTCTTTAACCCATCCATACAAGTAGCTAAGGAGTAAACTCTTGGTCCTCAGGGAGGTCTTTTTAGAATCCTCAAAAATCCTCCTATTGCGCTCTTTCCAAATAATCCAGAGAAGATAAAAAGGAGCCAAACTCCAAGCATGTTTCTTCCGTTTGTCCAAATCTTGACCCCACCAAAGCAATAGAAGACTCTTGAGATCAATCGGGAAGCACAATCTGACTCCAAAGCAATTAAGCAACAATCCCCACAATTCCACCGACCAAGAGCAATAAATGAAGAGATGGGCTATAGATTCCTCTGCCTTAAAACACAGCGGGCAGCGGTTAGCTAGGCGATATCCACGCTTCTGTAAATTATCCAGTGTCAAAATCTTTCCATTAACTGCACACCACGTGAAGAAAATAACTCTAGTGGGTATAGCAGCTTTCCAAATCTTCAACCAAGGGAAAGAATCTGCATTGCAGCCTTGCAAATAGGAGTAGAAGGACTTTACCGAAAAGACCTTGCTCTTTGCAGGCTGCCAAATCATTGCATCTGGAAGATGGGTTAACTGGACAACGCTAATTAATTCAAGTAACATCAGGAAGCTATCCATCTCCCAGTCATTGACATTCCTTCGAAGTATCACATTCCAATAACCTTGAGTGCCAGCTCCATTGTAATAATCTGAAACTCTAGCTTCTTTATCAGCAGCAATAGCATAGATGGCAGGAAAGATATCTGAAAGACAACCCACACCCAACCAATCTTGCTTCCAAAAGAGAATTCTATCTCCATTTCCAACCTGCCAAGAAATACAGCGACTGAATAACTGCCATTTTTTCCTGATTCCTCGCCAAATACCATAACCATGTGGAGCCGATGCAATAGAAGAGGACCACCCTCCAGACTCTTCCTCATATTTAATAGCAATCAACCTCTTCCAAAGTTTGTTATCTTCAGTGAACATATCTCCAAAGCCATTTCCCTAGTAAGGCATCATTATTCAACGACAAAGATCGAAATCCAACACCACCTGCCTCAACCGTTTTACATACAGTCTCCCAGCTCACTAGGCAATGCTTATGTACCTCCTCGGATCTGCCCCAGAGGAAGTCACGTTGCATCCTCTCCAACTCCTTAATTACTGAAACTGGTGCAATGAATAAAGAGAGGAAATAAGTTGGTAAGCTTGCTAATACACTCTTTATTAATGTGACCCTTGCCCCAGTTGATAAGAATTTAAGCTTCCAACCAGCCAACCTTCTTCTACATTTCTCAAGAATTGGATCCCACACTTGTTTTGACTTATAATGAGATCCCAACGGCAAGCCCAGGTAAGTAGTAGGAAAAGAACCTATCTTGCAAGCCAATAAGTTTGCCAAAACTTCCAGATTGTCCAGTGAGCCTACTGCCATGATCTCAGTTTTTTGGAGGTTTACTTTTAAACCTGTTACTGCCTCAAAACCCAGCAATGTGCAGCGAAGGTGTCCCAGCTGCATCAAATCTGCACCACAGAATATTATAGCATCATCAGCGAAGAGCAAATGAGAGATGCTGAGAGGGGTTCTGCTATTGCCGATAGAAAATCCTTCTATAAATCTAGCTGCCTCAACATTCTGTAACATCTTACTTAGAACTTCCATAACAATAATGAAGAGGAAAGGGGAAAGGGGATCCCCTTGCCTTAATCCTCTCGAAGAAGCAAAGAAACCTTCAGGGGTACCATTAATCAATATAGAGAAACGAGCAGTAGTAATGCACCATTCGATCCAATGACACCATCTGCTACCGAAGCCCAATCTTCGTAACATGTAAATCAAAAATTTTCCAATTGACATGGTCGAAGGCCTTCTCTATGTCCAACTTACACACAACACCTGATTCCTTACTCTTAATCTTAGAATCTAAGACCTCATTGGCTACCATGACAGCATCCAATATCTGCCTTCCACCCACGAAGGCATTCTGAGAAGGTGAGATCAAAGAATCCAGTACATTTTTTATTCTGTTTGCAAGAACCTTGGACAGGAGTTTGTAAACTGCCCCTACCAAACTAATTGGCCTAAAATCTTTGATGTCCACTGCTCCAAGTTTCTTAGGGGCAAGAGCAATGAATGTTGAATTCAAACTTTTAGTAAACCTGTAGCTATGGTAAAATTCTGTGAATAACTGCATCAGATCATACTTGAGGACACTCCAACATGCTTGGAAAAAGGCTGCTGTCCAACCATCAGGGCCAGGGGCTTTTTCACCGTTGAGTTCTTTAAGAGCCTGGAGGATTTCCTGCTTAGTAAATGGCTTCTCTAGTGCCTCAGAATCTGTGGAACTAAGCTGAGAGAATTCAAGCTCATCTACCTTTGGTCTCCAGTCAGTCTCTTCCCTAAAAAGCTGCTGATAAAAGAGCACAATACCTTGTCTTATCTCCCTCGGATCCTCAGCGATTGCACCATTTATCCTTATTCTTTCAATCCAGTTTCTTCTCTTGTTTGCTGAGGCCATCTTATGGAAGTATTTGGTGTTCCTGTCCCCTTCTTTGATCCATTTAACTCTTGACTTTTGTCTCCAGCTGATCTCCTCCATTTTAAGGATTTTCTGCAGCTCCCAGATCTTACTTTCTCTGCAGCTTCTATCCAAGTCTGTGAGCTTTCCCTCTTCATCCAATAAGTCCAGATTTTTAATGTCATTTTCAAGTTGATTCTTCTGTAGGGTGATACTACCAAAGACCTCGTTATTCCATTTTTTTAGGTCTGCTTTAAGACAGGTCAGCTTTTGGACCAGCCTATAGCTTGCAGATCCAATAAAATTGTAGCTATTCCACCAATCAGCTATCATGTCCTTAAATCCTTCAACTTGTAACCACATGTTTTCAAACCTAAATGGTTTTGGCCCCCCGTGTAACCCTCCTCCATCAAGTAGAATGGGGAAGTGATCTGAAGGTAAATCTGATCAGAGTTTTTTGAGTGACTCCCGGAAATAACTCTTCCCAATCAGTGGATATCAAAAATCTGTCCAGCCTAGACTTACTAATGCTATTACTCCAGGTGAATTTGCTTCCTCCCAAAGGCAAGTCAATGCATTCCAAGTCGTTAATAAAGTCAGAAAATATCTTCATTTGCTTGGTTCTCCTATGACAGTTCCATTTTTCTTCAGCACTCTTGACAAGGTTGAAATCTCCCCCCATACACCATGGAACACCCCATCTAAACACTGCTGCTCCAGCCTCCTCCAAGAATACAGATTTTGAGGTATTATCATTTGGACCATAGACCCCTGTGAATGACCAAATTATGTCCTCCTCCACCTGCTGGAACAAACAGGATAGGGAATGATAACCAGCCTCAGAATCCAGCAATGTTAACTTCCTGTTATCACACATCACAATAATACCACCAGATGCTCCATTAGAATCAATAGCTGCCCAATTCACCCAATTACCACTCCACAATGATCTGATGATAGCATCATCAACGTAACCCAGCTTCGTTTCCTGCAAACAAACAACATCCGGGTGCCATTTTTTAAGGGCAGCTTTAACTACCAACCTTTTCTCCACCCCACAGCAGCCTCTAATATTCCAACTCAAAATTCTTGGCTTCATTACTAACATAGTGATAATGAATTCCTGCTCCTTCCTTCACCCATGGCTTCCATTAGAGAAATCTGCTGAGCCCCTCCCCATAAGATAATGACCATTCTAAATTCTTTAGTCCCCGGATACCTCTGCTGGTTCCCCGATGCTTTTTCTTATTCCCACTTTGCTGATTCCTTCTTTTTTCCTCTATCGACTGAAGCAAATCCAGCAGCTTGTCTTCCATATCATTACTGGATATCCCCAAAATTTTCTTGAAGGACTTCATTCTTTTGACGACCCAAGATGATATTTTTTGCTGATCTTGACCACAATCTCCCAGCAAAAGTACATCAGGTTTCCAGTCTTCTGGATTACAGGCAGCGAGGGGAGTACATTCTAGGAGTAAAGACAAATCCTCAGGATCCGATGCAACTTCTATCTGAGATCCTACCCCATAAGAGGAGTCTTCACCATACCAATCTGCATTAGGAGATGTCCAGGTGTGAGTTAAAGGTAAAGATGAGCTCTCGGCCTGATTAAATTTTGTTTCCATCCTTTTTGAACTATATTTCTTCCCAACAAATCTTTCTTTGTCAGGGCTGACCACTGCCAACTGAGAGGGGGCCTACATCTGACTTACTGAATGAACACAGGAAGCATTAATTACTGCTGGACCCTCATAAATATGAGTCGTCTTATTATTGAGAGTGTGACTAAATTCCTGGTCATTCAATTTTCCAAGAATATCAAATTTATTCATTGAATGGCTGCCAGCCTGGTACATTCAAATTATGTGAATCCCTCTCTATTTCCTTCAAGTTTCTTTTATCCTGGATCCATTGAACACTCCCAGCATCTGTTTGGGGTCTTTCGGGTTTCCATGTCTTCTTAATTACCTGGGCTTTTCGGTTATCTAGAGAATTTTCATTCAATGCATCTGCCTCTTTCCCACGCGCCACCTTCAGCTTCTCCTTCGGTGGCCGGAAAACTCCATTGCTAGAGGGAGCTTCCACCCAGTCCACCCATGGCTTCCTCTCGACCCAAATTGGGCAGTCATATTTAGATTGCCCAACAATTATAGGAACTGATGCCGGGACTTGTCTACCATCCCCTTTCACTTTGATTCTAATCCATTTAAAATTGGTTGAACTTTCTCAGTCTTCATCAATTCCTTGAAAGCCTCCACAGAAATTTCCTATACTCTGGAATACATTAAAGTTCCATAGATAAACTGGTATGCCAACAACTTTAATCCAAACAGAGCTATTGTTCCAACCTCTTCTGGAACAGCATATCCAGCTGTGCCAAGGATCCAATAATAAGATAATTACCTTCAATGTAATGGTCCTTCCGTAAAGCCTGGAAAGCTAACTCTTTAGAGGGAAAGATAAATAGATATCTTCCAACTTCTAATTCTTTAACATCAACTCCCCCAGGAAGAGACCATTTCCGATGAACCCAGGATTTGACTTGATTGATATCAGGTAAAAACTTACCAGTATCCCTAAAACTTCCAACCAAACATCTGTTCATGCTGTGACTGCTCATTACTGCGTCATCAAAATTGACTGTTACCTGTTTCTTATCAAAGAAGCTACGTATTTTGTTGCCATTCCAGGCAGGAATGGTAGCAGCCTGTAGATAAGATCTTGAGTCTACCTTCTGCTGTATAGCACTGCCAGCATCCCTATAATTGAATTTTAGATCCTTATTGTTCTGCCCAATACCACCAGTAGTCTGGCCCAAAAAACCAGAATGATGAAGTGTGTGACTTGAAACCTTCTGGCCCAATAAACCATAATGATGAAGTGTGTTACTTGAAACCTTCGGGTTCTTGAAGAGAAATGAATCAATGATCTTGGCCAGAAAAACCCATCCTATCCCTACTTCCAAGTCAAGGATCATGACCCTCCTTCTTCCAAAAGGAGCATTTAAACGAAGTTCAAGCATTCGACCTAAACCATCTAAGATTATTGAGCAGACTACAGTCCTAGCGCCTCCACTGATACTACCCAGCTGTACTGTCGACTGTCCTCCCCTGAGATTTCCAACACATCTCCTGCAGCCACTGCAATTCTTCTGCGTATAAGACCATAACTCGCACATATCCTCTACCTCTCTCCACTATTCTGTTTCCTCCATTAATCTTATAATCTACAGCAACATCCACTCTTACATGATCAACTTGAAAAGACTTCCTAAGGCAGCCCCTCTGCGGAGAGGGTTGCCACCTGCTAGAATTCTTAATGTGGTGCATGTTAGCAACTAGACCCCTTATCAATAATAGAATCCCTTAATACATAGCAACTAAATAAAATGTAATATATAGTAATACCATAAATAAACATTAGCCAATCACCATCTAAGAAATTCCAACAGCATCAAATCATTAATTAACACCTAACAGCCAAGATGACCACCAACAAACCAATGGTCCTAAAATTAATAACTCAAGATCCAACCGATAAAATCACTCAAAATTAAATATTAGCCATCACTCCTTCAATTGAATTATAAATTTAAATTTACGGATTTTTTATTGAAAAATTTTGGTTCATCATAAATGCGAATTTATATATACTCATACATGCATGCACTATCATGCGAAGCCATATACCTATTTGGTCTATCCCAATCCCTTCATATCAAATTTCCAGAATCTCCACCTCCCCCCCCCCCCCAAAAAAAAAAGAAATGTTTCACTTCTATAATTGCTCTTCCAATAAAAGGTAGTTTGATCCACTGCAGCTACCTCTCTTCCTCCATCATCAAATGTCCATCACGCACTGAGCTTCCAATTAACCATGAAAGTGTGGTTTCCCAAAGAAGAGGGTGGGGAACGAAAAAATAGGTTTCTTAATTAGCCAAGTCTGAGTAAGTGCACTCAAAACTACCAAATGAACATCAAACTTGAGACCTTCAACTTTTCATTTCAAGAAGTAGAGATGCACAGACTCTTCTGCTCCATTGTAAACTTAATTTCATACTGCATAACAACGGTGGTATGCCGTTGGCATTCACATTATCTATAAAGACTAATTTACACAATTCACTTGCTTAGTAGAATTGGGTTCATTTCATTTATTCTTCATTAGAGGAATATTCCCTTCATTCAGAATGGGTGAATCAGAACACATTCGGCTGAAGAATTGAATATCCAAAACCTACTAAACCCATTATAAAAAAAAACTCCTAAGCCCTTGTTTGGGAGGAGATGAAGGGGAGGGAAGAGAAGGAAATTGAAGTATCCATTCACCTCTATTAACCAAATTTCTTCCACCACCAATTTGGGGTGTAATGGGTGTAAAAAATTTTTTTAAATTATATTTTTATATTTTGTTCTGGGTATTTTTTATTATTTTCACGAATGTTATATCAAATAAATATATTTTAAAAGGTATAATAGTATTTTTGAACATAGATTTTTTATTTTTTTTCCTCCATTCCGCTTCCGTCTTTCCTAGACACGAAAAAATAATTACCCTCCATTCTCTTTCCTTCCATTTCCTCTGAATTAACCTTATTGCCCTCCCCTCCCCTTCTCTCAAACAAAAGCTAAAAAAAAAACCCTAGACTTATCTAAAAACAAATAGGTAAAGTGGCAAACGTTTTGAAATTTCAAACCAGTAAAGTCCCACAAATTGAAAGAACTCATGTCTCCATATGCGAACACAAAATCAAATAAGGTGAGACGATGTTCATCAGGCTATCAGCATTTGCATTCAAATGAAGAGTGAAAAAGGTGAACCTCTTCTTCTCGACAGAGTTTCCGGCGCTCCTTCTCCTCTTCAAGCCACTCGAGTCTGGCCTCCAACTTCTGACCCCGATCAGGCAATCGGGAATGTAAGGTTTTAATGCTGGATCTTAGCCTTTGAATAACCTTCTCGAGGTCGCCATCCGTCATACGATCGAGTTCGGCCCTCGGCGATTGTTCCTGTATGTCATTTCCCATTGGCATTGGCGACGGTTTCCTATTGGTGGCGTTGGTTGTGGCAACCACCAGAACCGGCGGCGGCTCGTCGTCCCGGCGAGGCAATAGCACCTCCCAGTCAAGGTCTATCGGTCTTTTCTTTCTTTTCTCTTCTTCCATGCATAGGAAGCTATATGTACACGTATATATAGCCCCTTCCACTTTTTTCACGAATGGTCGATGCTATCGGCTCTGCAACTCCCGTCTGTCAGTGAAGACACATAAATGATAAAAAAAAATGGGTTGCAAGTTCGAAGCATAAAACGCTTCATTAATTGCGGGAATGAAGTCGTGGAAGTAGCCGAAATAGCCGTGTCGGTAGTGTTTTCTTGCCGCGGGGCGGGGTTTTACTTGACATCCGCGGTTTGAATTAGCATTTTAAGTTGCAGATTTTCTCTGCATAATTGATTTAGACATTGTTTGGAGGTCTCAAATTTTATAAAAATAAATAAAAATTTTTTAAAAAAATTAATTTTTTACTTGGTAATTATTGTTAATTTTTATTAATTTTTGACACTTTTATACTCTTCATTGAACACAAGAGAAGAGAAATGACAAATAAAATAAAATTTTGAATGCGAGAGAGAGAAATAAAATGAAAAATAATGTGGAGTAAAATTTTCCTTTGATTGTTAGGTTTAAATGAAAAAATGATAAAGGAAAATTTTTATTTTTACTCCTGTTTCACTTAATTTCTTTTTTCTTTCTCTTCAAAAAGAAAAAAAACCTTAAGTGACTAATTTGTCGAGTGAGAACAAAAATGTCGCACCATCTTTTATGAAAATATTGGAACCGTTTGGAGTGACAAAACTTTTAAAAAAAATTAACATTGTAATTCGTGAAATGAAATAAAAAATTAGTAATTTTTAAAGAATTTTAGTATTTTTTATAGAATTTAGACCTCCAAACGAAACATTATAAAAACTAAAGCATGAATTGTACATGCAATTATTGTAAATATATACATATTTATTTTATATATTTATTTGCACCCAAAATATCGGTCCAATAAGATTTAATTACGATATACTATCAGTCAATAACAATTTGATATTTATCTTCAATACGGTTGTAATGATTAACTGATATTTGATTTAACTTTGGAAATATGATTGATTTGCCTTGATTTTGTGAAAATATTTTACTCTAATTATGTGAAAATATTTGGCACAACTTATTTTGATTTTGCAGATATTTTTTGCCAATTTAATTTGATTTTATAAAGATTTTGGTAACTAAATTCAAGAAGGTGGAAAATTCGATGTAAGTTACCTAAATTGCAAACACTTGGGGAAGTTACAGCTATGCTGTGATTTTGTGGAGATATTTTTATTTTTGAATCTGCAAATATATTTTTTCAATTTAATTTGTTCAATTTTGGCAGCTAAATTCAAGGAGGTCGAATGATCGATGTAAGTTATTTTGGAAAGTCACTGCCGTCAGAGAAGTTATAAACAATTGTGGATTAGTGGGGGGACTTCAGAGAAGTTACAATTACTAGAGAAGCTAGAAAACAATTATGGACAAGTGAAGAGTTGCTGGAAGTTTAAGAATTTAGGAACAGTAATATGCATACGAATGAAGGCTGCCAAACCAGCACCATATGACCATATCGGGAACCTCCTAAATCTTTATCTTTTATGTCTTTCTTTTCATTTCAATCTTTCAATGTAATTTTCGTTTCTTTTACTTTAATAAATTGAAATTCAATATGTTAGGAATAGCGTAATTCAATATTTCACTTGTACTCATGGTCTTCGTACTCATATTATTTTGATTCACCAATGGATCACTATTCCCGTGCTTATGCCTATATTTGTATTTTCATCCACCAACGCTTTAATATTTTAACAGAGGAATTAGCGAATTTGAAACCTTTGCGATGATAAGGTAATGGCAATCCACACACTGTCTAATCATCATCCTTTGAGTACTCATGTCTATATCTGTATTTTCATCTACCAACACATTAATATTTTAACAGAGAAATCAGCGAATTTGAAACCTTTGCGATGATAAGGTAATGGCAACCCACACTGCCTAATCATCATCCTTTGAGTTGCTGTAATTCTGGTACGCATGTGCAAATCTACTCATCCAAAACCGTGCGAGAACGTGCATTATTTGCCGGCCAAACTTGTAAAATATAATAATACACATCATAAAAGTACTGGTTTGCAAAAACGTGCATTGATTGTTTGTTCAGTTTTTAATTATAACATTTTTTGAATATTTTTTTAATAGATTTTCACATAGTATTTAAGTTTTTAAATACAAAAGATTTACTACTGTTATTTTTATTTTTTTTTTAGTTAGGTAAGTAGAGAGGGAGAGACTCGAACCCGAGTCAGATAAACGGGTAAAGAAACTCTTAACCACTTGAGCCAAGGCCACCCTTTACTACTGTTATTACCATATGAGTAATTGGTAGGGTAATGTTTTCAAAATAAATTCACCCTGACATGAATTTTCAAAGCAAATAAATTTTGATAATTTCCAAATTTTTTAAAACAAACTTAGACCTAATCGAAAATTGTATACATTTTGATGCAACGAGTTAAGTCTTTTAAGAAATAATCAGTTGTTCTTGTGATGAGGGAGTAAGAATCAACGTATGCAGTTCTTAAATTGTTTAGTTTAGATAGTTTGAGAATGTAATGATTTATCTTGTACCTAACATAATTGGTGTTAGATAGCTCCAAACTTGAAAGCTACCAATGAACAATTGTGAAGTTGCTTTATAGCTTCACAAATATTCATTAATTTTCCACCAACCCTTGATACAGTAGGGAAGCAACAGAGAATATCACAAAGTTTACAAAGTTATACAGAATAAAAACACCATTTAGGTTTAGTTACCCATTCTGCAGTAGGGTAAATTATATCTACCACTATTTGGTTAATTATACATACACCTTTAAACATCTAAAAATTATACTTACCTCTTTTATTTTGAAATGTTATTAACATTAACCCCCTTCCACTAACTCAACCATTAAAACTTAATAGAAAATGTCAAACTAACCAAAATTTTAAGTGTTTTACTTATTTTATCCCTTCTTATCTCATATATTCATTAATTTTTCTGCAAAAATCCTCAAAAGAGTTTTTGGTTTTTACTTGTTATTTATTTATTTTTTTTGGAATTTTTGTAAAGATAATTGAAAAAAAATGCCAAAGAGGCATGGCAAAAGTAAAAAAAACACCTAAAATTTTGGTTACTTTGACATATTTTTTGAAAGTTTTAACAATTGATTTGATAGAAGAGGGTTAATTACAAATGTTGAGGGGAGGTAGGTGTAATTTACCTCCGCAGCAAAGATTGGAAGGCAATAAATCTGGGAAGGGTGAAACATCATATAAACCACCAAGGCATCATCATATGACCCAAAACCAAGCCACAACCGAGCCAATTGCCAGGCCGACCAACAAGAACAACACAGCCACAATCCCAGCAGTCTCCGCGTGTTGGAGCTGGACGGTTCTGGGCACCAAAATCATCAAGACGCTGGTCAGGTAACCATTCGTAAGGCCCAAAAGACAAGTCAGAAACGTCACTGGAATCTCGGTTCGGAAGAATTCAGGACCGTGCAAGCAACCAAAGAAGAGGGGGATAAATAACAATCTTGCAAAAGATGCACCAATTGCAACCTTTGCATTCTCAAGGACATAGAGTGCAGTTAGAGACTTTCCAACTAGATCAAACACATTGTAGCTGGTGATGAGGAGGATCGGGTACCAGTCCTTTAGAGCCCGGGAATGGACGTCCTCAGTGACATAACCAGGAAATATAGCCAATGTCACAACATAGATGATGAGGATACCTACTCCGCACCATTTGACTCTGCCGACAATATCACACAAGGTGGATCTCCACAGCGCCCCAGTCAGGACACCTTTCTCTACTTTCTCGTCTTTTACAGCCTGCTTCTTCAGATCATTATAGTACTTAATGATTGGCAGTCTATGTGCAATGTTGTAAAAAACAATGCATACGATCATCACAACAATGCTGACAATGAAATAGAGATTCGCACTTTGTCTCAAGCCATGGGCATCTTGAGGATATGCAGCTTTGGTAAAAATCCTCAAAAAGGAAACAAGGACACCTGCATTCAATGTGTGAGAGATTAGAGTGCTTCTATTGGAATTTTTACGTATGAAACTTGCATACATGGGCCAACAGAATAATAATGCAGGACACTACTTAGAATGAACATTAGCACCTTGAACCATTCCCAACCCACAAATACATCCAACCCAGGTCCAAACACTTTAATTTGAGTTCAATTTTTATTTACATTACAAATTAAAATTAGTGTTTAGATCATTTAAAAAACAAGGAAGTAAAAACAAGTAGTTTAGCCAGCTTCTTAACGTGAACCCAGACTTATTCTTCTTCTCTTTTCCCCCTCCGAATAAAGATTTTTGGCTAACTTATTTTGTAAGATGGGTTGAGGTTTTTTTCCATTTTTTTTTTTAATTTATAACTCAGGATATCCGAACTAGTTTGTGTTCACCTCGATTAATCTTGAGGTTTTGAAATTAACAAACAAGTAAACCTCCAGTGGCACTGAACATACTCAAATTAGTAGCCATTGGGGAGGAAACCCTAGTAAGATGGGATGGGTTTCAAATTATTTATCAAATAAGAGTAGCATATGAAGCCCTATGTTCAATCCATGACTTTCAAAAAAGCTAGCTTTCTAGCTACTATAAGGCTTGGTTTGGGAAGCAAACAAGCTAACTTTTTAGTAGTTAACTTTTTAACTTTTTGTTAATTTGACATGTTTGTCCTTGAAAGTTTAAAAGAAAATTAAAATATAAGAGGGTTAACTTAGTCATTTTAGAAAAAGCCAAAAAGCTAGTAGCTATCAACTATTTCTTGTCAAACGGAGCCTAAAGGTAGCTAGAAAAGCTAGTTTTTTTTTTTTTTTTTTTTTTTTTTTTTTTTTTTTTTTTTGCGAAGGAAAAAAGCTACCTTTTTAGTAGCTAGTTTTTTAATTTTTTTGTTAATTTGACATATTTGTCCTTGATAGTTTAAAAGAAATTTAAAATGCAAAAAGGTAATTTTAATCATTAGAAAAAGCCAAAAAGTTGAGTAGCTAAAAGCCAGCTTCTAGCTAGCAGTTCCCAAACAGATCCCAAAGTTGAAGTTGTGGGTTGGACGATGACTGAGTTTTATAAGTATTTAGGTTTGTATCATTATTTTAGGTTGTGTTGTATTTATGGATTTGAAATTTAGAGATTCGGTGCCATTCATTAAGGAGAATTGCTCAAATGTACTTTGTGAATTTAGATAAGATTTCATCATGAATTTGATTGGTTTAAGATGGTGCATCTATGATGGATTTGTAACCATTACCAAAAAAAGTAGTTATTTAAAATTGAAATCTTTCGTAATAGTGGCTCTAATTATTTTTGGAAGTAGTGCCTCCACTAATTTGATAGTAATTATCAGAAATCTTCCATGTATTTTGAAACAAATTAACTATATCTCTTATATTTTAATACAATTTAATCTCAAAGCCATTTTATTTGAAATCCAAAGTTATCCAAACGGAGCCTTAAAGTTGTAGGTTGAACACATGGCTTATTACCCTTATTTGGTAAAAAAGTTGTAAATCACAACAACTTTCAAAATAAGATTGCTAATGCCACTAGTTTGAAAAATAAATAACTAAAAATCTTTAAACCTACAATGACAAGTTGCTTCATTACTTTCTGATCTGAAATAAATTTAAACACTTAATTCAGATAATGCAAACTAATAAGTTATTCTGGCTCTCATTCAGATCTATTGTAACCAAATTCACTATTTTTTGGTACATACAGCTCAACATGCCAAGTCAAAAACTTGGTCATGGGGTTTGGGACTAAATTCACTATTTCACAATTGCATAATGCTTCTCCATAGTTAGAAAAACTCATGTATAAATAAAAATATGATTAGACACAGTGAATCCATAAAAAAACAACAATATTGGAACACACATAAATATCTTGCCATGTCTGAAGCTTGGTGACATGCCAAATGCAACATCTCTGTTCACAAAAAAGGCAATGTAATTTTAATGCATGTATATATAAAGGAACTAACAGTTAATGCTTTACCCACTTCAATGAATCCTTCACAACTAAGACCCAACCAACAATATTGCTACTTTTAGTAAACTAACATAACTAAAGATCTTAACTGACACAAATAAGGAAACATTTCAAATAATGGGATATTGTTAGAAGTAAGCAGCATTCTTTGCATTCTATTGGCAAAGATTTGTTCATCAAATCAGTAAGTAAGAAAAAGAATACTAATTAAACAAAGACAAGCAGCATTTTTTTTTTTTTTTTTTTTTTTTTTTTTTTTTGTGGCTAGATCAAGACAACTAGAAGTCAACTAATTAATGATAATCCAAGTTAAGCTATGAAGAATAGTAACAAAGCGAAGCCCTAATTTAAAGAGATCCCAATTCTGTATGAGTATGAAAGTGCAATTACAAACTCACAAGAGCAAAGTAATAGACACCACTTCAAATCCCCAACATGAACCAGCACCATTTATGAAAAATTGCCGAATAATTTCCAAACCCAGAAAAATACTCAAAATCCAAAACCAAAAAAGAAGCCGCATTCAATTGGAACATTACCTGAAGCTGCAGTCCCGGCAACAACCGCCTGCATATACCTCCCCGGCAACTCGCCGGCGGCCCCAATGATCCCGCCCTGGACCAACGCATCGGCGACAGAGGAAAGCGCTACCGCGGCAACAGTCACGTAGAACCCTTCATACAGCCCAGTCCGGCCCTTGATGTAGGCGCCGTCCATGACGGGGACGACGAGGAGGGAGGGGATGAAGAGAGCCAGGCCGACGTTGATCCGGACATACGAATTGGACTTGTGGGCGTAGGCGACTATGAGGAGGAGGGAAAAGACGGCGACGAGCATGTAGACGACGGCGAAGACGCGGTCAACTGAGGCGTCCGGGTAGAGGAAGGAGAAGTAGTCGACGGCGGTGATGAATGCGTTCCAGGGCAGGAGGTAGCCGGCGCCGAGGGTGAAGTAGATGATGTAGGCCAAGTGGAAGGTGTCTTTGGGGATTTTCTCATTTTTTTGGGGCTTTTCGGAGCCGAGGAGGGACGATGACTCCGATTCTCCGCCTTCGTTTGCTCCAACTCCGCCGGTGATTCCCATCGGACTTTTCTGGCTGCTTGGCTTGCCGAGATGGGTACGAAGTGGAGGAATATTTCGCCGGGCCAGGGCAATAATTGCACGTTACGCGAGATCGGTAAGCTAGCGTGCAATTCAAGGGTCATACACGGGTGGGTTTGTTTAAGGGATTGGATGATGGGTAAGTAATACTGCGACGTCCACGTATGATATTGAATAAAAGATGGGATTAATTTTTTATGTGAGATTATTTTTTTGATATTTGGTTCGTGAGATATAAAGTAAGATAAAAAATGTGATATGATATATGATGTGATGAGAAATAATTTTAGACCTTTAGATCTTGACGGGAAATAAATCTGGAGATAATGTATTAATAATACCATAAAAAACTAAGATTACTCATCCAGTCATTTGTCGGACTGCCACTCTAATCCGTGAGATCCACCGAGTAAACAAAAAATCAAACAAACAGTTCACATAGATGAGTACTGCCAATCCAATCCCCATCTCTCATCCACCAAACAAACACAGCCCTTGACTACCCGGAATCATCACGTGTCAGTAGTACCGCTACAGGGTGGCCACCACCGGAAGCTAGCTAGCTAGAGCTTTTTAGGCTTTGTTAGGGTTTGGGAATCGAATTTTTTTTTTTATGAGTTGGAACGTTGAGTTGCTTGCTAAGTATCTCAGAAAAATTATAATGGGTCCGGTGGTCTAGTTTGGCTCACTGCCTCTCATGGCTGCTCCGCAGCTCGGGCTTTGGTCCATGGCGAAAATAATAGGTTGACTCTCCCACGTCCGGAGAGTTTAGGTGCGTGATTGTGTGCTTGAGTCCCATCATTTCAACTTCCTGAGTTGAACCTGGTTGTGTGGTAAAAATTTTTAAAAAAAAATTACTAAAAAGTTAAATTTTTTTCTTTTTCAAATATTAAAAAAATTATTTTTTAATTTTTTTTATTAATTAGATATTTTTACCCTTTATGATTTGAAAGAAATTTAAAATATAAAAAAGTATATTTGATCGTTTAAAAAAAAATTGAGTAGTTAGCACTTTTCAAACGCAATGTTTGTTTAAAAAAAAAGTCAAAAAATTGTGTTTATTTTTAAATTTTCTTTGTCTTATATGATTTTTTTATTAAAATTAATTTTTTTTAAAAAAACTACAACTTTTAGAGTTGTTTACTCAAATAGATAATTTTTACTTAAATGAGCATAATTTTTTTTATTTTTTTTTCACGAATGTGATTAATAAAACTAAAAGTTACAATTTTTAAAAAGAAAATTAAATTTTAGTAGAAAAAATCATATAAGATAAAAAATTATAAAAAAAAAATTAAAAACCAACTTTTTAATAACCAAACCAAGCATTATTAGCTTGTAATTGTGTATAAAATAAATTTACAGGCATACCCGAAATTTCAAATTGTAATTTTATTAGAGTAATGAGAAAAATGCATTAAATGATTTTTTCGTCAATTATTTAAAAAAATTAGGGATGGCAAAATCAACCCAAACCCATCAACCCGCCCAATTAAACTCATAATGAATGGGTTTGGGTCCTATTATTTTACTAATTGGGTTGTAATTGGGTAACTTATAAAACATTCATTTTATAAACGGGTGCAATTATATTGTGAAATGAAACCTGTTAAAACACCCATTTAAATTAAAAAAATTAATTTAATCACTCTCTTTACACTGCTTTCTCTCACCTCTCTCTCTCTCTCTCCAGAGAGAAAAAGCACACACACACAAACACGCACGTACGCGTGCACACCCATGCACATGCAAACACACTCCCACGCACATACAAACACACTCACACACACATGCGCGTGCGCACGCACCCACACGGGCATACACGTGCACACACGCACCTGCGCATACATGTAAACACATCAACACACAAGCACGCATACGCACACACCCCACGCCCATACACGCGCACACGCATGCACCCGCACACACACCCACACACGTGCGCGCTCACGCATGCACGCACACACGCGCATGCGCACTCTCAAGCACGCGCGTGCGCCCACGCACACGTGCATGCACACACACTCGAGCACGTGTGCGTGCACACACACACACACACACACACAGTTGTTGATTTAAAATTGAATAAAAAATAAATCGGTTCGTATAAATTCGAAATTAACTGAAAATTATAAATATAATATATAATATTATATAATATGTATAATATTATATTAATTAAAATAAATATTGATGTATTTATATTGAAATAAATTTTTATTTATTTATTTTAAAGTAGGTTAGGTTATAAGTAAATGGGTTGTTATATGGGTTTATGGATTTGTAATAACCCATATTCAACCCGCTCATATCTAACCCACCTTTTAAATGGGTGGATTTGGGTTACACCCATTTAATCTCTAACCCGTTTAAACCCATCGCTAACCCACCTAACCCGCCTATTTTGCAACCCCTAAAAAAAATCTATTAAAATACATAATTATCGCAAAAATATTATTAGTATATTTTTTGACTCCCCTTGTTTCTAAGTTTCTTCAATAGATGGGGCCTGTAACATATAAATGTTAAAAATTATGCAAAATTATAAATGTAAAATAAATTTTATTTGAACTAATTAAAATATTTTCGTATAAAATGTTGTAACTAATATACAATTTCATTCCTTATATTATAGTATTTTGCACAAAAATATTTATTTTTTGTAAGACTATATGTAAATTTTGGCTATAATAAATGGCATTAAGGAAAATTTGTTTCGGCAACCTAAAAGTAGAAGATGCAAGAGTAATTTTTCAAACTTAAATAATGTATTGTCTAAGTTTTTAAGAAATCTCATGAGAACGCAATGTAATTTATAATCATTTGTCAAGTGATGAACAAGAAAAGCACCAAAAGGAAAAGTTAAATCTTTTATATTATGTTTGGCTTGAAGGATGGAAAAGTGAAAGAAAAGATAGAAAATCAGAGAGAAAATTTTTCTTTTATTTGAGGATGGAAAATTTTCCTTCTTCAATATTGTTTGGTTGGGAGGACAGAAAAATTTGAAAGTTATGTATATATATGTGTATATATTATAATTCAAATTTTATATAAAAAATTTAATTAAAAAAATAGATTAAATTATTTTCAAGAAAAAAATTTCTCTTCACTTTTTTTTTTTTTTTTTGGGTAAGTCCTCTTCACTTTTTCCTACCACTTTTCCTCACACTTTCCTTTCCCTCCACTTTCTCCCCAACTGAATAAGGAAAAATCACTTTTCTCTTTCATTTTCCTTCAAACCAATATATATATAAATATATATAATGGATCTGACTTATTTTTGAATTAATTTTTATATAAAATTTTAATTATGATATATATACTCGTATATACATAATTTTCTAACATTTTTCTTTCCCCAGCCAAACAACATTGAGGAAAGAAAATAACATAACATTGGGGAGGAAGACTTGAAATTGCAGTTTGAATAACATATTTCTGCAACTTATATATTCAATTTGATTCTCCCATTGAGTTTGGCATCGTCAGTTTCTGCTACGAGAAATTTACTAATGTCCAGGCTACAAAAATATAGTTATATATATATAAAAAAGAAAAAAAAACTTTCATTGGGCAAATTCATTTGAACAGCCCAATGAAGATTTTTTTTTTTATTAGCTATGTTTTGATAGTGTAATCTTTAGTAAATTTCTCGTAGCAGAAATTAACAATTCTAAAGTCAGGCTCGTTTGGCAATCCTAACAAATACTATAAATCACTATAAATCTCTAATAACTCTCATACTTATAATTTTTTCATCATTATTAATTTTAAAAAATTTTAATATTTCACTAAAAAAATAAAAAATCTGGAAGTAAGTTAATTGAATGCGTAAATTTATTTTACAATCATATTATTCGTGTCGAAAACTTTTAAACGAGTACTATTGTTGTTATTTTATTTGAATTTTTTGAATTCATGAAAACGAATCTAGAAAACTATTTTCACAGTTTACTACTATTCAGAAAAAAGATGTTAAAATTAATTTCAAATCATATTTTATTTCAGTTTATTTCATTCTTTCTTATTGCAAACCGGGCTCAACGGAAGAATCAAATTGAACGCGCGGGGCTTAAGCGGTAACGGAATCTCTTTATCCTTGAGTTAATGCACACTGATCCAATGATGAAAAAGTTACGGCACTTCCCATTATTAGCAGGACCGCTGTTATTAGGTGCCGTTTACAAATCTAAATTTTGATAAATTTTAATGTTTTTTAATAAAAATTTATTAATTATAATTTTTAGTATATTTAATATAGAAAGTAATAATTTTTAGTAATTTTTAAATGTTTGATAAAATTTTTGATAATTTTTAACAACTCTTAGTAACTTTTGATCATTTTTAATAATTTTTGAAAACTTTTGATTTGATTAAATTATTATAAGTGAGTAGAAAAAGGTAGCAAAAATTGGTTTTTTTTGGCCAAACACTCAAGTTGCAAAAATTTAGTAGATTTTTGCTAAAAATTAGTAGTTGTAAGAAGGTCCCTTAATCTGTGAGTTTAAGGTCTAATCTTATTTTAATATATATATATAATAAATAAAAATGTTAGGTGCATTTAAAGTAACAATAATTAATAAAAATTATAATCTTATACTTTATATAATAAAAGAAAAAGTTAAAATTTTTAAAAATTTTAAAAATCTCTTAATTAAATTTAGTGCGCCAAAACTTCAAGGCAAGAAAAAGAATGCCCCCATATAGTTGAGAAGTACGAGCGGACATGGCTTAATTTTGACGTAACGTTCGCTATCACAATGTCGGTATCATTAACACAAGAAAAATAAATTAGCGCACGTAATGAATTAAGCGGATTTTTTTTTTTAATTTCTTTCCTTTGCGTTCAATATTGGCCATATTTGATTAGGTTAAAAATTACCGAAAGTTATAAAAAGTTACAAATATTTACCTATTTTTATTAACTTTTGTCGTTTTATTTTTCATGTATTTATTTTTAAAATTTAAATTTTACAAACTTTTACAAAAAAAAAATACAAAAAACTATAAAAAGTTATCTACTTTTCTCACTTTTTTAACATTTATCAACTTTTCTTACTGTTTTTTTACTAAAATCGTTGAAACGACTTGCTTTATACTGTTTCAAGTTCCAACAAATTATTTTGATTACTTTTGATTAATTTTTTAAATACTAAAAAATACTTAACATTTTTCATTTTTTTTAATTTTTAATTACTTTTGATCATCCAAACAGTCCGATTATTTTTTTCATCTTTATCCCGACTAGATACATATATATATATATATATATATATACGCATGGGCGGAGCCAGCTTGGGCATTATTTTTTCATCTTTATCCCGACTGCATACAAATATATGTGCATGTGCAGGGCCGGCTTGAGCTGAGGAGGCACGCGCTCATCCTGAAAATTTTTTATTATTTATTACTTTTTTATCTTCTTATTAACATTATCAATTGTATCTACTTAAAAAAAAGAAAAAAAAAATTTAACACAATATTAATGGTGTCCACCTAAGAAAAAAAAAAGTCTAATATTAATTGTACTCACTTAATAAAATAAATAAATTTTATCCTCATACAAATTAATACAATTGTACCAACCTACTTAATATAATAAAAAATTATCGAATTTTATCTTTTTTTGTCAATAAAAATTTTATATAGTATATAACACTTAAATTATTTGTGTGTGCTCATCCACGTCCAAATTCCTGACTCTGCTCTTGTGTGTGTGTGTGTGTATCCTCTCTTATGGATGTTTTTTTAATTCTTCATTTATTTATGTTTGTGCAATTCAGGAGCGGATCTAGAATTCTTGTTAAGGGGTACACGATTTTTTTTTTTAAATTTCATTACTAGGATTTTTATTGGGGGCACACAGCTTTTTTTTTTAAAGTTCATTACTTAATGATATCTTGTCTAAGGGGATTTTTGTTGATTATTCGTTGGAATTCAATGAGGATGATTTTTTTTGTCACTTTTCTTTTAAAATATCTGATTTTGTGAATCTATTTTGTCTTTGTCGACAACTGTTGAGTTGGTAGTTTGAAACATAAAAAATATTAAGATAAAGAATAATTTTGTAATTATAATAATTTAAGAGAGGGATATTTTTATTTTTTTACCTTAAGGGAACACTTAATCCCCTTCCCTCTTAATAGCGACGCCTTTGGCTCGTGGCACATGCACTTATGAGTTACGACAAGATTAGTAGTTTAATAATAATACAAGGAAGGCCAACAACTCCCGTTATAAATTTTTTTTGTTTTTACTTTACATTTATTAGCGTGCACATAACATAGAATACGGCCGCCCAGGTGGGACTGTTTGCGCAAAATCAATTTGGAGGAGACAAAGCATGCGTTGTCATTTTTGGCCATATTTGACTTTGGCATGTGCGACAAAAAAATATGGCTGCCAATTTGTGGACTCTGCTCGTATTAAATTTGACGAAACAAATTGACGTCGGATGTGAAATTCATTTTGTATATCCATTATTGAAAAAGTATTTTTTCTTAATTACAAAAATTATCATCTTATGTTAGCTCCGTTTGATTTATAAATAAATAATAAAAAATTTTATAAATCTCTGTTAATTTTATATCATATTAATTTTTTTTTCACTATACGAATTACGAACTCTCAATTTATCTCACTTTTTATCACTCTAAACACATCCGTTTAAACGTGACAAATGAAGACTTTAAACGGCTACCTGTGATCTACTGTCTTAAAATAATCGTTAAAAGATTTAACGCCTGTGATTTGCCGACCGCTACCAAACGGTCATCTTTGATCTTTCACTAATTGCTCAAGAGGTCCTTTTATGCTTTTCTTTCTTTCTTTTTTTTTTTTTGAAGCAATTCAAAAAATTATTCAGTTTATATAATAATCCATGTTGGGCAAAATAATACTAAGATGTACTTGTGCCGAACAAGTGTAATCTGGCTCCACGTGACCCAGTGCCGAGCATACTCGTGTGAGCCACATAGTCATTCGCCGAGCACGCTCCGTCGTGACACGTGGCGTCCTGCCGAACAACTGATTAATGGCACGAGAATTCCACGTGAGTGTTATACGTGAACACATGTCTCAAAGTTAGTGTTCCAAAGAATACCCAGAACCTCAGCACCAACGAACAGTGTGTTGCTACGTGGCTATAGCCGAGGATCGCGATAGCTAGTTTGCTCGGCCCATCCATTGGCGGCTAGTAAATGCTGAACCTGGGACCCACAGCCTTTAAAGAGGGCTCATGACCATAAATGCACCATAGTTAAGACTGAATTGGGTATTTGTCTCTGAGGAAGTAACTAAATCAGTCCATCTCGTCACGAGTAGTTGGCTGATGTGACAGGAAGACAGTCTGACCCTGAAATTTTGGTTGTAATGCCGTGTTAAGTCGCCAGAAGCATTAAATGAGAGGCATGGTGTATTAAATGAGGGGTTTGAGACATTAAATGAAGGGGAAGAGTATTTAAAGCAAGGATGGAAGAGAGGGACACGGCAGTGTGCGTAACGTCAAGTTGCAAGTATGCTTTAATCATTACTCGGACTACTATAAATAGGATATTCTACTGAACCACAGGGGTAAGCTGACTATTGCCAACTTAAGCTTTTATTCACTTCCTCCCTAAAAATTTCTTTCTTTGAACGACTTGCTGACTTAAGCATCGGAGGGTTTTCCGGCCGTCACCTTTCTTTCTGTCTTTGTTCGGCAGGTCGGCGATTGCATTTCCGGTTGGTGTGGTCAGCAGTTCTGGCGGTAATTTTTGCTGCCGAACATTTGGCGCCCACCGCGGGGCTGCGTTGTTTAGCCCAGTATTGTTGTTCACCAGCTTTTTTCTTGTTTCTTTGTCAAGTCTTTAATACTTGTCCACATAATGACTTCGGGAGGAAACACTACCACACCACCATCTCCACGGGCAGGGGACGGTTCCACTCCTGCCAAAACTAAAGGGAGTGCGCTGGTTATCCGGACTCCAGGCCTGGAACATGCCAGGAGAAGAAAAATGGAGAACCCTGAGGTACTGAAACGGAGAGAGGAGTTGATGGCTAAGGCCAGTGAGAAGTAGGCAGAACTGGAGGAGATTCTGCTGGAATTAAGTAAGGAGAAGGGAAAGTCCACTGCTAGACATGCAATCGATTCTGATCGATCTGACTCAGAATCTGACGAAAGTTACGATGCTCTTTACGAGGACCCCACTGATGGAGACGACGGGGACACCCATGAACAAGAGGAGGTGTGTTCTCGCTCACGACGTGATGTCACTCCTTCTAAGGGCTCGCGCCACGCTAAATCCGTTGTGAAACGTGACACGAAATCTGATGCTGACATGCCCACCAAAGTACATCACCAAAGGAGTTCCTCGAAAAAGGTGCTAGAGGCACACTCAGAAGAAGCGGATAGCTCGGACCAACAAGAGCTGACTTTGAAGCGTAAGAAAGCGGAAAAGGCAAAGGTAGAGGAGTGGGGGCAAGCAGAGGAATGGGGCGCTCAGGGCCAGAGCACACGCATGATGGCAAGGAAAGCCCTGGGGCGGATCTCTACTTCCCCATTCATCGATGAAATAATTGATGCGGAGCCTCCGGAGAAATTTCAAACTCTGAGACTTAATCTCTATGATAGGAGAACTGACCCCCTGGCCCACTACCGTCATTACATGCAGGCCATGACGTTATGGAGCAGCAACGACCACCTTATGTGCAGAGTATTCCCTTCCAGTTTGGGGGATACAGCGCTTCAGTGGTTCCATAAATTGCCCCCTAGCAGTATACCTGTTGGCAGCAACTGGCAGAGGAGTTCGTCACTCGGTTTTTGGCCAACACAAAACAGCCCAAAACCGCTGACGTTCTCCTCACGATGAAAAGGAAGTCCGGGGAATCGTTGAGAGATTATTCCCGCCGCTACCTGGAGCTCTACAACGAGGTGGGAGAATGCTCAGAGCAATTGGCCGTTACCTCGTTTAAACTGGGGTTGCGGAAGGATGATAGGCTGTGGCTCTCCTTGACCAAAAAGCCTGCGGCCAACATGTCAGATCTTATGTGTCGGATCGAAAAGTACGCCAAGGTGGAGGACGAGACACAGCCGGCCGAGCAAAAAGAAAGGAGATCCCAGGGCCAGAGAGGAGATAAAAGTCGGGGAGGAGGCTGCCGATTCGTAGACGAAGAAAAGTCCGTTTTCGAAGCGGTCAATACGGTGTTCAAGATACCGATTTTCAAGATCCTCCCTCAAATAAGAAGTAAGTCGTATTTTCGATAGCCCAGAAAGTTGCCAGACTTCCCTGGAAAAGAGAATTCCAAGAATTATTGTGCGTATCATCAAGACAAGGGGCATCGCACCAGAGCCTGCCGATCGTTGCGGCATCATCTGGAAGAATTGGTGCGTAAAAGCCACCTTAAAGAGTTCGTAGATGAGGGTAGAACTAGAGAAGCAGCCCCACAGGACAGAGAGCCAAGGAGGCAACGAGAAGAGACCGCCGGGGAAGAGGCTGTCGAGGAGGTTCAACCCCCACCAAGGGCCAGGGCACGTAGAGATGTCCCAAGACCTGCAGTCATCCACGTAATCCATATGGAGCGGCGGCCCCAGAGTGTCATCAATCATGCCCCTAATCCACCAAGTAAAGAAATCTTGGGCGTTGCGGGTCAGCCGAACAAGCGTCCGAGGAAAGCCGCCATGGAGAAAATCACCTTTCATAAAGATGAGCATTCTGGTGTTCAATTGCCGCACAATGATGCCCTGGTGATCACTCTGGGCATGTTCGATTCAGAAGTAAGAAGAATTCTGGTGGATGCAGGAAGCTCAACAGAAGTCATGTTCCTGAGCTTATTTAAGAAGCTCGGATTAACTGAAGAGGATCTGGAACCGGCAGAATGCCCGCTCATTGGATTCAATTCTGCTTCTGTCTGGCCTCTGGACAGAGTTGTCATTCCTGTCCGTGTGGGTCCGGTGGAGCAAGAGGTTGAGTTCACTGTTGTGGATTCCCCTTCTTCCTACAACGCTATAGTAGGAAGGTCGTGGATTCATGCTTTGAAGGCGGTCCCCTCAACCTACCACCAGGTGCTGAAGTTCCCCTATTGCGGGGAAGTGATTTCTATTTTTGGGGATCAAAATACTTCTCAAAAGTGCTTCTCTGCAGCCCTAAAATCCAAGACTATCCCCGAACAAGTCCAACTGACGGAGCTACCCGAGGGCGCCCCAAAGATCGATGATGTCAGTGGTGATCCACAGAGGAAAGCCATAGAGGGCTTGAAGAAATATCAGATTGGCCCGACTGAGAATGATAAATTCTTCCTGATCGGCACTAACCTGAGCGCCGAGGAGAAACTGGAGCTAACGGAGATGCTCTTGAAAAATATTGGAACGTTCGCCTGGACTCCACATGAAATGCCAGGTATTTTCCCTGAAATCATGACTCATAAGTTGAATGTGAATCCGGGGGTAAAACCTGTGGTACAAAAAGCAAGGCGATCAGCTCTCCAACATGCAGAGGCGGTCATAGAGGAGGTCGACCGACTGTTAGAGACGGAGGCCATCCGGGAAGTCTCATACCCGGAGTGGTTGGCCAATACAGTCGTGATCAAAAAGAAGAATGGGAAATGGAGAGTTTGCGTAGACTACATAGACCTGAATAAGGCCTGCCCGAAGGATCCATTCCCCCTGCCAAAGATCGACCAACTCGTTGACTCAACCACTGGATGTTCCAGGATGTCGTTCCTAGACGCTTACAGGGGATATCACCAGATCCCCATGTTCGGCCCTGATGAGGAGAAAACTTCTTTCATAACCCCTCGAGGCATATACTGTTACAGAGTTATGCCATTCGGACTAAAGAACGCTGGAGCCACCTATCAACGGCTAGTTACGAAAATATTCAAAGAAGACCTCGGACAGACGATGGAGGTCTACATTGATGATATGGTGGTGAAAAGCAAGGAGCCGAACACTCATCTCCAACATCTCCAGCATGTTTTCTCTACCCTTGATCGGTATGGGTTAAAATTAAATGCTGCCAAGTGTGCCTTTGGAGTTGGCTCGGGTAAATTTTTGGGCCACTTGGTGAGCAGAAGGGGAATTGAGGCTGATCCCGATCAAATACGTGCCATCCAATTTGTTTCTCCTCCATGCACTAAAAAAGAGGTCCAGAAGCTCACAGGAATGGTGGCGGCGCTCAATCGGTTTATCAGTAGGTCATCCGACAAATGCCGACCATTCTTTAGACTGCTCAAAGGGGCCAATAAGATGCAATGGGATGCTGAGGCCGACGCGGCACTGGAAAAGCTGAAAGAATATCTGACAACTGTCCCGATATTATCAACACCGCAGCTGGGGGATATTTTGCAACTATATCTGACAGTCTCAGAACATGCAGTCAGTGCCGTCTTGCTGAGAGAGCAACAAGAGAAGCAGCATCCTATCTATTACGTGAGCAAAACAATGTAAGGGGCGGAGACCAGATACCTTCTCCTAGAGAAGCTGGCCTTGGCATTAATAATGGCATCCAGGAAGTTAGCCCATTACTTCCATGCACACACCATTCAGGTAGTCACCGATCAGCCAATTGGCCATGTTTTAAAGAGGGCTGATGTGTCTGGCCGGGTGGCAAAATGGGCAGTTTTCCTCGGTGCATTTGACATAAAGTTCATTCTAAGAACCGCAATAAAGGCTCAAGTCCTGGCCGATTTTGTAGCGGAATTTACCACACTAGCCTGTGGTCCAACAAAAGAAGTATGGCAAGTTGAAATAAAGTCTGCCCCAGCCGAACATGATGAGGCCGAACAACCTTGGCAAATCGAGGTTGACGGATCTTCGACTAAAAAAAGAGGCGACGTGGGCATAGTTCTGACTACACCAGAGGGGGTCTCGATAGAATATGCAATAAAGCTCGAGTTCGAGGTCACTAATAATGAGGTAGAGTATGAAGCTCTCCTGGCTGGGCTCGACATTACTCGGCGATTGATGGCAAATGATGTTGTAATAAGGACTGACTTTCAGTTGGTTGCTAACCAGCTGAAGGGTGAGTATATGGCTAGGAGTGAGAAGATGGCGAAGTATTTAGAAGTGGCAAAGAAGAAAATTGAAGGCTTTAATAAAGCTAGCGTGGAGCTCATTGGCAAGGATCATAATGCTCACGCTGACGCACTTGCAACGCTGGCCGCCTCTTCTCGAATAAGGCTAACTGATCAGGTTTTCATGGAAGTTATAACGAGGCCAAGCATAACGAAAGATGATGAGGTAATGTGTGCTGACCTAGCCCCATCTTGGATAGATCCAATCATCACTTACCTGAAGGACGGGACACTTCCCGAGGACAAGATAGAAGCAAAGAAGCTAAGAATAAAAGCCGTCAGGTTTTGGCTCTCTCCTGACCATAAGTTATACAAAAAGTCATTCACAGGCCCCTATCTTCTTTGTGTTCATCCTGACAAAGTGCAAGACTTTCTCTACGAGCTTCATGAAGGGGTCTATGGAGCACACACTGGGGGCAGATCATTGGCGCACCGAGCAATCACTCAAGGGTATTGGTGGCCAAAGATGGGGTATGACGCTCAGGCCTATGTTCGGAGATGCAAGAAATGCTAAAAGTTCGCTCCCATTCCTCACCAGCCAGCCCAAGAACTCAGCCCGCTTACCAGCCCTTGGCCGTTCGCCCAATGGGGACTCGACATTGTGGGACCCCTGCCTACTGCTTCGGGAAATAAAAAGTTTTTAGTGGTCGGTACCGACTACTTTACTAAGTGGGTGGAAGCAGAACCCTTAGCTCACATCAGAGATGCAGATACCATTCGATTTATCTGGAAAAACATCATTACCAGGTATGACATCCCTAGGACACTTATTTCCGACAATGGGACGCAATTTGACAGCGCCCCATTTAGGGAATATTGTTCTAAATATGGAATCAAAAATATTTACTCTACACCAGCTTACCCCCAGAGCAATGGTCAAGCCGAAGCTACGAACAAAGTCATTCTCAATGGGATCAAGAAAAGACTGGAAGCGGCAAAAGGGAAATGGGTGGATGAATTGCCATCAGTACTATGGATGTACCGAACGACCCCTAGAAGATCAACCGGAGAATCTCCCTTCTCTCTGGCTTACGGAGTTGAAGCCGTCATACTATTGGAAGTTGGCCTCCCGAGCATCAGAACTCTATCATTTGACAGAGGGGAGAATGATAAAGCTATGGGAATAAGCCTGGATCTAATCGATGAAAGAAGGGAACTGGCAACACTAAGGTTAGCCAACTACCAGCAAGAGACAAGGAAGAAATTTAATAAAGAGGTTAGATATGTAGAATTCAGCATTGGTGACTGGGTGTTAAGAAAATTGATGGGGAGCAGAAAAGATCAAACCGAAGGAAAGCTTGGAGCAAATTGGGAAGGACCATTCCTCGTCTCAGAGGTGCTCGGCAATGGTGCCTACAAGTTAACTGACATGGAGGGAAAGCCAATCAAAAGACCATGGAATATAGCCCATCTGAAGTTGTACTATCACTGATTTTTGCTGTACATTTGTTGATTAAAGACTTTGTACATCTATTGAAAAGCGATTCTTTTGTAAGCAATCAAAGCAATTTCAAAAGTTTGAGATAACTCCCTGCTTAGCAAAAAGACACCACGTCTCTTTGAGTGGTGGCATGGAAAAGAGCCATGCTCGGCTTGCCGAGCATTGGTACGAAAGAATGCCACATCCCCTTCGATGTTGGTACAATCCTGGTTTATTTACTGACCAGAAAATTCTCTTTAAACTGAGATTCAATTCCTCAGTTTTCTGAAAAGAATTATCAAAAGAAAGCCATGCTCGGTTCGCCGACCATTGGTACAGAAAGAATCCACATCATTTCTGATGTTGGTCCAATCCTGGTTTATTTACTGACCAGGAAATTCTCTTTAGACTGAGATTCAATTCCTCAGTTTTCTGAAAAGAATTATCAAAAAAAAGTCATGCTCGGTTCGCCGACCATTGGTACAGAAAGAATCCACATCATTTCTGATGTTGGCCCAATCCTGGTTTATTTACTGACCAGGAAATTCTCTTTAGACTGAGATTCAATTCCTCAGTTTTCTGAAAAGAATTATCAAAAGAAAGCCATGCTCGGTTCGCCGACCATTGGTACAGAAAGAATCCACATCATTTCTAATGTTGGCCCAATCCTGATTTATTTATTGACCAGACACGCTTTTTTAAGCTAAGATTCAATTCCTTGATTTATTAAATGGAAAGAAAAGAAGCCACGCTCAGTTTTCTTAGCGTTGGTACAATAGAAGCAAAAGTTCTAACAACACAGAGAAATATTTCGAAGAAGCTCGGCGCTGGTGTGCAAAAGCCCTTATATCATAAAGATTCACTTCTCCGATGCTCGGTATGAGATTAAAAAGTGAAGTTTTGTCAGAAGGTAGTTACCTCCGTTATTATATGAAAGCTGGACGACAGCCGAACTTATTCAGGTATGTGAGATTTATTAAAGTTATGCCTCTTTAGCAAAAGCTTGAAGTCATTTGATGAAAAGCAAACTACTACATGAGCTTGTTACCCTTGAAAGACTTAATGTTTAAAGTGTTTCTGTTAAGAGTTATGGTTGCTCGGCAAATTGGTACAAATCCATTCACGGTACATACTTCAATATAAAGCATAAAATATATAAACAGAAAGACAGACTCCCAATAGGAGACAATTCAAAAGCTTTTATTATATGTTTCAGAGTACAGTTACAATATATTTTACATAACTATCAACTGAAGAGGCTATCATAAACCTAAGATGGGGCATTAGCATTTGTTGTAAGGGTTTGTAGCTATCTCATGGGAAAAAACGTCAAGGTACTCCTCGGATGCATTCCTTACAATTTCGTCAGCAAGCCAGTTAAAGCATTCTCCAATCAATTCATCAGCAATTCTAAAGAGACAAAGACATAGAAAAATAAAGCAGGATTAGAGAAAAACCAAAGTATTTTCATTCATTTAGAGACAAAAGTTTTACATTGTTACATCTGAATTGAAGAAAAAAGCAAAATAAAAATACAAAGAGGCTCACTTCTCTCCCCCTTTAGTGGGATCACTCTCCACGATCAGATCAATCCGTTCAGGTGCCTGGGAGGTGTCTTTCTGGGCACTATCCACCTCAATCAACCTCCCCCTCGTCAATTGTTTCTTCGGCAGTCTGAATTGAGGGAGTTTGAGGTGGACGTTCAAAGCTGAACTGGGGGATTGGGCGCTCTGGATCAGGATAAGGGACCTCCTTGTATATGGGGTTGGTGTGATCAATACTGTTCCTCTTCATTGCGGCCTCCCAACCCTCAAGAAAGAAGTCGTTGTGAGCATTCCTCATCTGATCCACGCAGTCGTTGATTTGGGCCTCCACTTCAGCCTTGGCCTTCTCCTCGGCTTCCCGGAGAGCAGCTTCTTTCTCTTCCAGGGCCCGAGTCTTCAGCGCAAGCTCTGCCCGAAGGTTGGCAAGCTCTTGCTTCGATTTGCCTTGCTCGGCCCTGAAAGCCTCCAACTCCTTGAGGAGTAATTCTTGTCCAGTCTTTGTCAAGGACAATTCAATCTCAGCCCTTGAGAGTTTGCCCTTGACCTCCAACAGCTCTTCATCTTTACGAGCTAAGATTTTGTCCATAGATTGAACACGAGCTATGCTTCCTGCAACTTAGCCAAGGGCAGTGTTAAGTTGGTGCTCGATCTCCTTATTTTCATCTCGAAGCGGACTTCTCTCTTTTGCCAGAGCGTCATTGCTGGATTGAAGACTCTTGTTCTCCTTCTCCAAGGTCCTCACATTCGCTTTCAATTCCTTTATGTCCGACCTATCCTGCTCGGCTCTGGCTTCGGAGGCTTGGCTCCGAGCAATCAATTCCATCGTGTAAAGAGAAGTCTGTAGAAAGAACAGAAAGTTAGAAAAATCATAATAGCAAAAGGATAAACATAAAGGAATATCATTGTACTTACAGAGATGATGTTCTTCATCAGAGTCTTGTGGATGTCCTCCGTTCTATTCTTTCTTGTGTTATGAACATCCCGAGGAGGGAGGGCACCTTTGAGATACTCCTCGACATGGTTGAAGGCTGTATCTTGGATGGTGAAGGGTCGGCCTTGAGGGTGCTCGAGGCTGAGAATAAGGATTTGTGGAACGAATGGAGGGGAGTCTCGAACCGGATTGGCCAGATACTCGATGGCAAGAGGCACGGGCCCAATCGGTTGAGTAGGAAGTGGCTCGGAGGTTTTGGGTGGTGCGTCTTTGGCGGGTGGCACGACCTTGGAAGGTGCTGCCCCCATCGCAGCATCCTCCTTCGGCAGTTTTGACTGCTCGGCCGTTTGAGTTGTGTCTGCAGATTGCGTCCTGGCCCTCTTTTGCTCAGGAGGACCAGAAAGTTTCTTTTGAGCTGCCTCCTGCTCCTTCCCCTTCTCTATTTTTACTTTCATTATCTGATCAGCAGTTGCGGGAGCATGGGCCTTCCCCTCGTCAAGCTTTCTCTTTCCAGCAGCTTTTTGCTCGTCGGCTTTTTTCTTCTGGGCCTCTTCGGCCCTTTGCCCCTTTGCCTTTGCCATGGCGAGCTCCTTATAATCGATCTTCGGGGCCATGTCTCCTTCCTCTTCCCCTTCTAGATCTGAAAAATAGTCGAAAGCCGGGGGTACTTCAACTTCTTCTTCTTCTTCCTCCTCCTCCTCGTCTAAAAGAACAAATCTTCGCTTCCTTGGCTGCTCGGCAGGCTCAGGAATCGCTACTTGTGGGGCATGAACTTGCTCGGCAACCAACGAATAGCAAACGGAGCAGGACGAGTCCACCCAGGATGCCTTAAGGCGTAGTAATTTTCTTTTTCTTCAGCGGAAGCCCGGAACCACCACTGAAGACGCCTAATGGCCTCTGAGGTCGTGAAGCCTTGGGGAGGGGCGATGAACGTCTGGTGCGAAGGGATGAAGTCAAACAGGATTGGAAGTGCCCTCGCAAACGGGTAAAGATCCGGACCTCCAAGGAATTTGAATACCTCCTTGAGATGATCCTTGTCAGCGCGAAGACCAGTAGCCCAGATCTTCTTTGATTGGACGGCTGCACAGATATTAAATCAAACAGTTAGAATGCTTAAAAAAGAAAGTGAAATGCCGAAGAAGAATAAGAACTGGCAGCATTCGAAATCAACCAACCTGGGCCCAAAGAAACCCCAGGGACGATTGGATAACGATCTTCGCCTGGATCGTGTGTCCAGTGACCTGTGACAATGCACAGGTCACTTTCTGACTTAATCGTATCAGGCAGCATGTGGACCAAGGCCTTTTCTGGTCGGGATTTCAGGTACCACCTGTTCTCATCCTTCCTCACCTTCTGGATAGAGTAACAGTAAAGAAGATCCCACTCGGATATGTAGAATCCGTATCGCCTATTTATTTCTATTACCCCATTAACAATTCTATAAAAGTTGTGGGTGAGGTTCCTAGGGCCAAGGTCTAGAATGCTCATCATAGAGCGAAGAAAAGGGTGCAGGGGGAACCTAAGGCCACCTTCGGTGATTGCCACTATGGGGAATTCCCCTGTTTCACGCTCGCCTTGTTCGGCAAGCCTAATGCTTACGTTCTGAGGAATTTGGTATTTCTCCTTGAAAACCCTAATTTTTTCTTCAGAGTTTAGCTCATTTGCGAGTCTACCCATAACGGAAGATTTGAAATAAAAAGGTATCAACTCACCAGGAACGAAGAACGACGGGAAGGATGAAAGCTCGAGAAGATGAAAACTCAGAGGGAAAGAAGCAAGGGAAATCTGATGGCTCGAATCGCGGAAAGGAAGTAAAAGAAGATGAACCAGGTATATATGTATATGTGTGTGTATCTGTGGGGGTAACTGAAGCGTTTCCAATGAAAAGGCAACGGGCGGCAAAAATGGCATTTATTACCGCCTCAATTTTTAAATTTCTGACCATTCACATTTTAACACCCCGAATCTGGGGATCCGCGTAAGCGGCGCGGCAGATGAAAAGCTGCAAGGGCACTACGCGTGTCGTTATGAGGAGAGAGAAGAGTCCAATCAGATTTGATGCGCGTCAGGGGAATACTAAACGACAAACTGTGTAGGGAGATTGAAGGATCAGTAAGGTAAGGTTATTCTGCTCTGCTACTTTGCTCGGAAAATATCTTTTTCCAACCAGAGTGGGGGCAAAATGTTGGGCAAAATAATACTAAGATGTACTTGTGCCGAACAAGTGTAGTCTGGCTCCACATGGCCCAGTACCGAGCATACTCGTGTGAGCCACATAGTCATTCGCCGAGCATGCTCCGTCGTGACACGTGGCGTCCTGCCGAACAACTGATTAATGGCACGAGAGTTCCACGTGAGTGTTATACGTGAACACATGTCTCAAAGTTAGTGTTCCAAAGAATACCCTGAACCTCAGCACCAACGAACAGTGTGTTGCTACGTGGCTATAGCCGAGGATCGCGATAGCTAGTTTGTTCGGCCCATCCATTGGCGGCTAGTAAATGCTGAACCTGGGACCCACAGCCTTTAAAGAGGGCTCATGACCATAAATGCACCATAGTTAAGACTGAACTGGGTATTTGTCTCTGAGGAAGTAACTAAATCAGTCCATCTCGTCACGAGTAGTTGGCTGATGTGACAGGAAGACAGTCTGACCCTGAAATTCTGGTTGTAATGCCGTGTTAAGTCGCCAGAAGCATTAAATGAGAGGCATGGTGTATTAAATGAGGGGTTTGAGGCATTAAATGAAGTGGAAGAGTATTTAAAGCAAGGATGGAAGAGAGGGACACGGCAGTGTGCGTAACGTCAAGTCGCAGGTATGCTTTAATCATTACTCGGACTACTATAAATAGGATATTCTACTGAACCACAGGGGTAAGCTGACTATTGCCAACTTAAGCTTTTACTCACTTCCTCCCTAAAAATTTCTTTCTTTGAACGACTTGCTGACTTAAGCATCGGAGGGTTTTCCGGCCGTCACCTTTCTTTCTGTCTTTGTTCGGCAGGTCGGCGATTGCATTTTCGGTTGGTGTGGTCAGCAGTTTCGGCGATAATTTTTGCTGCCGAACAATCCCCTTATACATATGGTACAATATCTGCACATACAGTTCCCTATAGATGCATAGAACTGAACACATTTTAATTAAAATTAATATTAAATTAATAAAAATTGTCAGTTAACACAAATTATCCGAAGAATATAAAAAAATATTTTATTACAAATAAAAATGAAAATAAAAATTATTGGCCATTCTAGAAGAGGTTGAGTTTGCATTGATCAAATCGAAAATTAATTTAAAAATATCTAAATTATTTAAAAATACAAATTATATTAAAATATAACTAAATAAATAAATTTTTGATAGAATTAGAAAGTATAAGTTTCCTGACACTCAGATATTTTGAATCTTGTACAGTTCACTCCGATATTTTGAATCTTGTACAATTCATTCTTATACATCATTTGTGCCTAAATTACGCTACGTGTCAAATTTTGTGGTTACCCATCAAAATCTAAATGTTTAAAATTTTTTTAAATTACATTTCTTGTCTCACTTTATATACCACTAACTTAACAGTAAAAAAAAAAAAATAATTGTGCATAATAAAATTAATTAATTCTACATTATATCCAATCTTATAGGCTATGTTTGATTTAGAGAATTGAATGATGGAATATAAGTAATACCATGGATAATATATGAGATTAAATATAATATGAAATTAATTTTGTATGTAGGATTATTTTTTTAGTATTTGGTAGATATGATATAAAATGAGATAAAAAAAATAATTTGATATAAAATGTGACAAGAAAAAATTTTAAACTTTTAAATTTTGACGAGAAATAAATCCAGAAGTGGGAGATATATGTAATGCCATCACCTCGATAGAAGTACTTATCCTCCATTTTAGGGGATAAATAGTGTAATCTGGAGTTTCAATATTACAAACCAAACGTAATACTAAGGTAAAGTTGATCAACAATAGTCCAATCATTCAAAACAATCTGACAAACAAATACAACCATCTTATGGGTACATTTGAAGTGATAAAAAGTAAGATAAAATGAGATAAAATGAGATAAATTATGAGTTTGTTATTCATGCAATGAGATAAAAAGTGAACAACTTTTAAAAAATTTCAGTATTTTTTATTATTTTTTAAAATTTTTTATCACTTCAAATGAAACCTATAACATAGTCTTATTTATTATCTAATTATGTATATTCCCCTAATCAAATGCAGCGAAAAAAGGATGGTGATGCACACTGCACACCATTAGCTATTGGACATGAGTAATACATATTAAATTTAAAGGACATTTGCGATTTTCTAATTTCTATTGTTGATTCATGAAATTCTTTATAATGGATGGACAAATTTCGTATATATGTCACAACTGACGCTAGCTAGCACTGCCATTTGCACATTAATTGCATGTCCACTTCCCGACCCACATCTTGAAGGGCAGGCCTCAAGTGTTCTTTCCGTTCCCAAACATGACCAAATTCTCCCCACATGAAATTCCTAATCTCTGTCCTTACAATCGAGACCACCCCCATCAAAATGAGATCCCGAAGGACATTCATCCAGCTTGCAGACAACTAAGCATTACCTTTACTCCTAAGCGCACCCGAGCTCCCACCACCCACCACCGCACAAACACACACAGTTATATATATGACCAAACAGCTTATTCATCCATGTTATACATATATATTTATATATATAGCCAAACACCTCCGAAGCTTATTCATCCATGTTAATATGGCATTTGTTCAAAAGAAATCAAACTTGTTTAGTCTCATAATCTTCTGCATGACGGCCTCTGTCTCATCACGTGGAGCAATTTATACACCTCCGAAAGTTCCATCCTTCACAGATCGTTTCAGCCAAGTGCTTCCAATTACTCAAGGCTACTCTGAATTTTTCGGACACAAGAATATCCAGTTGGTGAATAACGGGTCCAACGCCAATCTCATTCTTGACAAATCCTCCGGTGAGTACTGTTCCAAAATTTGATGGATTTTCTATGATGAATTTATGAGCTTTAGGATTTTATTTGTATTTATAAATTTAAAATTGAGGAATATAGTTTTAATTATTTAAAAAAAAATTGCTCCGATATAAAATTTGTTAGTGGAATGTGTACTTGTGATTGACTCGGGGTTGGTTGGTGTGTGAGGACATGTGCCCACGTGCCGTCAACTCGAAAAGTTTGCTATATTCATAAAACTCAATGAACTTACAAAAAAAAATTTCTTCCTGTTACCAGAAAAATAAGAAAAAAAAAAGTTTAAATAAGAAGTTTTATTAAAAATAATGGTACTACTATTTTAGTTGTAATTATTAAAATAATTATTAAAAAACTTTCATCCATTATGGATGAATTAACCTCTTATTTATATTTAATTCAATTTAACTGTGAATTTATTGATTTTAAATTCCTATTTATCCGAACAGAGCATACTATTTTCTGGGTAATGTTCTAGGTCCTGATTTCCTAAGTTCTTTTACAGGATCTGGATTGGTCTCTAAGAACAAATATAACTTTGGATTTTTCAGTGCTGCAATTAAGCTTCCTTCTGGCTTCACCTCTGGGGTCGTAGTAGCCTTTTATGTAAGCTCTTCTCCATACATCAAATAGAAGGAAATACGGTTGTAAATGACGTAAGCAGTTTATTGAATATATATGTTGATATTTGGTTGGTTGAGGGTTTGGCCTCGCTCGACTACATTTAATAAATAAATCGAGTTTGAACCAAAAAATTAAGGTGCTATTTGTTTTATATTTCTATTTTTGTTTTTTCATCTTGTGTTTTATGTGTTTTATATTTTGAACATCCCAAAATAATAAAAGAAAAAAACGTATTTAATTTGACATTTTTTTATCTTTCATGTTTTGAGATTTTCGTTGTTTTGAATTGAAAATGTTTAAAATGACTTTTTACCATTTTGTATTTCATGCATAAACTCATTTTCTATTTTTTAAAATAGATTTTGAAAATACAAATGACCAAATATATTTTGAGTTGTTTTTCTTGTTTTCAAAATCACAAAATAAAAAATAGGTTCAAAACAGATATACTAAATAACACCTAACCTGTTTTAATAAATGAGTTGAGTTTGAACAAATGTCTAGCTCAACTCGCTTAATATTTATGTATATAATTAAATAATTAATATACATTTGAAATACATTAATAAAATATTTGTATTTATATAATGATATACTTTTCATTAAATTATATTTACTGGATCTAGAAGTAGGCATATATTATGTGTGTGATTTCTATTAAAATTTTATTTTAATTAATATAAAATAATAAAAAATAGCAAAACTGACTCAAATAGCAAGCAATAAGTAGTTAATGTCATTTAAGTAAACAATGCCTAATTAAAAAGCAATTAAAGAAAATAAAACAATTATAAAATTAGTGAATAGTTAAGGGTATTTAAGGAATATAAAAATATAAATAGGTGAAATTAATTATTTAATTATGTAATAGTTATAAACAAATTTACTTTTTAATATACTTATAGGTATTTATAAGAAGTTTAAGAATATTATAGGAAGAAAAAAAAAATTTATCAAATTTGAAATTCCATTAAAATTGAGATTTCACCAAATTTTCCTAATATTTGTTTTATAATAATATAGACAGAGATATAAATACATGGGGTAGACCTGTGTTTTGGATTAAACTAGCTAGTCAAATTCTGCAGCTGTCTAACGCTGACCTCTTCCCTCACAACCACGACGAGATTGACATTGAGTTGCTTGGTCATGAGAAGAGAAAGGACTGGATGTTGCAGACAAATGTCTATGGCAACGGAAGTGTCCACACAGGGAGAGAAGAGAAGTTTTACCTATGGTTTGACCCAACACAGGAATTTCACCGATACAGCATTCTCTGGAACAATCACCACACAGTGTAAGTAAGGGAGGAGCCACGTCGAAGCAATAATTTTGAATGTAAAATTATCAAAAATGCTTTTTAGTATTTTAGTTTTATTAAAAAATAAATTAATTCAAAATTAAGTTATTTTGACGATATTAAAAAGTCAAAGTTAATTCCAAAATTTTCAAATATAGAAAGAGTTTATAAGAATTAAATCTAAGTTTTTCTTTTTTATATAAAATGTATTTTTCCACTGCACCATTAAATACTTTTGTGTATAACTTGAAAAATATAATATATAACATAATAAATTATATAAACAATTAAACTTAATAATAATTATATTTTTTTAAGTAATAATGGATATTTTTAATAAATATGAAGTACTGTTAAAAAAAATTAGTTAAACTATTAAATTGTAAAAAATATATTTATCGATTAAATATTTAAGAATAATTTTATTTATCAGTAAAAGTGTAACTATTTCTCTTTTACTCGTAATTTCAACGTAATTAGTTGTCCTTTTTTCCAACATTTGATATCCCTTAGTGAAAATTTTGGGTCCACCGATTGTAAGACACCAAACTGGTCCAACACAAATGTAATTCTTCAACGTGTGGTTCGAGCAGAGTCATGCCATAGAAGCTACACAATAAGAGGAGATGATGTCATACAATCAAAATTTCCGGATAGAATAACATTTTCCTTGAGGGTTTTGACGTGTGATGAACCAATGCAGGTTTCTGGTAGACAACGTGCCAGTTAGAGAGTTTGCTCGACAAGGTGCTTCGATCTCTGCTGCTTACCCATCAAAACCCATGTCAGTATACGCTACAATTTGGGATGCATCGGAGTGGGCAACCCGTGGAGGAAAGTACCCAGTGAATTATCAGTATGCGCCATTTGTGGCTTCATTTGGGGAGATGGAGATGGAGGGCTGCGTTTGGCATTCATCAGCAGAGTCGTCGTCGTCCTCGTCGGCTGTCTCGTGCTCTGGGACAGGGCTTTCGAGGCTGGATCCGGTGGAGGGGGAAGAGTTTGTCAAGCTCTCTCGGGAACAGCTCAATGGGTTGCAATGGGCTAGAAGGAAGTTTCTGTTTTATTCATACTGTAAAGATGCATCCAGATATAAAGTTCTTCCACCCGAATGTAATGGCACATTGCCACTTAATACCTGATTCTTTAGTGATTTTTTTTTTTTGGGTAAAATACACTTACCTCCCTGAAAATTTAAATTATTACACATAATTGCCCTCAACGTTTAAAATTTACACTCACGTCTTGAAATATTTGTTGCAACCAAGTCGCTGCCATCCATCCGGTCGTTAATGTTGAATACAAAATAGTATAATCACTTGGTAAAACCATATGTGATGTTTATTTCACTATATAAACTATCCAAGATGCTCTTGAGATCTTCTAATATATATATATATATATATTTTAAAAAGTCAAAGGAAATAATTTGTAATATTTTTGTTTTATTTTATTATTTCTCATTTTACAAAGGTAGCTTCAATTTCTGAGTTGAAGCTGGACGACAATATAAGAAGATATATATTTTTTTTCTTTTTTAATATTTAAAGATCTCAATGACATTTGGATATTTTATGTAGTCTAAGGGATAAAACACACATCTCATATAGTGTTCACACATTAAATACACTACTTTTCATTTAATAATTATATTCATGGATATAAGTACTTAGTAGTAATAAATATTTCAAAATATTGAGCGAGGGTAAATTTTATATACTGATGGTAGTTTTCGGTCAACAACCAATTGTTTAAGGGGAAAGAAAAATGATAGGAAAATGAAACCATTTGGAAAACTCAAATTAATTACATTTTTTTGGGTTTATTGGAAACATGAAAAGGTAATTAATGTATATTTTTCAAAATAATTTATTTTTTACTTACATAATAAAATAACATGAATTGGTAAATTTTAGTTTTTCCCTCCACAAATCTATATTCCAAACATAGCCTGGTGTTGTGTTTGGAACTAGGATTTGTAGGGAGAAAAGAAAAGTAGATGAAAAAAATAAGAAAGTAAACTGAAAAATGTAAAATTTATGTTATTTTATTTTTTATATATTTAAGAAAATAAGAAAAAATAAATGTATAAAAAATGGGTATATGTAAAGTATTTTTTTTATTTTTTTAGCTGTCAACCATTTTTTTAGAGTGCCTTTGATAAATTAAAAAATTAAAATTTTTTGTAACTTGTGCCATGATATTATCACGTGTTACTTTAAAAAAAGTTGTATGCATGATCAAAACTTGTAAAAGTTAAAAGAAAAGTAAGAAAAAACTAAAAAACAAATTAGTGATTTTGTGTGTGGTAAAATTTTTTTATATGTTTGATAAATGCTGTTAGAAAAAAAATGAAGTAAGAAAAAAATTGAAGAAAGTTAGAGAAAGTGGGAAGTTACGATTTTTTTGAGTTGCCACAAAACAGGTCCTTAACACGAAATCAATATAAGCTACAAAATCTCTAGCGGTAACCAATCTCTATATGCAAACTCTGCACTTCCTACTTCTATGCCAAGTGTCATGTTCTCAAGGTCCCATTCAACCAGTTTGAAATATGACAACACTTCATCGAGACTTGTTAATAGCTTGTTTGATAAAATTGTCAATTTTTAATATTTGTGTTTAATTTTTTATTTTCATAGTAGGGATCAAAAAAAAAAAAAACTTAAGAATATGTTTGATGTAGTTTTAGTGTTGGGAGGGCGGCCAGCAGCGGTCGAGGGTAAGTGGCAATCGACAGCGTGAATCTCAGAACTGCGACTGTGATAGCGTTGCTCTTTGTGATTAAATTCCTTCAGTGCAATTTTCCTCCCAGGAATTGCTGTGTTCTAAACTGGTCACCAGAGATGTCATCAACAATAGCCCATAGGGTTTATGTCAAACTAATGTTGGCACAGCAAGGGCCTTTTCCTAGTGATCTTGGCATCTCTTATGATGTTTTTCTTTCATCTAGATCTTATACTAGGATTATCTCTGTCAACTGAGATGTTTTTCTTTCAGTTGGATATTAAAAATTTTTGGTTAACCTTTGCACCAGTTGACAAAGGATTCTTACTGGGGTTCTACCAAATAATTCGTACGGTCTTAGCATTAGCTTATGGAATAGCCAAGACCAAACCAAACCAAACCAAGCTTTTTCCCACTAGCCAAGACAATTTGCATAAAAAATTGCTAAGCAAATGATAGATAGAACCAAGAACTTTCTTGGTAGAATGCTTTGAATGATAAAGGAGGTTACAGCAGCCGTGTTTAATGAACATGATCATCATCAATGTCGTGTAATTCAAACCAAAAACAAACCAGCTGCAAGTGCAACTGAGGAATCTGAGGCTCTCTCTCTCTCTCTCTCTCTCTCTCTCTTTATTTATGGAAGTGCCTAAGAATAAGGCAGAGATCTTACTTATAGCCACGATGGATTCTTCAATGGGGTAACTACAGCCTTCACTTGCAAGTAGTTTGAAAGACTATAGATACCTTTCTCTCTGCCAACTCCGCTCATTTTGTACCCACCAAAGGGAATTGCAGCATCAAATGTGTCGAAGCAATTAATCCACACCGTTCCAACTCTCAACGCACGAGTCAAGGTGTTGGCAGTGTCAATGTTCCGGGTAAAGACTCCTGCAGCCAATCCATAGCGAGTAGCGTTTGCTCTTTGTATCACTTCGTCGAGGTCCCTGAAAATCCATCCAAAAAAATAAAATAAAATGTAAGTGAAGAGGCGGCGCATTCTTAGAAATGGGATTTGCAGAGAATTGCTTTTCACTCACTTGAACTTTAAGATAGACTGCACTGGACCAAAGATTTCATCTGTCGCTATCAGCATGTCATCCTGACAAAAGAAACATTTGTGTTAGTCGTAAATCGTAATGATGCATCAATGTTTTCAAGGTAAAAGAAACATGGGTGGGGTCTCTATCGTGTCGGGAGATATACCTTAACATTTGAGAAAACAGTTGGCCTAATGTAGTACCCCTTGGAGCCAAGTCTCTCACCTCCAGTTTCAAGGGTAGCTCCGCCGTCAACGCCAGATCTTATATACTTCATAATCTTTTCAAATTGCTCTGAATCAATCTAATTTGTTCAGCAACACAGCAATGAGTTTTCAGAAAGATCCAAAACTTGGACATACTTTTTTTTACTTTCTTGTCTACTAAGCAGCAGTAGAAAATTGTAAGATTATGTACCGATCTATAATTGGTTATGACATGAGACACAATTTTGTGTCATTTCAAAATTAAAGTATTTTCTTTTTTCTTTTAAACTGAAAAATGAAGCTTTGCAAATACTTGCATACGAGTTAGATGCACAGTGGTGGGCACAGTAGTACCAAACAGAATTTCAGTAGTTGAGTTGGAAAATTAGTCAGTGATAAACGTGTTTGAAAGAGGAATGTTATGTGAGGTCACTATTGAAGACTTACCTGAGGACCTTGTTCAATTCCATTCTTGAATGGATCACCAACAACCCTTTGCACAGCACGTGCCTTTGCTTTCTCTAAAAACTCATCATATACACGCTCATGTACGTATGTACGAGAGCCAGCACAGCAGCATTGTCCCTGCAGATAGCATAGAATTCATAACAATGATTTCTGTCTTCTATGGTCCACATCTTCCATCTATTACCAGGACATTCAATTGGACCTACCTGGTTAAAGAATAGAGCAAAGTGAGCCAGTTCAACAGCCTTATCCACATCAGCATCCTCACATACAATGAAGGGAGATTTTCCTCCGAGCTCCAAAGTCACTGGCTTAAGATTGCTTTTAGCTGCCATTTCAAGTATATATTTTCCAGTTACTGTTGATCCAGTGAAAGCAACCTGCAACAATGTTGTAAGTATATTAGTTTTCCCCACTTCACCACAAGTTACACTAAAAGCTTAACGTACTCTTCATCCCACAACTGAAGTAGACTTTAAAATTGATTTAATGAAGTCAGTAATTTTTATTATTTTTAAATATATCGAAGGTGGAATGGTTAGAAGAGTAAAGAAAACAAAAAAGGGTATTTTATTTTACTTTGACTAAACTGGAGGCAAACATATTGTTTGAGGTAGTATAACAAGTATTATGCCAGAAGTTTCATCTAGCCAATGAGAAATTTTTGACATTGTAAGTACCATCCGATGATTAAGAAAAACACAAAAATTTACATTCTAAGTCATTGATAATGAATTTAGATATATTAAGCAAGGGTAAGATAATGTGATTGCAGAAAAGATGTACAGCCAGAAAAGAATTCTTAACGAGTACACAATTCATAACTTTTACGGATATGATACCTTGTCCACATCCATGTGACTGGCTAGAGCTGCACCAGCAGTGGGACCAAAACCAGAAACCACGTTCAGAACACCTGAAGGAAGGCCAGCCTGGCCCAAGATAAACTTGTGAGAAAAAAAATACTGAGACAATATGTATTGTTTGTTTATTTATTTATTTATTTTTGTGGGGGAGGGGTTAATCATATTGACTCTAAATTTCACTATAATCAATGATCATGTATGACCATGATGTAAATCATGCATTACAACAGTGTATTTTCACAGATTTTACCATCAAGGATCACTTAAAATTTTAATCATGCAAAATGAAAATTCAATACTTTGCTCAGCATGCATGGCAGCCTCCTCCAACGTATTACTTTCGTTATTCCTTGGGTAAAGACATTTTATATCCATCTAAAAAATTATCATGTATTTCCGGGACAAGTGTGCTCTGCCAATAAGAATTAAGTATTCACGATTAAGTGTAGGTCATGTATCCTATGTGTTAAATATGTATTGGGAGGGCGCACATATTCCGGAAACATAGAATAACTATTGCTATCTTATCATGGCATACTGGACTTAACTAATAATCTCGTAATATGTATTAGTAAATTTTTATTAATCTATTGCTATACGATACTAGACATTTCATAAAATCCGTTTCAGTTGGAAGATGAGCAATCTGATTTACATGTCCAAGTTGAAACACCCCCAACCAACTTAGATGTTTTCAAATTGCTGACAAATGATTCATGACACCAAGGATCTAAAACATCAGGATAAAGGCATGGGCGGACACAAGAAAGGCTAGTGGGGGCGTTTGCCCCCGCTGATTTAGAAAATTACACTAAAATTTATTATTTTTTTTTATAAATCATAGTTTTTTTTCTGTGTCTTTCCCTCAATTGTATTTTTACTTTTACCTTATTCACCTTAAAAATATAATTTTGCCCCCACTGATAGTCCGCCCTTGGATGCAGGGGATCAAATTCACCAACAGCAGTCCATAACCAAAATCTGTATAAAATACACTTGAAAAGGAATATAGTAAAGAAGACAGCAAAACTTTGATTCATAAACTACCTCGTGCAATAGCTTCGATGCATACAGAGCAGACAATGGTGTCTGTTCTGCTGTCTTCAGAACAACGGTGTTACCACATGCTAATGCAGGCCCAATTTTCCAGGCATACATGAGAAGAGGAAAATTCCAGGGGATAATCTGGCCAGCAACACCAATAGGTTCATGCAGGGTTTGCACATGGTGTGGTCCATCGGCAGGAACGGTGAGACCATGGATTTTATCTGCCCAACCTGCAGAAAATTTATAGGCATGAATCTCAGGAGCATATCTACAAAAAATAAAACCAAATGATTATAGAACAAAAGCAAGTTAAAAAAAGTTGCATTCTATTTTCAATTTCACCAACCAGCATAATATCTCATGAGGCGTACAATCATTGGGATTTCAATTTGGGCAGATTGTTCGTATGGCTTCCCATTATCCCAAGTCTCAAGCGCTGCAATTTCATCGTTATGTTTCTCAACCAAATCAGCAAACCTCAACAAGATCCGTGACCTTTCCTGGATATATTGAACCAAGCATCAACCAAATATACTTATTTTTCACTCTGGAAAAAGTGAATACAAGGAACTAAGATGAGAAATGGTTACATAAGCAGTCATTTTTGGCCATGGCCCTTCATCAAACGCCTTGCGAGCAGCAGCCACTGCTCGGTCGATGTCTTCTGCATCTCCTTCAGAAACATGAGCAATTACCTCCCCTGTTCTTGGGTCCAAAGTTGGAAATGTTTTCCCTGATCCCAGAGGACGATTGGTTACAGATTTGTTCATAAAAAAGCAGTGAAAACAACACAACGATGTTGATTTGACATGAAAGAATGAATGAGGATGAAAAGCTGACCAGATGCTGAATCAACAAACTTTCCATCGATGAGAAGCTGGGTGTAGTTCACGCTGACGGGGGGCTTGATCGGATCCTCCAATTCAATGGCAGCCGCTGTGCTGAATCTGCAAACGACTCTGCGCAGACACGAACTCCTCCTGAACAAAAATCATTCTGAGTTCACATCAAATTCCTTTGAACGTGTTTGACTCAACGAAACAAAATCAAATAATCTTAAGTTTATCAAATTCTTGCAATTGACGAATCAACAAAGTCACGGGGAAAACGAAGAATGCAAGCAACCCACCTCGAGAAAGGGAGCGAGAGAGAAGAGCGGAAATCCTCAGAGCTGCCATCGCTGCTACGCTATTGCTCTCGGCTTCTTTTCATCAATAATAATACCTTGGGAATTAATAATATAAAAAGTCAAGGGTGATGGTTTGATTTGGTAGAACTGCTTGTCAGTGTGGTTACGTATATAAGAAAACGTATCTATATATATATATATATATATATCAGTAGAGAGAGAAAGGCGTAGAAAGAGAGAGAAAGAGTGCATGAATTACCAAACTAACTTGCTGAAGATGGTGGCAATTTTGCATTCAAAATTAGGTTTGGTTTGGAAAAATTAGCACTGTGCTAATTTATTGGAAGGCAAAATTTTTAATATATGGACATTTATACTCTCATGTGTTAATAATTTGTTAATAGCTTAAGACAATTAGTAAGGATAATTTAGTAATTTTGTATCTGTTAGTAACTTACTATAAATTAGCACGTGCTAATTTGGGTTCTTAAATGGTCTCTTATAGTTGTTTAATTGTTACTTTTTTGCCAAAAATTACGCAAAGTGAGTATTTTTTTTCACTGAAATTTAAAATTAAATATTTAAAAATCTCTTAAAAATAAATAAATAAATTCGAAACATATGAAACGCATTAATTCTATTGTGGACTAAGTTATTAATGTGAAAATTAATAAATACAATCAACTCTCATTAAAATTTTGATTTTAGACCAAAACAAGTAAGGAATTTCTTCTCTTTGTCTTGTTATTTGTGTAATAATAACGTTAATTAATGTAAAAAGATTGTTCTTTTTTTTTAAATAAATTCTTCTTCGCTTGGAAACAAAAAAAAAAAAAAAAACTAAGCAATTCTTGAAATTATGGCTTCCTTTGGAGTTCTATCAAATAAAATAAAATCTTACAAAACTCTACAAACACGAATTACGAGATGATAAAATTTAAATTCTTCACTTACTACACGAATTACGAGACATTTACTTTTACAATTTTATTTTATTTTATACACTTTTATATAATTCTAAACACACTCATAGTATGTATAGAATAATAGTCTCTTTTCGCAAGCGTCCAAATATTTTGTATTTTTTATCTAAACTATATATTATATAATTTATATTTATAAAATAAAATTAAAGAATTGGTCAAACATGTGATTCTATGAAGTCAATCGTGTCACTATCATTACGCGTCATTTATTTAAAAAAAAATAAAAACTACATCCTTCAAAATTTCTTTTCGACTTTAGACAACGAGAACTAATTTTGTCACAACAATAGTTTAAATAATTAATAAGATGAACTTATTTGTACTCTACTACTGATAATTTTTGACAATCCATCTCACGTTTTCATTAAATTAAATTACACTACTATCCTCATTCTTCATTTCAGATATTTTGTATAATCTAAATATTATAAATACTTTTCTATAAAAATTTAATTCATACTTACTTTCAAAATTATTTTTTGTTATTGATAATTAATTCTCATTTAACTAAAAATTATATTATTATCTACATTAATTTATTATTAACAATAAGGCCAAGTGAAAGGGGCAGTCAGCTAGCTGCTTCTTGGCTACGTCCCCTGCTTACAGATACGAGAGGCTTTAATGCAATTCTTTTTGAAGCTCGTGTCAAGTCGGAAAACGCTTTCATCACCCCTTTTTTCAATAAAAGAGCCTAAACTGAACACTACCCATAAATCATTGAACGTATTTATTTTAATTTTTTTAATAATTAATTTAAAAAAATAATTGATTAAAGGGTAAGCCTATTTGTAATTTACAAATAAATTTGTGCACTCTACATTTTCAAGTTTATATGAATTCAATTTTTTAGAAAAATATTTATAATATTAAAATTATACAAAATATTTTATTAGAATAATGGGCAATTATGCAATTTTATTGAGTAAAAATTTGAAGTAGAATGTAATAATTTATTTGTGGAATGCAAATAAACTTAATATCTATATATAATTTATAAAGTAAAGTTAAAAGAAAAAAGTAAAAAGCTAGATATAAATAAAATCTTTATTTTTATATTTATTTGTTAAAAATTAAAATAAATATTTAAATAATTTAAAATTAAATTGGAGAACACAATTTTTATTATTATAAAAATTTATTAATTAAAAATAAAAATCAAAAAAGTTGCTAATTAAGAATTCTTTTATTAGGTATAGAAGTACAACAATTGCAATAACATTTTTTCAATAATACTTAAATAATTGAGGTATTAAAAAGTAATGATTTTAACATTTAATATGGCATATGAACATCAAAATTTAAAATCTACCTCCTTTAAAAATAAAATGAATTAATTATCGAGTAAATTATTTTTAAATTTATTTTAAAGTATTATTTTTAATTTAAATATGTAAAAAACAAAATTGAATGAGCATTGAGTTTGTATTTGTTTTGAATTTGATTAATTATTTTTTCTTTATAAAACAAAAATAAAAAAATACATTTCTACCATATAAAGAATTATAATGGATAATCATAAAAAATAGAAATTAATATTAAAATAAAATTAAAAGTAAGAGATATTTAATTGACCATAGTTTATGATGTATATTTAAAATAATTATATAAATATTTTTTGAGTATACCAAATGAGTAATTGTATTTTTTATTTTTTATTTTTTTGTAAAAAACATAGAATAAGAGTAAAATGGATTTTTAAAATGCATAAAATGAAATAAAAATGATAAGTAGAGAGTATCATTTATAAATTATAAAGACATGACTTAAGTGAAATAAAATGGTAATTTTAATAAAATATCTTTAAAATGAATATGACGAAGTTAATTATTTGCCAAAATAAAAGTGCAAAAACAATCGACTTTTTCTTTAAATCGCAAAACAAATGAGTTTGGTAAATTAATTAAATTTCAAAATCAAAGGGAATCTTACAAAACTATAATTTCATAATCAGGTATAGCTATGACTATAGTAATATGTGAGATAGATTAATTGCGTCACGCAATAATTTAATCATAGACTCATTAATTACATATATTATTTTGTATAAATATCAAGCTATTTAATCAATTAATTTTTTAATTAATTAGCTAGTAAAAATTAAAATAAATACATTATTATATTTTTTGTCAAAAATAAATTAATGTGAGTAAAAATATATTTTTTAGTTGGATGAGAATTAATTATCAATAGGAAAAGTAGTTTTGAAAATTAATGTAAATTAAGTTTTTGCAAAAATGTATTTATGGTATTAAAATTATACAAAATATCTTAATAGAAAAATAAGGATAGTAGTATAATTTTATTTAATAAAAAATAAAATGAAATGTAAGAATTTATTAGTGAAATGCAAATAATCTTATTCTAACTTGTATCCTTTAAAAGTACTTCTAAATAATGAGAGCTAATTTTGTAATAAATAACTTAATAGTGACACATACCTTGACAATGTTACCCGAGCGCACACAATAGAAATACATTGCACCTTCCTAATAAAACAAAAGTACTTGACGGGTTGTTTGGGATCAAAACGCTACCGGCTACTGTTTTATTTGACTTTATTTTTTAAATGGTTAAATTTATCTCTTTATATTTTAAATTATATTTTAAAATTTTTTCAAATATTAAAGAACAAAAATATCTAATTAACAAAAAGATAAATAACTAATTACTAAAAACTCAGTTTTTTATCTTTTCAAACACACAAAAAAAAATTAACTTTTTTTTTGCAAACTCAACACCATGAAATACTACATGTCTCTTTGTAAAATAATGTCGGGAATTTATCAAAAAATAATTATAAAATAAAAAAACTTAAAAGATCACTCCATACTTGTTAGGGTTTTGGGAAGGTTACAAGGATTGCAGTGGAAAAATAAGTGGGCATAATTTAATTGTATTTAACCTAAAAATCCTAATTTAATTAACTTAAATTTAATTTGAAAATAAAAATAAAAATTAAAAAATTGATTGAATTACCATTAATATAGAACATAAAAAGTCATTTCTTATTTAAATATAATTAAATCCAAACAGTTAATCTTGCAATCCAGTCCCCTGGAACCATGCTGGTCATAGCCGAAAATAATAATAGTAATAATAACGCTAATGGAAAAATTAATCTTTCAATTAATATTTTAATGGAGAAAGTTAAACGCCTCCCATCCTCTTTTATGGCCTTTGCCTCTCACCTTGCCGAATTTGTAACTGTTAAATCTCTCCATTTATTGTTTCATATTAACAAATAATACGAGAAAAATAAACGCACGGCACTTCGATTTCTCACACCTATTATTAATAAAAACTCTCTCTCTCTCTCTCTCTCTCTCTCTATAGAGACTCCACCTCCTATTCCTATCCAACCTCCCCATCTCTCTCTCTCCCAAAAATTCACAAGTTTATTGGATAGTTTTTGTGAAGATTATAAATAAAAATAATTAAATGCAAATAAATCTTCACCCTTAATTTTTCACTGCAGTTCCTGCAGTGGATTTTTTCATTGCAATCCCTTTGGAACCCATAAGTTTTTGGGTTCAAAGGGGCTGCAATAAAAAAATCTATTGCAGGGATTGCAGTGGAAAATGAAGGGCTGAGATCTTCTGCAATTTAATGATATGTGACCTTTCACATTCTGTATTGATTGTGCCCCAATCAAAATTTTTAAACTTCTATTTAAAAAAAATAATTTTAATTACATTAAAATTAGAACCATTGGATTAAAATGCAGATCTCAACCCTTCATTTTTCACTGCAGTCCCCTTGAACCTTAAGTTTTTTATATGCTTTTATGCGGTGGCAATTGTTTATTGCTCGATGATCGACTTTTCAATTTTGTTCTCTGAAAAAGAGGCGACGGCGCTTCCCAATATTCAAACGCCTTTATCCGAAGCTAAGGCGATGGTTTCTCTTCGCAAATTTGTTGCCAGGCCAGACATAACTAGAAATTTAGCAAGGAGAGAGTTAATTTTTATAAATTTTAATATCTTTTCATAACTTTAAGACTATAATTTCAAAATTATAGAATCAAGCAGTTTATTTGATAGATTTCAATAATCAATATAAATAGTCATGTACTTAAAAATTTAATAAAATATATAAAGTCCATTTATAAAATCGCTTAAAAATTATTTACTTGACTTACTTAGACTATTTTACACAATTTAAAAATTAAGTCATATTTTATCAATTACCCAACTCCAAAATAAGCAACATCTTATTAATGACTCAACATAAGAATCAAATGTCAACTCTTATTAATGATCGCCTAAAGTAAAAGAGGAGGGTGGCCATATTTGAAAAAAAATATATATAAATATTAAATTTTTCCCAAAACTTGAAAGGTCATGCCCCCTATTGTTATAGTGTAGGTTCATCTTTGTTGCTGAGAGAACGTCCTATCATCGTCGGATTCCACAATCTAGAGCATGAACTGCTAAATATGCAATAACTTGACTTAATCATGAATGTAACCCATCATAACCATACAATTACTTACCAGAGCAAAATATATAAAATCAATATAAAACTAAATATATATAATAGTATTGGTCACAGACTAAATAACAATACTTTAGAAGAATAATAACAGTACCAAAGCTCAACCCGGCCTATACAATCTAATCAGATCAATGTAAAATAATTATAAATAATCTTAACTCATGGAGGTAACAAAAGAATATAATAAAGTCCTCAAAAGAATATAATAAAACAAAATAATATGGGAAGACCTCCTGTTCTCGACTGGATGTCTCCACTTGGGAATCAGCACCAAAACCGGTAACAAAGTATCGGGAGGAGTAAGTACAACCACTAGTGCACATTATCAACAACAAGTATAATACGCATATGTCCTAACATGTTACTACACAAGCATAAATTATAACATCACATCATATATTAGATAATCAATATCAATCATAGTCACACATTCTATATCCCATGTTATCAGTTTAACTCAATTCTTTATTCATTACTCATATTCATGTTCATATATATAATATAATCCAAATCAGTATATTGTGGGTATTAAGTCAAGTTGTGGCCACAGGACCCAACCTAATAGTACATCATTAACCTGCCTCATGTGATCCTGGCCATATGACTGAACTACATGAATCCACATATGCTGCCTAGGTTAAATATCAAGAATGATACAGGCTAAATAGCGTCTGCCTCGCTTTGTAAGCTACTAATCTACTAGATGTGAGTTCACCATCCCTATATAGGTTTCGGAATTTACAACTCTTGAGTATATTGATTCTCACTATTTCCAGTACCTCTACACCTAAAACTTAAATTTTAGATATATATATATATATATATATATATATATATATATATATATATATATATATATATATTCATATAATGATATATCATCATTTATCTTTTATCATATCTTCAGCCTATCATCTAGTGAGAGTAATCTCATAAATCTCAACATACCATAATAAACTATCAATATATCTAAATTATGTCTATGCCTACTCAGGCATGCACACAGGACAAGAAACTTAGCCAGTCGTGCCCATTAGATAGGCCTCGAACACACGAGACAACACAAGCAAAGGACATGCAGACTAGTTACATTCTCGCATGCACATGTTCAAACATTTCCCCCAGCATGCGAACAGAGAGCAATCTATTACAGGTGTGGCCACGAGATCTAGACTCACGTGTGTATGTCAGAGCTCTTGCAATTGAGATTTGTCATGCTCTATTTTTTGGGATTTTCAACCCAATGTCTCCAACTCAACAATGGCTTAAATTTTCTTATGCAAAACAATATATGTTATTGGTCAAGTCTTAAAATGGATTCAAACTAAACAATAAGAATTTAATAGATCAGGCTATTGATTAGCACATAATATTGCACTTTTATAGACTCTTTAATGTGCTAATTACATAAATATATTTTTTAAAACTTAGTTTTATTACATATTTCTCGTACATTTGTGTTTTGTATTGATTGTAATCTTAAGGAATTAAATTTAGGGAATTGGAGGCCTATCAACATAAAAATTCAAGTGAAATAAATCCCATTGAATGTCAGGCAAAAAGAGGAAGGAAAAGAGTTTAAAAGGGAAAAAATGAAGTGTTGAGAATATGGTGCGAACCAAGGTTCAAACAACAGAAGATGGAGCGTTAAAAAGCCAAAAAAGTGTCTAAGGCATGAAGTGGTGCGAGTAAAAGTTCGAACCATGCCTTGTTCTCGCCTTTGTTTAAACAACAGTAAGTAGCTTAACTTTAAAGTTTGAAATTTTTCTAAGATATGAGAAAATGGTGCAAACAAAGGTTCGAACCACATCTTATTCGCACTTTTGTTTGAACAATAGAAGAGTAGCAACTTCAGAATTTCAAAGTTTGTCTAAGTATGAAAGCATGGTGCAAACCTTTGTTCGAACCATGCGAAATTTTACAAAATTTTGTAATTTTTAATTAGTTTTAAGGGATTTTTGGTCATTCCAAACAATTACGTTGTGCTATAAGTAGAGAATAATTACTGAGAGGGAAAATGAGACATTCATATATATAATTAGATATAGAGTAAAGTAGATTTATATAGTTGTAGAAAGAGGAAATAGATCTTGTTTGGTTAGTGAGAAAATTTCATTTTCCTTTTCAATTCCCTTTGCAAACATATTTCAATTCAATTCAATTTTTTTTTTCTTTCTTCATCTATGATTGAGTAGTTCTCTTACTTGGATTCAAATTAAAGAGAGTAGATGATGTATATGTATTTTCAATGTTTGATTTTCTTAAGAATTCTCTACAAATGGTAGTTGATTTGTTTGGATCTATTGAAATTGTTAATTGTTTACTTTAATTGAGCCTTATTTGTATAGCTTATATAGATTATTTGTTAATTACTAATTAGAATCCTCATACACTTTCTTAAGAAATTATACGTGGATTGTTATTGTAGAACTTACATGTACTTTTCATAGGCAATGCACTCTAAGTGTTTGATTTAGGTTTTTAATTACATAAACCTAACTTTGTTACCAAATTTATCAATTATTGTTCTTAATTGTGCTTTAATGTTCAATTTCCTTTAAATTTGTAATGAATGATAATTAGTTTGTTAGGATACTTTGAAATCACTAGTTGATATTTCTTGTTAACTCTTGTGATTGTACATTTTATGTACATTATGTGTGAGTTACTTAGTTGAAATTTTTACGCCCGGTCTTAAGGATTTTGTATGTGGATTGCCATCTAGAACTCTCATATATTCTATATGGATTATTGTATTCCAAGTATTTGATCTAGAGATTCAACCAAGTGAACTTGATTTTACAATCAAATTTATTAGTCATTGTTCTCGTTGAAAATACATAGAAATCACTACTTGAATTAGTTTGATCCAAAATTTTTTTATAGTTGTTTTTAACTAATCAAAATTTTCATTACAAGTTTTAAATTAGATTTAATTGCTGTCTTCTAGCTATTCGACGAAATGCCTAGGTAGGTTTCATATTCAAAATTCAAACCAATTTGTCTTGATTTTTCTTATATGACACCTACTAATTGAGAGAAGAAGAATTATGAGTTCACTACGCCTTTCCCTGTGGGTGCGACCAATACTTCACCATTTTATAAATTTAAATTGTTATAACTAATCACCTTGCATTTGGGGTATAAATTCACATTGTGAGGTCATAAGCAGTTATCATTACCACTCTCTCTCTTTATATAAACACCTATATACATACATACATATGTTATCATCTCTCCAACTAGCACAAATCATATTATTCTAGCATTATGAAACTACCATTTCCAACACACTTTCCCAACCAAATTAAAGTGAATATAAGACATCAAGGAAAAGGCCCTACCTTGACCAAAGATGAAGAAGGAGAAAGAAGATGAGAATGATTAGTTGAAGGAGAAACTCGGATCAATAAAATTTGTAAACCTAAGATTTCATTCAAATGAACACCAAGGCCACTTCCAAGCAACCCATAACAATAGCTCAGCTCCAAACTTCCAGACACAACTTCTCTCTCTCAATCTTTCTCTATATAAATAGCTCTGATAATAAACACATACACACACATAACCAAGTTTGAAAATGTAAGGGAAAGAAAAGAGAAATAAAAATGATGGTATTTGATGATAGAGGGGAGTAGGTCAAGCGTGTGGCAAGCAAGAATAAGACAGTATATAGCTTAGGAAAAATCTGTTGAGCCCGAATTCAACTCTAATGCATACACAAACACAGATAATCGCAATCCTCAACAATTAAATGATGACTCAGTTTATAAAATGCATGATCATGATGTACGTTATAAATGAATAAGTAAATAAAATACAAATTCGAGTCATTATATTGTTAGAAAACTGTATATTTATGATAAAAGAATATATATACAGGTATACACAGCAGTAATATTAATTATATATTAATTTAATATATATGTATACTGACCTCCAGCCACTCTTAACCAAGTAAAACTGATCTCTTAATTTATTGTCCAAGTAAAACTTATTTCTTAATCTTTGAGTGCTCCTACACGTAGATAGCTTCTCTCACACACTGTGTGAACTCGCTATAAATAGGATTTTTTAACTTATGCAGATTGAATGAGTAGGAACAATGGATATCACAAGCTATATGTAACTACTAGGCTAGGAACCCTTATTTTTATTTCTATTATTTCCTTCTATCAAGGAATCATTATCTGATAGTGGGGACTCGATAGGCTTTAACCAACCACTACTAGTGTGTTACATGAAGTGGGTAACTATCTCTACTATCACTCAACTGACTAATAAATAGATAAATATAATATATATCATAGATCCCTATCATCACTCAATTGGCTAACAAATAGATAAAAACATATCTTCTTTATGGGAAACTTGTCTCACATATATATCCCAATAAGCCAAGATCTCGTCGAAGTTTGCCCATCTCTGGTGTTTATTTTTTACTTTTGGCTCTGGAGACTTTGTCTAGAACAGGTGAATTGATTGATTCCAACACTTTTGGCTCTGGAGGCTTTTTGCCATCAAAGCAGGTTAATTTTACTTTGTTTTATTTGTAGTTTTTTGAATTGTGTTTTTTTTTTAAATTATATTTTACTTCCATATGCACAACTTTGGTTCTTGTGTTGATGATATTTATAATTGCAGGCTACAATTCCAGTCAACAGTGCATCGAAAGAGAAAATATAGCTTACGGCTCAAATTTGTTGGTGCCTAGTTTTGTAATTTAAAAGTCCAAAGATATGTGCTTGGATTAATTTACTGATGTATCTTATCCAAATTTGACTGAATTTGTACTTTGACTTATTTCTCAGATACGCTATTCAAAAACACAGACCCCCCCCACACCAACAGAGTTCACTCCTCTATTACACCTCATTTGACCATACTTTTAGAGATGTTAATTGGTTTGTTTATTGAATTTTGACCAATGAGACAAATAAAAATCATGATTGTGTTGGTAAATATCATTCTTATTTGTTTAGTGATATAAAAAATATTTTAAATTTATTATAATTAAAATTAAAGAATAGCAAAGTTCAGTGAAACCATAATGTCATATTTTTAATAGATCACAGTTATTCAAAAATAAATTAAAAAATTTATATAATTATTTACTTCTTTAACTTTTAATAGTGAATAAATTTTTGTTAATAAATGTTTTATTCTATTGGGTAGAGGTGTTAATATGTTACTAAATGTTATCTTCTAATTGGTAGATGTGTTAGCAAGTTGAGCCAGTAAATCAGTATAACAGAAAATGATAAATTTAAAATATGTTTGAACTAACACGATCCTATATTGATACGCAAACCATGCCCAAATATGGAGGTATTTAGAGTGACAAAAAGTAATATAAAGTGAGTTAATTTGATATAATTTGTGAGTCCGTAATTTGTACAGTAAGATAAAAAATGAATAACATTTAAAAATTTTTAGAGTTTTTCAGCATTTTATATTGTGCCAAACAAACCCTATATATTAGATTCAAAATGATCGTGTTAACCTAGCCTATTAGTTCTACCATTTTATAAATTAATAATAATAATATAATTATTTTATAATTTATAAACTAAGGGTCCGTTTAGTGCGACAAAAATAATGAAAAATAAAAAAAAATATGATTTGAGAAACTTTTTAACGTTTAGAGCGCAACCATCAAATTATGTTTTTCAAAGATGAATAGTGAAACTTTTTGACTTTTATGTCAGTTTTTTGAGCGGAGAAACCATCTAAATAATTTTTTTGTTCCATCGGAATGGTTTTACGTCAGAATTTATTAAAAGTGGTTAAAAATTTTTGAGATTTATAAAAAAAATATTGAGTCTGTGAAATATTATTAGAATTTGTAAAAAATTTATTGAGATTTGTAAAAATTTGTTAGAATATGTAAATATATATAAATTTATAAAAATATTACGAAATACGAAAGGTATAAAAATATATTAGAAAATTTTAAAATTTTTTAAAAATTTTCAATACTTTTCGTCAATTTTTGAAGCACCATTCACCAAATAGGCCCGAAACTTGTTAACAGAGGCACATAAAAAGACACAAAGACTTCTACTGCTTTTATTTTAACAATAAAAATTCTTAAAGACTAATTTTAAATTTATTTTATAAAATGATCACATGGTGTTCTTATCCGAACCAAAAAAAAAGAGGTACGGAGCACGCATTTTGAGAATCATTTTGATGAAAAATTATTGAAATCGAAATAAGCGACCTCGAACTCGGAGGGATGTATGACAATGATTATTAATTCTTTATTGGATTCCGCACCGACTCACGAGCCAAGAAAGATTTAGACAGTGTTTGGAAGGTCTTATTAATTTTTTTTATTTTTTTATTAAATTTTATTACATATTATCTTTACATTAATATTCATTTTTTTCCTCCAATTTTACTAGCCCCACTCATGCGTAAAAAAAATGTATGTAATATTTTTATATAATTATATAAATATGTACAATTAAAAGTAAAATTGTATGAAACGTTTTTTATAATTATATATATTGTATTATATAATTATATATGACGTGCGTTTCCTGTGCTCCAAAAAAAAAAAAAAAAAAAGGAGGGGGTGGGTTTGGCCGAAGCTCTGCCATCTGAGAGCAAAAATCCCTCAAATGACCCCGCAATGAAAATAAATAAATTGGCCTTTTACATAACATAAAAAATGTGTAAAAGGCCGGTCCAGGTAATTCAACATTCATGGAATTAAAAGATAAATTCTAGGAGTTTTTGGAGGCCGGTCATTATTTATGAACTTATAAGGATTTAAGTCACATCCAACAAACTTATTTGTGAATAATTCACACTTGTAACAAAAAAACAAAAAAGGAAATCACGTGTTTTTCTTTACATTTCAAAACTGTCAATTTTATCCAAAAATAGTGCACACTTCACTCATAACTTCCACGACTTTCCATCTTCTTTACAAAGCAAGCAAAATTGATTTTTTGAAACAAAATCAAAACTGTTTGAGAAAAACTTAATTCTGCGACTTTCTATCTTCTTTACAAAGCAAGCAAAATCAAAAGTGTTTGGCAAAAATAGTACCGTATAATAAAACAATACTGCATAATAAAACAGTACCATATAATAAAACAGTACCGTATAATAAAACAATATCGCATAATAAAACAGTACCGCATAAAAAGTAGTACTGCATAATAAAACAGTATCGCATAAAAAACAGTACTGCATAATAAAACAGTACCGCATAATAAAACAGTACCCCATAATAAAACAGTACCGCATAATAAAACAGTACCACATATATTGAATATGTGACTTTTTTTGTGTTTCATGGTGTTATTTGCAAACTAGACACATTCGGTACTGTTTTTACAAGAGCATACATCTTATACAAAATAGTACCGCATGCATGTGGTACTCTCATCCATGTGGTACTGTCAGTCATATATTGGATATGTGACTTTTTTTTGTGTGTTTTATGGTGCTATTTGTATACTAGACATATTCGGTACTATTTTTACAAGAGCATACATCTTACACAAAATAGTACCGCACGCATGTGGTACTCATCCATGTGGTATTGTCAGTCATATATTAAATATGTGACTTTTTTTTGTGTTTCATGGTGTTGTTTGTATACTAGACACATTCGGTACTGTTTTTACAAGAGCATGCATCTTATACAAAACAGTACCGTACGCATGTGGTACTGTCAGTTATATATTGAATATGTGACTTTTTTTTGTATTTCATTGTACTATTTGTATACTAGACATATTCGATACTATTTTTACAAGAGCATGCATCTTATACAAAACAGTACCGCACGCATGTGGTACTCTCATCCATGTGATACTGTCAGCCATATATTGGATATATGACTTTTTTTTTTGTGTTTCATGGTACTGGTTGCATATTAGACACATTCGGTACTGTTTTTACAAGAGCATGCATCTTAGACAAAACATTACCGCATGTATGTGGTACTCTCATTCAAGTGGTACTGTCAACCATATACTGATTATGTGATTTTTTTTTTTTTTTTTTGTGTTTCATGGTGTTTGCATACTAGACGCATTCAGTATTATTTTTACAAGAACATGTATCTTATACAAAACAGTACTGCACGCATGTGATACTCTCAGCCATGTGGTACTGTGTTTATATGAGTATGCATTTTATACGAAACAGTACCACATAAACAGTACCGATACAGAGATTTGTATATATTCCTTCTTCGACCGACGTTAATCTCAGTCGATGCTCATTTAAATTAATGATATACCATATCTTCAAGCGATTTATAAGGAAGGAAAACAAAAATGGAAGTTGGTGTTCGTTCAAATTCATGATATACCATATCTTCACGCGATTTATAAGGAAGGAAAACAAAAACGAAAGAAACGTGATTTTCAGTTGGCGTGATTTCCGGCAATTCTCGTCTTAAGTTAATTATAGGAATAAATGATATTTTTGGTATATTAAAAATTATATTTAAAACAAATCCATGGGACCCATTCAAAAGTGTGACTTAAATACAAAATTTTCTACATTAATGTGAATTAAAAACAATACTTTTTTTTTTGGTATAACTAATATCCTTAAAATATTATAAAATATGACTTAAATACAATTTTCCGTAAATTCTACTTAAAAGTCATCTTTTGGGGGTCGAAAAATAATAAAAAATAATGAAAATATAATTTAGATAATATTTTAATGTTTGACAAGCAATCATCAAATTACATTTTTTAAAGATAAGTAGTACTATTTTTTTTTGTCTCAACTTTTTAGATTTTAAATCGGTTCAAATAAATTTTTTTTAGTCTATTCGAATTATTTTATATCATAATTTTTTAAAAGTTATTGAAAAATTTTTAGAATTTGTAAAAAAAAAATCTTAGAATTTGTAAAAAAATTCTTGGAATTTGTGAAAATATTATTGAGATTTATAAAAGATTTATTAAAGTTTGTAAAAATTATTGAGATATGTAAATATATATAAACTTATAAAAATTTTACAAAAAAAAAGTAAAATGTGTTAAAGTATTTTAAAAATTTTCAGGGAATTTTCAAAAGTTCTTCTCAATATTTCAGCATTCCAAACACACGCTTAAGTAATATTTTGACAACACTGACTCCCAGCAGATTCAAGAAAGCTTTTCTTTGCTAGGAAATCATCTCTGGACGTAAGCCTCGACTCACGCTCCTCCGCATTAAGACATGATTGACGCACGCGGCCAGGATCAAATTCATTCAGTTCAAACCATACTAAGATTCGATAATAATGAATTCAATTTATATTAAAAAACAGTCAGATCTAATTCATAAGACCTAATCAAAATCCATGTACCCGGCCGATTCAATTTGTTTTGAAAAATACTTTTTTTTTAAATCATCTAATAAAAACACACATTTTATTTTTAAAAGATATATAGTAAAAACTATTATATTTCACCAAATATAGATATTAAAATTATTTATCCGACAAATTTAAAGCCGAACTTGGATTGTCATACGTGATTAATTTTGAAAATAATTCGTGATATAAAATTATATATATAACTATTATGCGTTTAGCATTTTAAAATTCTCTAAAAATTTTTGAAAACCTCTAAAAATTATTCACTTTTTATTTCACTACACGACCTACGAACCAACAATTTTTATGACTTTATCTTATTTTTTGTCACTCCAAACATCATATATTTTACCAAATATAGATACTAAAATTATTCCTGCGACCAACTTAAACCCGAACTTGGATTGCTGTAGGTGATTAATTTGAAAAGGATTCGTGATACAGAAATATATGTACATATATACACATATTACAGTTTGCTTGTTGAAATTCCCCATCGTTGCAAGCTGATGCCTGCTTTTTGAACAACTCTGGTGATGGTTGGAACAAAATGTCAGTGTGTAGTATCTTGCTAGCCTAGAAAATTGCAGCGAAATATCTGCCCTATGCTACGAGTATACCTGTGGTCAGGCAATAAATAATGGGCATGATGGATCGTTCAGATGTAAATCCACTAATCATTGAATCCCGATTGAATGTGCCAGATCTAGTCTAATATTTTTGGACCCGGTCTAAATCGGATATAGACTAAATTCTGAGAGGCTATGCATTATGCTTTCTAATTAACGGAGACTTAGATGCCTTGGTGACTAGTGACACATTTTCATAAATGACTTAAAAATAGCTTTTGAGTATCTGATCAGCAATCAAGTATCCAGCGTATATCAAACAATATGACATCAAATATTCGGATTACAACTTTTGAGTAATACTTTTGCTTTTGCAAGCCCATAGTAACTGGCGGATTGAGTATTGGACATATATAAATTTTTCCGAAGCCATTACGACTGCTTAAATAAGGGAATATCTTCTCTGATCATATAAAAGAATTATCTGTTTCGCATATATAATGGGAGGTCAAGGTGTAGACTCTACCGCCCCTAGTGTATGGCTTCGTAATTGCGCTTTATTATGAGTCCCTATTAGGCACATGGAAGCCAGCGACCAGCATCTAAACAAGGATCGCAAAACTAGTCCCATCAGGGTAACTAGGATGGAGTGCGTCGGGCACCCATGAGGGCGATTGGTTTTGAGAATGCGCATCTCCTATGGTACAGTTCTATTTGAGAATGTGCATCTATCATGGTTCAGTTATTCAAGTGTTACTCAAAGCATGTATTAAGGGTCGGATAAGGTCAGTAATCAGTCGGGAGTAATTACTACAACAAAATATCTCCAGCAACATTACTCGAGCAATTTACAGAATTTCCACAACAAACCTCACTTCAGATCTTTTCAGACTGGCTAGGGAGCGGGCAGCAGCATACACATCTAGAGTAGCTTAGGTCCTCTTAATCTTAGAAAATGTCCCTATTTCTGAAAAGTAGGTGCTTTGAGTTCCACTGCCAAGTTGGTTTGCATGTGCCTGTGGATTGGACAACTCAATCCCCTGCAAAGAGAGAATCTCAATTACGAATCACGAAATGAAAATATCAACTGCACATAAAGTACAGGTGCATTTATATAAACTACCAAATAAAATTCAACGATTTGTTGATACCAAACAGGTTTAAATTCCACTAGTTTAACAAGGTCTAACCATTATATGTTAAAAGTTGTTAAAGACCATTTTCTTTAAAAAAAAAATGTTAAAGAAAAAACTGCTACCCTATCTAGAATGTAAATTTAATTCAAGCCTCAATCTGGTATCAAGCTTGTTAGCATGTACTTGTTAACTTAGGAGCTGATAAGCTACAGAAATCAATATGGTACCGCCAAACAATCAAAAAGGAATAAAAGTAAAAACAAATCCTTGGCGTGAAATAAAGATTTTTGAAAGAAGTCCCTGCTTTCAATTTCAAGTTCAATTAATTCTGAAAACTTAAAGAGGGGGGAAACAAGTTCAATCTTAGGCTCCGTTTTTGTTTCAATGTAAAATGTTATTCGAAAAACACTTTTTACTCAAGTTTTCTGTCCACTTAATTCTGAAAACTTAAAAGAGTGAGGGAAAACAATTTCAATCTTAGGCTCCACTTGTTTCAATGTAAAATTTTTTCCAAATAACACCTCTACTCAGGTTTCAAGACCGGAAAACATTTTGCATGAAACAAATGGAGCCTAAATTCAAGTCTAACTCAACTAAAAGACAATACCACATGCTATATTTTCAGGTAACAGAGAACAGAAATGAACTGTTCACTATTAGCTTGCAATGCAATTGACATACACAGGAACTATTATATATCATTGGTTCATTTATTCAATCGTAAACTTGGAAAATAGACATGGAACGGTATCTATAATCTTGTGTGGCCAATTAATATAAATTATATATCCATGGACCTTGCTATTTAACAATTTTTTAAAACCATGGCCAACAAGATCATTATTAGTATATCAGGGCTTGACTGAAACTTATCATCAGAGACTGTTTGAAAAGGTAAGAACTGGAATAAACCTGCACAGGTGTAAAGGCTAAACTTGAAGTAAGTCCTGATGTTGCACCACTGCTTCCATAATGCTTCTCCTTGAACCTGAAACAGCACAAAAAAGGCTCAAGAAATAAGCTAATCCAAATCAAATTACAGAAAAGAAAAATGCTTATGTCAATATGGACAGAGATATCCAACGGAAAACATACTTCTTAGCCACTTTTGCAGCAAGTTTGCTCTGACCAACTGATACGCGCAACTTGCCACTCCCAGCCTGACCAAGCATTCCATAGCCTTCTCCCAGTCCATCACCTATTTTCAAGAAGTAGCATGTAAAAATCAAGAAAGAGAACGCGGAATATATTCCCACTCTAAAATTACCTTAAAAAATATGAAAAGAAAAGGCAATAGAAAAGATAATTTCCACTTAGGGTGTTAAGCTAATAAAGACATTAACAAATATGGACTCACAAAATTCTTCAGAGTGAAATTAATATTTCCAGTTCCTACATTGTAAGATTATAAGAAATTGGTGATATTTACCTAAAGAACTCTCTTCAGGAACTCCGAACTGCATCCTATTTGCCAGCTTTCTCATGTCTGTTATAGCATATCTGAGATAACAAAGTTTTTCGTAACATGGTTAAAATGGCCATAATAAACGAAAACAAAGGGCCACCAACAAACGCACTTCTAGATGAGACAGTAGAATATTGTCCTACCTTTCTTTCATCTTCCTCAGCCGACGACCACCTCTCTTCTTTTTGGGCTCAGAATCAGGAACTGGAAGAGGCTTAGGTTGCTTTGCAGGGGGTGGCTCTTGCCACTTCTCGATTTTTTTACGGATCTCTTCCCTAAAGGATCTACCGGTCTTCCCAGTTGGATCTCCTCTTGTAGAATCGACACGTGCTGCAAGAGTTGATTTCGCAGCCAGTAGTCGACAGGCACGCATCCTCAGAGCAGGGGGTGTGCTCTGAAAAATTTCTGTTTGCTCAACATAGCCTACACGAAACTGGGATGTTGCAGTCGAAAACCCTGCTAAGTTCTTTTTCTTAGCACCAAGAAGTTGAACATTGCACGCAGGCATCTTAGCTAATGCTGATAGACCACCAGCAGTGCCCATAAGCTTTGCCGCAACAGCAGTGCCAACAATTGCAGAAAGATTTGGTGCAATATAGCCCATCCTACTCTCCACAAAATCAAGGACCTTCTTCTTTGCTGAATCAAGAGCAAGAGCTCGATCACATGCATCAACTGTCTTTTGAAGGACTTCCTCTGGAAGTGGTTTACCACTAGTGGTTGATGCTGTAACAGAGACTACCATAATAATAGCAGAGGGTAGAAGCCCTTCCAAATCAACCAGGGTTAAGTCCATTTCATTGCCAATCTTCTTAACAACTCGGGCATAATCAATTGGGTGATGAACGAGTGATTCAAGCTCAGGAAATTTCAACCGATACTTATCTCGAATAAAATTGTGAATAATGATAATTTCATTCTCAATGTCAACTGATAATGAGTTACAATCTACTATCAGCTGGTACTCAGGATCGTCCTCCAGAACCATACCCTGATTTGATATATCAGACCCTTTTGCGAGGGCATCTTCAACTTTCTATAACACAAAGATCATGCCACTCGTTTTCAATATAAATAGCCAAAACGGGGAACTCAACAGAACCATCATATATGCCAAGTAACATGAAAAAACCAATGTCTAAGCATATCAAAAATAGAACTTGAAGAAAATTATGGAGAAGAAAAAATGAAAAGGAAAACTAAACCCCATGAATTATGTGTAAATCTAAATGTGCTTATGCATGCTTGTGCGTACTTTTTTGATAAATATATTTATGCAAACCATGTGCCCCAACTTTACAAAAAAAATACAAGTTCATTAACAACTAAATTGCAAAACATGGGAAGATATAGGAAATTAAAGTCAACTTGAGAAAGGAGTGGATTGCTAATAAAAAAAAAATGTTCCCAGTATTCAGTTATTTCACATCTAGACATGATATTCGACATTTGAGAATAGTACATAAACAAACCTGCATAATATCAATGTAACGTTGTGTTTTTTGCAATTTGGAGACACTGTCCAGATCATCATAATTCAGAGTTTCTATATCTGCCAATTCCCCATCAATATCTTCTTCCATATTCTCCGTATCCACATTTTCTTCATCCTGAAAAAAAATTAAAATATATACATATCACAACGACATAATATTAGCAAAAGCCAGATACAAACATGGTATGTCCGACAAGAAGATGATAAAGTGATCACCCCAAATAAAAGTTGCAGGAAGAGGCACTCACAAGAACATCGGCTTCATTGTCAGACAATTCATCAAGGTCAGCCAGAAAAGAATCAGCAAGAGTTGCCTGAAGCATATACACATTTTTGTTAGGATGATACACACCTTGCAATAAACCTATTTGAGAAGAAAAACAACCTACAAGCAACTGTATACAATAACAAGAAGATTTTAACTAAAATGAAAAACAAAACAAAAAGAGGACTCGTTTAGACTCTGATGTAATAAATAAATTAAAAAAACAAACAAACATATAAGCCCCGAAAGGATATTATTCAGCACCTATCTCACTTCAATTCAATATTTAGTTATGAACAGCAGCTATATTGTCATTGGGCAAATAAGATTGTGACAATGAGAGGGGGAGGGGGGGGAGAGAGAGAGAGAGAGAAGAATTATTAAGAACAAAATGAATACATTATTGCAGAAGTTAGACACAAAACCAACTATTATATTCAGAGAAAACCTGATCACAATTAGTTCACACCATCACTCAAACCCACCCATGAAGAAGCAAGCATGTTTACATCATGCACAGAACTTTTAACGCATGGAGTTCCTCTTGCTCAATAAGCTACCATATTCTTTGAATTATAGATCATAGAACAATAAAATATGTATGGATTACCCAGAACTAAAATTTTCTCCAGCCTCTTCCTAAAGTAAAATAAAACCACTCATCACTACTTGTTGGATATAAGCATTAGCTTGCAAAACAAATACCAATGGAACAAAGTAACAGAGATAGAAGATCTCCCCAAAATTTCTAGAAAACTAGCGTATGCTTCTCTTTCCCTTCAGGGCAGTGGATGCTTGAGAATGTCTAATAGCCAGTTTGTCGAATGCATCCAGACCATAAACACATTTGAGTTGAGAATCATGCCCACATGGACACTTTATAAATATTTATTTAAGTGAATATTTAAAGCTAAAAGCTCCATGATCAACATATTTATGTTGCAAGCAAAATTCCAGTGAAATTAATAAGCAGGACAATAAGCAGTAAATTTAAGATCAACAATATAGAAGCTATCCCTACATTTACCAATCACAAGCTCCACCACTGGTTATAGCTTCAGACTAAAAATTTTGGAAACATACACAAAACCGGTACCTTGATGACTTTATCTATCCTACTGCTAGTATGCATGTTGAAGAATCAGCAGATAAGGCAATTAATAGAAAGAAATATAGAGAATGAATATATGAATAAATGTATAGAGTATGTAAGAGAGCATATGAGAGGGTATAGAGTATATAAGAAAGGATGTAGAGCTGGTAGTGGGAGCAATAAATGATCCAGCATTAAATTACAGATGGTGGTGAAGTAATAAGAAACAGGTTTCATCAAGTTAATCACAAATAGACAAGAGAATCAGCAGAAGCAATAAATGATCCAACATTTAATTACAGATGGGGGTGAAGTAATAAGAAACAGGCAATGACAGGATACGTGAAAATGAAATTTCAAACACTAAACTGACACAATTTTACATATTTATGGAATTGCATAGTTCACTTCCCATGGACAAGCCATATGCATCATGGCAAACGAAGAAAATTGCAAAAAGCTCAAATTTTCTACCGTCAAACTTTTAAGGGATTGTAGATTCAATCAATTGCATTAGCTAGCCACTACACCTAGCAAGAGTAATCTACATGTATAAGCAGATGTATTTACTCTTCATTAAAAACAAAAATTGGAGCTTGGATTTTGTGTAGAATCTGGATCTTTTTAGCAACACACAAGTGAATATTGCAAACAAATGAACAAGAACAATCACAAAGAGATACACAAGATTTATGTAGTTCGGCAATATGCCTACGTCCACAGCTACAGTATAATCATATTTTTACTATAAACCCCCAACAATGAAGAAAGGCTTACAACAATAGAAGAAACAACCTTAAAGAGATCCTTAAAGAAACCATCTCACCTTACTCTTAGCTTCTCTCTCAATCTAATACTTAAGGAAACCCTAATTTGAAATTAATATAGATGTACAATACGTCCCATATATATAAGAACAAGAAACCTGATCAAAAACAAACTCTAAAACAGGCTTAAAAAAACCTAGGTCGCATTGCTTGCTGGGATGAGGTTCCCAGCGAGATGTCTTGCCGCAGTACGTATCTGTTTTTGCCAGCAAAACCAGCAACCTTCCCAGCAAGCACCCTATACCGTGCTCTCTGTAATTTCCAGCGACCATCCAACAAGTTCCTTCGCACCAGTTCATTCTCCAGCGCTCCACTCGCTTCGCCCAAACTAGTGCCCTAGGAAGCACAGACACTTCAAAATGGGTGTCTTATCCGTATGGGTGTCTTATCATTTTTTATTTAAATATACAATTAAGACAAATCTAGATTTGAGTAACAAAAACTCCTTAAGTTATAAAATTTTAAACACTTATATTTTGTTAAGTTTTATATATTAAATTATATAATAAATTAGTTTTATCGCGAATGTTATATTCATGTATATAGCTAAGAAAAATATACAAAAATTATATTTTTTTGGTTGTATCCCCGTCGTGTCCGTATTCTCATTTTTTTAAAAATCTCTATGTCTGTGTCCGTACAAGCATCAGATTCGTATTTATATTTCTTAGCCAATGCCTAAGTGTAATGAGTATGAGCCACAACTCTAACATTGGTCGTGTGAGTACGTGGTATGGTACATTGACAAGGCTGAAGGCGCACACATACATGTGTATTATTCTTCTTAAATTTTTATCTCACTTCCTTTTTCCTCTCTCCCAATTCCCTTTCCTACCTTTGCAAATTTCTTTCCTATCTATTATTTTTCTATTTGTCCTAATTAATTACAGGCCAAGAAATTTCAGAAAGGCGAAGCTAAGCAAAGTTAAGATGAGAAGTTGAGGAGTATTTGTGGAATTGAATTTTGTGACACGGCCTCATAAAAAGGGAGGCACCAAAAGGTGATCTCGCATAGCATAGACTAAGGCAAATGCGCACACACTGCATGTGTAAATTTCCTCACAAAAAGGGAGACACCACTAGGTGTTCTCCCAAAGAATAGACTAGGGCAAATGCACGCACACACTCTGCGTGTGAATTTGTTCCTCAATTTTTTCTTATTCCCTTCCTCTCCTCTCTGTCCCTATTCCCTTTTCCATTCAGGTATATTTTCATCTACTGTTTCTATTACAATGGGCATTGAAAAGAGGAGTTAATAGCGTATTGAAAAGAGGAGTTCGCAGGGTATTTAAAGGGTATTTACGAGATTCAAAATTGTGAGGTGGCTCCAAACTAGGGAGAAACAAAAATGTTCTCATTTCTACTTATTAGAATAGATAGCATAGATAATTAGATTGACAGATAATTTTCTTTTGTATCAATACAATCGCAAGCAAAACATGAAACTGATAAGACAAAATTGCAAGAACTAACCATTTCTTTTTAATTTCTGCTACCAGTGATGCTTCAATACCAAAATCGAAATCAGAAATTCAGCCGAAATCCTCTGAGATTATTCTGACCATGAGACGAAAAAAATTTTTAAAAAAACCCAAGTTTATCAATTACGACAAATAAATACGTCATAAAAAATTAAAATTGAAGATAAACCGAATGTTTATGTAGAGCACCAATTTTAAAACTACTAAAAAGTAGTTAAAGATAAAAATAAAAAAACTCGGTTCTACAGTGAAGGCCCAAACCAAAGGCCTTTAGAGGATTTCAAGGAGCTCCGTTTGGTTTCTGAGAAAATGAATTAAAATAAAGCAACGGTTAGGAAATAAGATGTAGCAGCAGATGCGGAACCCTAGGCCATGAACTTAAGCAGAGAGTAAATTGTAAGAAAGATACAGAAAAAAAAAAAAAAAAAGAAAAGACAAAACCTTTCGAATACGAAACTTCTGTAGCTTCGTCTGTAATCGATATAAGAGAGACCAACGAACGCCGATGGATGATTTTGAATGAATTCAGAACGATGGAAGATCCGAACAGTGAAGTTGTGAACCTAAGAGAGGGAGAGGAATCCGACTGGAAAAGAACCGACTAATAGGACAAGGCCTTATATGGGCTTTCTCGTATTGGACCCTGGAGAAGCAGTTGGCTGGGTTCTTTTAAAGAATACAGAACAACCGGCCCCATTGTAAAAGGCCTGGACGCCCTCTGATCCAGTTATATTTAATTACGACATGCATGTTTCCTCCTAATCAACCTTAAGCCCAATCATGGTTGAGCAGCCGCTGAAAGTCCAAGGGTTTGGGTTTTAGAGCAATGATGGTGTTTGGTTCACCTAAAAAAATTAAAAAAAAAAAAAAGAACGAAAAATTGTATCCAAGTCATATTTTGTAATCTTTTAAAACTATTAGTCACACCCAAAAAAAAGTATTGCTTTTAAGTCACATTAATGTGAAAAGTTTTGTATTTAAGTCACACTTTTGAGTGGGTCCCACGAGTTTGTTTTAAATATAGTTTCTAATATACCGATAATTTCCTTTATTTCTATAACAAAGTTACACAAGTTATTTCCAGGAATTCCGGGAATCACGTGAAGATATATTTACCAAGAATCACGCTTCTTCCATTTTTTTTTCTTTCCTTATTTTCAGTTTCATTATTTACAGTTTTAGTCGTGAAGATATTAAGAAGATAGAACTTATTTGGCCTATCTTCTTCATGGATTGATTTTGTCGATTGGCGTTTTGAGCTATTTTCAAAACAGTACCGGTACTGTTTCAAAAAATATGATGATGTTGGCTAGTATGGTTGGTTTATGCTATGTATCGATTGATGTTTTTTAGGCAGTATGAAAACAGTACCGATCCAAAACAGTACCGGTACTGTTTTATCGGTACTGTTTTCAACACAGTACCGGTACTGTTTTATCGGTACTATTTTCAAAACAGCACCATGAATTATAAGCGGATGACAAGTTTTAAGGGCAAGAGAAATCTATTGGGCCGATTAACGTTTTGAGCTATCTTCAAAACAGTACCGGTACTGTTTCAAAAAATATGATGATGTTGGCTCGTATGGTTGGTTTGTGTTATATATCGATTGATGTTTTTTACGTAATATGAAAACAGTACCGGTACTGTTTTATTGGTACTATTTTCAACACAGTACCGGTACTGTTTTATCGGTACTGTTTTCAAAACAGCACAATGAATTATAAGCGGATGACGAGTTTTAAGGGCAAGAGGAATTCATGGGGCCGATTGGCTTTTTGAGCTATCTTCAAAACAGTACCGGTACTGTTTCAAAAAATATGATGATGTTGGCTCATATCGTTGGTTTTTGTTATGTATCGATTGATGTTTTTTAGGCAATATGAAAACAGTACCGGTACTGTTTTATCGGTACTGTTTTCAAAACAGTACCGGTATTGTTTTCAAAATAGCACCATGAATTATAAGCAGATAACGAGTTTTAAGGGTAAGAGAAATCCATGGGGTCGATTGGCGTTTTGAGCTATCTTCAAAACAGTACCGGTACTGTTTCAAAAAATATGATGATGTTGGCTCGTATCGTTGGTTTGTATTATGTATCGATTGATGTTTTTTAGGTAGTATGAAAACAGTACCGATTCAAAAGAGTACCGGTACTATTTTATCGGTACTGTCTTCAAAACAGTACCGGTACTGTCTTCAAAATAGCACCATGAATTATAAGCAGATGATAAGTTTTGGGCAAAAGAAATTCATGGAGTTGATTAGTATTTTGAGATATCTTCAAAACAGTACTGATACTGTTTCAAAATAAAAAAAAATAAATATACTTAGGAATGATGATCGATTTAGGTTTTTCCCAAATAGTTTTGATTTTGTTTCCAAAAATCGGTTTTGCTTGCTTTGTAAAGAAGATGGAAAGTCGCGGAATTAGGTTTTTCCAAACAGTTTTGATTTTGTTTTCAAAAATCAATTTTGCTTACTTTGTAAAGAAGATGGAAAGTCGCGAAATTAAGTTTTTCCCAAACAGTTTTGATTTTGTTTCCAAAAATCAGTTTTTCTTGCTTTGTAAAGAAGATGGAAAGTCACGGAAGTTATGAGTGAAGTGTACACTATTTTCGGATAAAACTGGCAGTTTTGAAATGTGGTGAAAAACGCGTGATGTCCTTTTTTGTCTTTTTGTTGCAAGTGTGACTTATTTACAAACAAATTTTTTGGGTATGACTTAAATCTTTATAAGTGCATAAATAGTGACCGGCCTCCAAAAACCCCAAAAAAGAACTTAAAATTAGTGTAAAAGTGACGGGATATTTGAAGTGATAAAAAAATAAGATACATTGAAATAAGTTATGAGTTTATAATTTGTGCAATAAAATAAAAAGTAAATAATTTTTAAAAATTTTTAAATATTTTCATAGAATTACAATATGCGAAAGATAATTTGAGTGAAAATTTTTTAAAAATTAATAAAAATTAAATATTTTAGGTATTTTTTTTAAGCATCCAAATAGCAGGGACATTGAATTTTTTTTTTTTTTTTTTTTTTGGGTGATTCAAAGACATTGATGTTGATGGGAAGTGTTTAAGAGGTCAATGTTGACGGCTGATGTCAAAACGTCAAAAAACAACTACTTCGTCCTCCCACGGTGGCCCAAAAGAAAGCAAGCAAGATCCGATTTGGAACATCAAAATTTATTAATTTTAATTAATATTTTTATATTTTATTAATTAAATTTTTTTACATATTATTTTTATATTATATTTATTTATTTTTATTATACTTATTTATCAATTTTTTATTAACTAAACGCACCCCAAGCTACCCTTTTCCCAGCTCCGTGTCCCATTGTGTGAATCATACTTTACGAATAATGAGGGACGTACAATTGGCGTGTTGCGTTTGGGTAGGCGGTTAGTGGGTTACAAATTTATGATAGCGTAATTTTGCTAAAAGGAGGAGATTGACATTCTTGGGTGACTGCAACGTCGGAAATTCTGATGCTATGTTCGGAATATGAATTTGTGGGTGAAAATGAAAAGTGTAAAAAAATAGTATGGTTGTAAAAAATAGTGTAAAAATGAAATTTATGTTACTCTTTTTATAGAGTTAAAAAAAAGACTAAAATAAATACGTATTGATTAACAAATCTTAATTTTTATTTGGTTGAATATACAAAAATTACACAATTTATAAATTTTATTTTCTCTTAATTTTTTTTTCACTCTACAAATTCATGTTACAAACATAACATTAACGAGGCGTTTGGAGTGACAAAAAGTGCGATAATTTGTGAGTTGTAATTTGGACAGTGAGATAAAAAGTGAATAATTTTTAGAGATTTTTAAAAATTTTTAAAATTTTTCAGTATTTTATATCACATCAAACGAATCTAAATTAAAATTTAAAATTCAAATACATTCAGGTTTTTTTAGTTTAAAAATTTATGAATGGATCTATATCATTGCCCAATTTAATGTCTCAAGTCGGCATCGTTTTACAACATCAGCATCTCCAAGTCCTAATTTTTTAGTGTGGGTATGATACTATTATTTATATTACTAATTTAAGACAGTTTAAGTTGTTACATAAAGTAATTTTATTATTTATATTAATTTAATTTTTTTAATAGTTCATTTATACAGTAGCGGAATCACTTGTGGCCAAGTGGCAGCGGTGACTGCCACTAAATTCTGAAAAAAATAAAAATTTAATCTAACTTGTGAAAAAAAAATATTATTCTTAAAAACTCATACTCTCGTAATCGATTATTGTGTCTTATACACACATACTAGACATGATATATTACTTACAAATATGTACAGTTGAAAGTGCTTATTGCTATGGACATTCAAGAATCAACTTCTAGACTTTTATATCCGTTAACCTGTAAAAAATTATAAGATTATATTTGTCATGTAGTATTTAGGTGATGTTTGGAGGAAAAAAAAATACAATAAAGGTGCAAAAGGTTGATGTAAAGGCAATATGTAGCAAAATTTTTTATTCAAAAAAGTTGGTAAAAGTTACTTTGGTAAGCCAAACACCCCCTTAACAGGGATAAATATTATTTTTGTAAAATTTTATTTTTTAAATATATAATGTATATTTTATTAAATTAAAAATGAATTAATATATTTTTTCATATACTCATTAAAACTTATTTCTTAAGGAGGGTTGTGAGAGTAAAAAGTTAATAATTATTTTCTAATGGGTCAGTTTAAAACTCTATATAAAACTCTACAAATTTCATTAAAATTTAAATTTTTTATGTATTGCATGAATTAAAAAATTAGAATTTTTACAACTCCAAATAACCCTAATATTTACTTCATGAATTTTTTCTCTTGACTGGAAAAAATTCCTAAATCTGCCACTGCATTTATGTGTGGTAATATTTTTTGTTTAAGATAATTTAAATTGTTAAAAAGAGAGTAATTTTATTATTTACATTTATTTATTTTTTCAATACATTCCCTCACTTGTGAGAACCATTTTTTTTTTTTAAGATAGCTTAAGATAGTAATTTGATTATTTATATTAATTTATTTTCTCTCACTTGCAAGAACTTTTTTTTTTGAGGGACCAAACACATATGACTATACTTACCAAAAAAAAAAAAAAAAACCACGTATGACTATTAATTTTTAAGCAATAGTTAGGTTTGAAATTAGTATATTTGTATGATTTCATATTATACCGAAGCATCCAATTCAAAACTAGTTAAAAAGTACTGGAGATAGCAACCCATTAGAATCTTATACAGATTTAGAATGATTGATTTTCTTAATATATGATAAGTCTCAATATACATCATTACGTACAAATTCAACTTGTATACAAATAGACAGACAGTATACTAACTAAAAAAAAAAATGTAGGTACAAGATATTGAAAAGCAAATAAAAGATAAGAGTCCTCTGAAACCTAATTTTTTTTGGAGTAACTCTCCCAAACTTACCTTCGGTATCTTGTAACACTAAATGAATTATAGTTTTCTACGTAAGATAACATATTATGTGTAACTATAAAGTCAAGATTAGAATTTTCTAAAATTTGTGAGAGAGAGAAGCAAAAAACAAAGTGAGAATAATATCTCTAATAATTTCTTAAAGTTAAACTTAATAATAGAGTAAGAATAATTTCTCTAACTATGTAAACAATTTACTAATAGAAGATAATATATACCTTATCCTTAGATGTAAACAATTTATCTAACTTTGTAAATTTTATTTTGTGTGTTTATTTTTCGGTTTATTTCTTTACATATATTCACCATTATAGTAAAAGTTAATTCAAATCCCACACAACAAAGCTCTTTAACCATAAGACGACCTTCAATTCATTATTATTTATATTTGTTGATCAAGAATAAAATATATTTTCGATTTTCATAGAGTAATGGACGCGTGAGCGTTAACCTTTTCCATTATTTTTTCTTTTATTAAGACTAGCTTGGTTTGAAAATTACTAGATAATTTTGTTGTTTTATATGATTTTTAACCAGAATTTAATTTAATTTAATTTTTTTGCTTAATATCTTTAGGTATACTATTTACATTCATAAAAAAAATACTTTCAAATAAAAAATTATTGTACGAGCTAGATTTTTTCATCCACACGTAAATTTAATTATTTTTAATTTTTTTAAATATTTTTTGTTTTGCGTGTGAATATTATGTCCAAGAGTTACCCAAAAAGAAAAAAAAAAACTAACATATGATTAAAAAAAAGTTAAAAAGAAAAAAAAATTAGTTAATGATTCCAAACCAAGCCTATATTAGGAACATAGAATACTCTCAAACAAATGTTAAGGTTGTGTTTGCATTTAAAAAATTAAAATTAAGGAATTTTGTGATAACTATGTCAAGAAAAATGATTATATAAAACTTTGTTGGATTATTTAAGGATTTGGTTATGGATTTGAATAGTTTATAACGATGAATTGTAATAGATTCAAACTCACCACATAATAGATTCAAACTCACCACACAAAGATGGTTATTTAAAATCTTTCATAATAATAGCTTCAACAATATGTTTGAAAACATTTCTATCTTAAAATTAATTTAATTTTAATGTAATACTTCATTTGAAAACATTTCTATATTAGAATTGATTTGATTTAATTTGGTAAATAAATTTTGTGTTAATTGAAACATATTTTGAATTTAATAATTAAATTGATTTGATTTAAGAGAAATACAAATTTGATCATGTTAATTAGAAATAGAAAATATGCTAAATATAATATATGATAATAAATTTGTCCACTTACACTTACTTAAATGATTTAAGAAAATAATGAATTTTCATCAAATTTTATTATTTTGGATTGGATTTCAAATAATATAGAAATTTCAAAATTTAAACTATGAAATGAAATCAAATTCGATTTATAAAATTTTATTTTAATTCCAAATATAAGAACTAGTGAAATTCTCAAAATCAAATCTATTATTCCAAATAAAGTGTAAAGAATTGATTTGATTTAATTTGATTTGATAATTAATGAAACTTTGTATTTGAAACATGTGTTTAAATTTAAGAATTGAATTGATTTAATAGAAATGTCAAATTTGACCACGTTAGTGAAAAATAAGATAAATATAATATATGAGAGTAAATTTGTCTACTTACTTATATATTTAAGAATATAATGAATTTACATAAAATTCTATTATTTTGAGTTGGATTTCAAATGATATAGAAATCTCAAAATTTAAATTATGAAATGAAATAAAATCTAATACATAAAATTTTATTTTGATTCAAAACATAAAAATTAGTGAAAATTCTTATCAAATGAGATAAATCCCATCAAATTCATTATTTCAAATAAAGTATAAGTGACATTACTTATTTAGCAGTAATAAATAGGAATATTTCAAATATTGTAACATAAAATAACTCCCACACTCTTATATTTTAATATAACTTAATTTAAATTCATTAATTTAAAATTATAAGCCTTAAAAAATGTTTGCATAATTGCGACCAAACTTTTTTTAAAAAGATGATATCAAATTTAGATTCTGATTGACAGAATGCCTGATTGTTAATTAAGCATATCAAATTTAATTAGTTATTATTAATAGGGTAAATTTATTTGTACTCTCTTTATTCTCTCTCATACTCCATTTTTTTAATTAGTTGAAATTATACAATCAGCCATCTTCTATTTCATCATATATTTTACATAATTATAATACTATAAATACTTTTATACAAAACTTCAAATTAAGACATAAATATAATTTTTTATAATAGAAAATATCTTTTAGTACAAAATATTGAGAAGACAACTTCTCAAAAATATTTTTCACTTTTTACATTTTTTTGATAAACAAGCAATTGTACTTAATTTTTGAAAAAAAAAAATCGATTTATGACATGTAAGTAATTTTATTATGATAAACATTTCTAATTATAGATTTTTTAAAAAAAATATTTCCTATTATAACAAAGTTAATTTTTCAGAATAATAATATTTATAGTTTGCTTGATAATCTTTTTTTGCCTAAATTGTAAATTTTTGATATATTAATATACTTATTTTGAGTTTTTTAAAAATTTATATAAACTCTCATTAAATAAAATATTTCTAATTTTAGATTTTTTTAAAATCATTTCTATTGTAAAAAATTTAAATTTTCAGAATAATGACACTTATAGTTTGTTTGACAATTTTTTTTTGTTTAAGGTTTAATTGTTTGATATATTAATTTACTTATTTTGATATATTTTTCTTAAAGTTTACATAGATTTTGACTAAATGATTTGAGAGTGATGACAAAAGTTTGTAAAAAATATAAATGAAATAAATTAATTTTTTTGTTTGATTATTAAGTTAGAAAAAATAAAATAAAATTATTTTAATATGATTGTTAAAAATATAAATATAAATAAAATTTATTTTATTCTTTAAAATATATATTTTTTATTTCTCTTATGTCAAACTATCTAAATTTCTAAAGGCTTTTTTATGATGGATAAGTATGTCATTTCAAATTATACATAAAAATAGTTAGCTAAAAGGGTTAATTTTGTAATTTTAATTAATGAAAAAGAAAAATAGAGTGCAAGAGATAATTAGTGGAGTGCAAATTGACTCACCCTTGTTAATATTTCAAACAATTTTTATTATACATTTACAAATATATATAAGATGGCGTTTGGATGAACAAAAAAAAAAGGAAAAAGAAAATTTTAATGTGAAAATGACACGTAGCAAAATTTAATTGAAAGAAATTGAAAAAAGTTAATAACTTTTTGTAAATTTTTGGTGTACTTTGGTGTGCCAAACACCACCTTAATGATTTAATTATGTTATTTTTAGAAAGTTTTAATATACCAATTATTTGGACCTGAAGAGTGTTTAAAAATTTTAGACCTAAAAAGTTTTTAAAAATGCAAATAACGTGTTTGAAAATTATGAAAAATAAAAATTAAATAAAAAACTTATGAAAAAAATCATATAAAACAAGTCAAAATAAAACTTATTACTAAACTTAATCAATCTAATCAAGATAAAATATTTGCACCATTTTTCAAGTAGGTGTTATTTGTGCTATAGGCGAGAAATATTTCGAATAGTAGTTAAGAATAAGTGAATTTTATCTAAAAGTTGGAGCAAAACTAAAACATTTTAAAATTTTTAGTATAATATAAAATTTTTATTTAAAAATAAATTTTCTAGCAATTTGAGATATAAAATTTCTTATAAATTTTAGTATATCACTTTGAACAATAATGTGAGACGATTATTATATAATTAATATGGAATTAATAATCATTAGATATATTTTTCTTAAAAATCACTTTTAAAATTAAAGATAAGAGAAAATATCTTATCATAAATTAAAAGAGCATAGATTTGATTTAAATTAATTCTTTTGATAAATACATTAAAAATACTTGTAAGTTCCAAAATAATCTGTTATTAAGATAATCATTGAAATTTAAGAATGGATAAATTTAAATAACTTGATATATACCTATTGTTTTTTAAGTTGAGTCTTTTTACTCTATGGGACTTTAGTGATAGTGCTTGAATGAGTTTCGCAAGTTCTAAAACTTGTTTAATATCAATTTGTTAGACAAATAAATCAAATTTAAATATTAATTTGAAACTTATCAATTAATTTTTCTTAATAATATTCTTATTCAACTTAATAAATTTATACATCACGATGGCATGTTTAAAATATACTAGAAATCGTGCATGTGCATTGGACATGTATGTTTATATTTTTGTATATGTAAATTTAAAAAATAAGTTAACAATTAAAAATAAATAACACTCCAACATAAGAGATTGTAGAAAGAAAACAAAAATAATGAAAATCTATTTCTTGAAATTCATCAAGTAATCTCTTATTTACTTGTTAAAAAGCCAATTGTAATATTATTAAGAATGACAATTAATTATTTATCAATAAAATAATTAATAAGTGGAGGTGGAGGAACTTGTTCATTATTCAGAGGTGGAGGAGGAATCCAATTCTCGTCTGAAATGGGTGAAACACCAAAAGTTTCTTGTGGGACAAAAGGTCTATGTTCTGCAAGTGGATTTTGTTGAATAGGCTGTTCTTCTAACACATCTAGCAGCCAATGAATCTTGGCTAATTGTCGCACTTCGAGCAATATCATTTTCAACTTCCATGTCCACATCTTTCCCAGAATGATGAACGTAATTCTTGCATAAACATGTTCAATATGAAGAGCACTGCATCAGTTTTTAGATCTTTTTGAACAATTATTGACATATCAACATCAACAAAGGAATAAGAACTTTCAAAGTATAACAAACTACTTTATTTTCATTTCCATCCACTTTATTCACAATCCCATTGCTTTCCCATGATTGATGTGTGGCTTCAACTTCATGCATTTGGTTAGGTTTAAGAAATTGGGGAGCTTCAATGTTAATGGAGACTCCAGATCTTTAAGTTGATTCTCACGGTGCACCAAAAAGGTAGCAAGGATAATCTAAAACATAAAATCACATACCAAAACTTCCCATAGTTGGTGAAGAAATCAAGAGAATGAACTTTCACGCCAATGGTTGCTAATCATGGTAACATAAACAAATAAAAATGAGTTGAAATATATAGAATTATCCATAGCATAACTAATAAAAATCAATGTAAAAAAAAAAGACCCCTTTTAGCAGACTTACATTCATATTTCTTCTCAAATTCACCAGTAATATGTCTTTTCACAAATGTTGTCTTCTCTACATCATATGATCAAATTGAATTCATCCAAATACAATTTCACTGAAGCTAATAACATAAATATTCAAAATTGACCATAAAAATAATAAATTAGTGAACTGGAGACAAACTAAATACAATGAAGGAAAGTTAAAACCAAACCGGTGAAATAGAAATAGTACTTTGGAATAAAAACCTAAATAACATAACAAGTTAGAAAACAACTATACCAAGCCCTAAAAAATGACAGAATAAACAGATGGCAAAGCCTAAAACAACTTGGTTTCCAAGAAATTTAATATTAAGATAATATTCTTAGATTTTACCTTACATGTTATTTCAGTCCATAAGCAAAAATATATAAAAGTGGAATTTATTAATCGAAAACATTAACAATAATCAATCACCTTAAAGTCTGAAAGCCTAATCTCAACTTCTTGAATATACTTTACTATCTAGTCATTTCCTTGAATGTGGCTGTTGTAAATAAAATATTTTAAATACCAGCAAAACAAAAAAAAAAAAATCATATTACAACAAGAAAAAAATTAACTATACTTACAAGGGAAGAAGTCCTCATTCACTAACAAGATAGATAATGCAAAAGAAGAGATGAATAAAAAGTGGTGTAAACAGTACCCTTGATTAATTTTAATCTATCCAACAAGTTTTTACTATGCTTCAAAATAGAAGAGCAAAAATCATTCTTTGTCATCTTCTTTATGATCCATTAACTTGCACACATAACCTTGGTATCAACATCCCTGGATGTCATAGCAATCCAAATCTGCAAACAGAGACAAATATGTTATGAGGGCAAGTACTTTCTAAAGTACCATAATCTCGAGAGCTCCATTATGTAATTAATAACCTAATTCAATTGAATTTAGCCACTGGAAAATCCACACTCAGAGAGAGAGAGAGAGAGAGATTATTTAGTTATGCATTAGCATTGCCAAAAGACCCAGAACCAAGTGTTCTACATAATTGAGAAGTGCATGAATATAAAAGTAAATACTTAACAGAGGAAACTGATTTTCAAAAGTCACTTAAAAAAAGTATAGCTAAGAATCTGCATTAGCACTGCCTGAACATAGTGTGCTGCATAACTGATAAATGCATGAATACCAAAATGGTTCAAAATGTGGAAGGACTTAAAATCGTTGTAATCAATAAATATAACCAACAAATGCAACAGCTTGAATAAACTAATGGACCATAAACATTAAACAAACTAATAAAAGCTGAAAGGAATTCAGGGTACTTGAAAATTAAGCATCAAAGTTAACCAAATAATTCTATCTAATATTCTCTATGCTTGCTTCCATAAAAAGCCAACAGATGTCCCAACAATTTATTACAAAACACAAGTTATAACAAAAATCAATTCAATCTATCTAAATCAAACCTACCAAAACCAATTCCCATCAAGATGCACAACCCACTCACGAGTCACAACAACCCACCTTATACATGTATAGATGCAGGTACCTATATTCATAATGTACCATCTACTGTCTTAACGATCAAACCCAAATAATCTCAACTGTTCACGAATGTTTGACCTCACAAACCCAGATATGAATATTCAAAAGAAATGGTTATAATCAAATTACATCCATAGACATTCAAATTTGAATAATATTAATCAAACAAACATCAAGAAGTCAAAATAAATAAACCAAAATTTACTAACTCAATTCCCACAATTAAGAAACAAACTCCCTATATATACATATATGTATTGCATTTGTCTCTCCAAAGCGAAACATAAATAGTAATGAGAATGAGATGCAATACGCAATTGACGAAGACGTGAAAGGTACTGCTAGATCTCTATTTATCATAAAGTCATTTGAATCAAAGAAGATATAGATACAGAGTATGTAAGAAAACTTTCTTTTTGCTTAGTTATGTTTTTGATACAGTACTGTAATGCGTTTCTTTTCTTACATAAAACTTGATTTACCCTATGAAAATCAGAAGTTATAAAGTCATTTAACAAATTCTTAATAGAAATACATATATTATTCATCACATAGAGGTTTTCACAAAACAATCAACCAAAATTTTGGTTTTGGGACAATGCAAAGAATTAGGGTTTCATGTGTAGTAAAAATTAGAAGTGACAAATAGCCTTTTACCTCTATTTAGCGTTACCGTCTTCTTCAATTTGCTGACTAGTTCGTCCTCTACACTCTACTTCTGGTGAAAGCTTTACGGAGATTGGGATGACAACAAAGTTTGGCAATGAGAGTGCGGTCAAATTAGGTTGGAGAACATTCTTCTAGGTTATGATATGGGTGTTTTGGGAGAGGAAAAAAATGATTTGGCAGGTGAAGAAAGATAAAAGGTCTTCAATGAATTACAATTAATGAGTGGTTTCACTATTAATTAGGAATATAGAAGAGTTTTAACGGACCCGTGAGATTATGTCACAAAAGATACAATTGGATTTACGTTAAAATATAAGGGTATAAGTGTCCATTAAAAGTTTTTCACACATTCGAATTTTTTATAATAGTATAGATATAGATTTAAAAAGTAGAACCCATTTTAAATTTTACTAAATTCTCGAAAAGAATGTTCAACAAATTATTATATCAAAAAAATTACAACCTATCAATTACACCAACTCAAAAAAAAAAAAAGTATGTGATAATAATTACTATGACTTTTATTAAAATAATATATCAGCTTATCACTTTATAAATATTAATCCACCAATCATATTATAATATATTGATGTTATTGCCAAGAATTTCTGATAACTTTTTTTTTTAATTCTATAATATTTATTTTTAAACTATTGATCATCAATCCTAAAAGCCAAGCTTAGGCCATGATTCCATTGAAAAAGTGCCAATTTGACCATGGGTGCATTTGTTGTATAAAAAAAGTTATTTAAACTTTTTTTGGTAACTACTATTCTAGTATTATAGTGCTTAAAAAAAAACGAATAGGTTAGTAGAAGTTATTATTATTTTTTTTGTCTTTTTTAAAAGAATTAAGTTTATCTTCTTATATTTTAATTTTTTTTTAATTTTGATGAGAAAAAATGTTAAATTAACAAAGTTAGTAGCTAAAAAAATTAAAAAAAAAAAGAAGAAGAAAAAAGAAGAAGCAGTAGCAACAGCTATCTTTCTTTTTTTTTTTGTCAAAAATCAATCATATTACGTATCACTTTCAAAAAAAAATTATATGTTTGGTAGAATTTAAAAATATGTTTAGTAAATAATAAATTTCGGTGGAAAATTTTAAATAAATAAATAAAATAATAATTAATAAAAAATAACAATAATTTGTGATAACGAAACGGAGACTAAAATCTCCCCCAAATCGCGGACGAGTTCAACGGTGAAAAAGAAACACTGGACCACTGCAGCCCCGTCGCCCCGATACCAAAACGAAGCACTAAGGAAGTGCACAACCCCCGACCACCGCCAGGGCAATAAGCATAGATTCTCTGACAATGATCTGGCAATTTTGGAATTCCCAATCCCCACCCAATCAAACACCCAAAAACCCCAATCGAGGCCCCATCATTTTTTCTACTCATCTTCCGCCTCATTAAAAGTAAGAAAAAAAAAGATAAATTAAAATAAAATATAATTTATGATTGATTTTGATATTTTTTTATGAAAAGTAACAAATTGTGGAAACGATTTTATAAATTTGTTCTGACGAATTCAAAAAAATTCATAAAAAATAGCAACAATGATATTCGTTTGAAAGTTTTCGACACGAAAAATATAATTATATAAAAATTTTACACATTCAGTTAACCTACTTTCAGATTTTTTATTTTTTTAACGAAATATTAAGATTTTTTAAAATTCGTAATGACAGAAAAATTATAAGTAGAGTAGTTGTTGGAGATTTATAGAGGTTGTTCATTTGACTAAACAGAACCTTTGTAATATAAAAATACATATAAAGGGTGTTTGATCGATTAAAATTAATCAAAATTTATTAACTTTTTATAATTTTATTTAATTAAATTTTATCACATATTATTTTCACATTAAATTTTATATTTTTATTATATTTTCTGATTAAATTTTTACTAACCAAAAATCCCAAGTAATCGAACAATATTTGTCCGTAAAGACGAATACGATTCCCTTATTTATTTAGGGCCCGTTTGGTTTGTCATTCTTTGCTGAAAATCTTCAAAAATCTCTATAAATCTCTGTTAACTTTATATCACATCAACTTTTTTCTCTCATTACACGTATTACGAAATCTCTCCAAACCACAATTTATCTCAATTTATCTCATTTTTTCTTACTCCAAACAAACCCTTAAAGAGCATAATTTTAGTGCTCGACACCAACCCGTCTCTCCCAAGAAGATTCTTTCTGCGCGATACCCATTACCCTTTCTCTTTTACTCTCCTTTTTATTCTCTCTCTATATGTATCTATATCTATCTCTGTATCTATATATACTCTCTATTCTCTTTCTCTCTCCTCTCTGTTTTTATATGTGCCAAAAGCAGTGCCATTGCGTGGTCTTACTTCAACGCTGATATTACTCTTCCAGTTGTGTTTGTGTGGGGGCGAGAGAGAGAGAGAGGGAGAGAGAGAGAGAGAGAGAGCAATTGATGGCGGAGGAGAGCGGCGTTGCTTCGGTGGCTGCTGATTCGCCGGCGAAGAGGCAACGGGAGGACGAACAGAAGGAGAACGGTGTCGCCGATTCCGTCGAGATTGTGGACATCAACAACAAAGAGCCGGACTGTATTTCACTGGGCACACCTGGGTGGTTCTCTGAGATTAGTCCAATGTGGCCAGGTGCGTTTCCTTTCAATTCTATGCATATAGATACATAATTGTGTAAGTATGTTCGTGGATGTATCATGATTGTACTCCACGGTCCCTGCTTTTGGTGATTGATTGAAACAATAGGTTATTTGTTAATATGAGCCGATTTTCTGATTATCTTCCATAGTTTTGCGTCAGAATCTACCATTAACTCTCCCTTGAATTCCTTTAGTTCATATCATACAGTATATTTATTTGAATCCTCTGAATATTGGTTACGTATATTTACGAGCGTATGGTTTATGTTGAATGTTACGCTTTATGTCTTCTGTATTCAAAATTGCCCTTTGTTTTCTATAACTCTGTGGTCTTCCAGCTTCTGATAATATGTATTTCCTCAATGCAACATCCACTGGCTGAGGAATGTGGGCAAAGAAACTAAATGAAGCAACTTTATTGACACTACAACTTTATTCAACTCAGCTAAGAAAAAATATGTTCTTTTTATGGTAGTATATTGACACAACAATTAGTGAACAATTCAGTTTCAGAGATCTGTTGAAATCAAAGAAAGAAAAGAATATAGGGCAGCCTTAAAAGCTTTTCCGTTAGGGAAGTCTCCTTAGACCGGAAATTCAAAAATTTTTTTGTGCAACAAAAAAATAAGTAATCAAAAGTTGTAACAATCTGAATCGACTTGACTCAAAAAGTGGGTTAATTTCATTCGGAGTATAAAATTTATATGAAAGCAGCAATATCTTTTGGAAGGTGAAATGTTTTTGTGAAGCAATATGTGTGATAAGAAGTAGGATTTAGCTGTGGATTTGGGTATTTAACCCTGTACTTTGTTGAGACATGAACTTTTGTTCGGTAAGTAATTAATTTCTCTTCTTTTTCTTCTTTGGAATTACTTAGTTATCATCTGAATTTTTACATGTCTGACTTAGCGTTGTGTACATGAAATTAACTCTCAATGATACAGGAGAAGCACATTCTTTGAAGGTGGAAAAGATCTTATTTCAGGGAAAATCTGAGTACCAGAATGTCATGATTTTTCAGGTATTTGATTTCTGGAGCTTAAAAATGTATTTTGTATTCATTTCTATGCTAATTATGGGCTGGCGTTTTATGTAACATTGAAGGTCTCTTAAATGATTTCTTTATGTTGTCCTGTTACAGTCTTCATCATATGGAAAAGTTCTTGTTTTGGATGGTGTGATTCAACTTACAGAGAGGGATGAATGCGCATATCAAGAAATGATTACTCATCTCCCACTTTGTTCAATTCCCATTCCAAAAAAGGTCGGCCTTTTGGACTTGATTAATGAACTGTAACACAAAGGCATATTTGTAGATAAATATTGCTGTATAGATAATGTTGCTGTTTTTTTTTATCTTGTAGCATCAATACGTTAACTATTATGGATTTTGAATGGTCCATATATAAGGTTTAGTTTGTCTGGTGGACCTGAACTCTAGAATTAGGTTAAATATAAGTTGATTGGCAAGTTGAAAAAGTTATGGATGTAGGGAAGAGAAGGGCAAACTAGGAGGGATGTTTTCTTTGTAATCAAATATTTATGTAAGAATTGGGGCTTAAACCTGAAATTGATTAATGAGGTCCAGGAGATGAGACTCGTCGGCCATACACCTGGGGTTCTTTTGGTGTGTTGCCATTCCAAGACTGCTTGCTGTGTAATTTTACAACATTTATCTAGGGGTGAAGTGTGAACAGATGCTGATTTTACTCCAATCTCTCTCTCTCTCTCTCACACACACACACATGCTGTCACAGCTGTTTAAATTATGTTGAAGCTATTTCCACAGACACAATTAGATTAACAGTTACTAGAATTCTTTTTGCCTTGTACTATTGTTGCTTACCCTTTGTTTTTTATGCAGGTTTTGGTTATTGGAGGAGGAGATGGCGGTGTTTTGCGTGAAGTGTCTCGACATTCTTCTGTTGAGCAAATAGATATTTGTGAAATTGATAAATTGGTGGTTGATGTGAGTGAGAATCTTTTGATTAACTTTATGTTTCCTTTTGGCTCCAACAACTAGTATATTCTTTTACTTTTTAAGCTAGTACTGGATGTTAATCTCCTGAACAGAGGTTTCTGTTTATGTATGCCTTTGTTGAGATCAGGCTGGGGATCTGCCACAGACACAATGTGCTTTTGAGTTATTTGGACTAATGAATTTGTTAAGTTTGGAAGTGCTTGTAACGTAATAACCTTAGTGTTTTTATTATGTTCTAGGTTTCTAAACAATTTTTTCCTCGCGTTGCTGTTGGATTTGAAGATCCCCGAGTAACTCTCCATATTGGTGATGGTATGGGCTACATTGTTGTTGTTCTTCTTCTGAACATGTTCATCCTTTGCCCCTTGAATTAAGGCCTTATGGATTCTCTGTCAAACTGTGCAGGAGTTGCCTTTTTGAAAGCTGTACCTGAAGGAACTTATGATGCAATAATAGTAGACTCTTCTGATCCAATAGGTAAGAACATCTTTGCAACCAATTTCTTCCTTTTGTAAACTCATGGAAATTTTTTCTGTTTTCCTTTTGTTAACTTCATTAGAAAACTGTACCTAAATCCTCAAGTTGTGTGTTTTATTGCATCAGGTCCTGCACAGGAACTTTTTGAAAAGCCATTCTTTGAGTCAGTAGCAAAGGCTCTTCGTCCCGGAGGGGTTGTGTGTACCCAAGCAGAAAGCATGTGGCTTCACATGCACATAATCGAAGATATTGTTGCAAACTGCCGCCAGATATTCAAAGGCTCCGTCAACTATGCATGGACAACAGTTCCTACATACCCAAGGTATGTCTGCACCTTGATTGAACCTTCCCCCCACCCGCACTCCCCCTTTTATGTGCATTTGTCTGCAATACATTGGGTATGTGCAAGAGACAATGGTATCTGCTGGTTTTCTAAAGTTGATTTCCCTTCCAATTTTGGGCACCCCCTCGGATTTTATGTTCCTCAACCTGTATGCTAACGAGTAGGTTTTTCAACAATGTAAATTAGAGACATTTATATCATTTGTCTAGGAGTTAAAAAACTATTGAGGTGTTTGATATCCATGTCATTGATGCTTGGCTCTTATTTGCAGCAGAAATTTAACTCTGTGGTGAATGTTGTTGGTTATTCTCATTTCAGTGGGATGATTGGTTTCATGCTTTGCTCTACTGAGGGGCCAGCTGTGGATTTCAAGCACCCAGTCAACCCAATAGATGCTGATGATAGCCACTGCAAATCAAAAGGGCCCTTGAGATTCTATAACTCAGAGGTCCGGTTCTCACCTTTGTGGTGGTTTCCTACTCTAATTATACTCACATGATTCCCTTTACTTACACGGTTTTGTTGTTTTCCTTCCTCCTTTTGGATCAATTTTCCGCTTCCTTACAGATCCATACGGCAGCTTTCTGCTTGCCATCTTTTGCCAAGAGGGTGATTGATTCCAAAGCTAACTGAGCAAAAAAATATTGGAGAATTTGAGGACCACGATGTAGCTGTCGCAGAGTTCCGGCTGTCCGAGTAGACAGAATGGTGTCATTATGCATAGAGATAATTTTTTTCCCCCCTTATGATTGGTATTAAAAGAACTTCTATGTTTAGCATTGAATTGCATTTTACAGTCGTTATTACAAATGCCAGTTTTAGTAGACAGTGCATCTTTTAGCTCTGCCAAGCGAAGGAAGAGAGAGAGAGAGAGAGAGAGAGAGTGAGAGGGGGGGGGGTTTCTATTAGATATTGGAATATTTCTTTCTAGTCTCAGAGTAGATGGTCAGAGATTGAAGTGATGAACCAGAGAAAAGAAGAGTAATAAGCAATCGGAGAAGTTATCTTCTTTTTCCGTGACGTCTGTGTCAGGGTGTGAGTTTTAGGCAACATCTGGCAACTTAATTTTCAACTGAAAATTATCGAATATTATTTTTGGAGTGTTTGGCAAAACGATCAATTTTTATTTAATTACAGTAGTATCTTACTCAAAAGTTATCAAAAATTATTAAAAGATACTACTCAAAAGTTATCAAAAATTATTAAAAATTACTAAAAATTGTTAAAAGTTGACCAAAGTTGTTAAAAATTATTAAAAAAAAATTATAAAACACTCAAAAATTACACAGTATTAATTGGAAGGGTACACATATCTCGAGAAGATAAAATAATTACTCCAAAAGACATGGATTTCAGTGCCTCAAAATCATTGAAAAAGCTGGCAACCCCCCCCCCCCCCCCCGGGAGGAGGGTGGCGAGTTCTGTTGAAGTACCTTGTTCGCTCATACAAAGACACTCGCTGCACTTGGGCAATTGTTTTGAGCAAGATTGGTTTAACTAGCCGTTGGCAAAGTAGGGTTCAAAAATATATCCAATATTTTTAAAATGTCAGTATTAAATTTCCCAAGTGTATAAAATAATAAGCCGAAATCTTACATTGTACGGTACTAATTTTATTTTAGATTGAGTCTATTATGAGTTTACCTTGTAAACCCGAAAATCACCAAAAGGAGGTGATTATCTGATATATATTTTAATATATATTATATAGTTTCTCGAAAAACATCAAAATTAGCCCATATTCTTCTTATATAAATTAACATTTTTATTTAAACACAAGGCAAGTTGTGTCATATAAATTAACATTTTTATTTTAAACACAAGGCAAGTTGTATCTTGTTACAGCATGGTAGAACAATTCGGCACAGTTTCCTACGTTCGATGTAAGCTTCTATTTGTTTTCATTTAGTTCCCACACTCTCATACAATGTAAGTTTTTATTTGTTTTCATTTAATTCCCACACTCTCATACCATCTATTCCCGACTGCGAAGTTAAACACGTGACAATCAATGTTTGATCGTAACAAAACCAAGCTTCTGAGAAAATTTGGGAGGCATAAACAAGTTAAATTGAGCAAATTATTTAAATTCAATTTAAAAATCTTTAAAAACAGATTCAAGTTTGAGTCGCTAAAGCTATTTTGGTTTATTTTTTTATTTTTTATTTTTGTTTTCTATTTTCTATTTTAAACTTATTTTTTATTTTACACTTTTAAAAATAAAAAAAACCTCAAAATATATTTAGTCACTTGTATTTTTAAATTTTGTTTTAAAAAATAGAAAATAGACTTACATATAAAATAAAAAATGACAAAAAATCATTTTAAACGTTTTTAATCTAAAATAAAATAAATTTGAAAATAATTATTTGAATTGGCTTAATTAAGGTATGGCTGGAAATCTTATGATTTATTTTTCTATTTTCTATTTACATTTTATGTTTTAAAAATCTCAAAATAAAAAAATAAAAAATACTTTGTTTTCATTATTTTAATATTTTCTTTATTTGGGATTAAAAACACTCAAAATAACTTTTGTCATTTTTCATTTTACATGTAAACTCATTTTCTATTTTTTAAAACAAAATTTAAAAATACAAGTGATCAAATGCATTTTGAACTATTTTCCATATTTTCAAAAGCATAAAATAGAAAATAAGTTCAAAACAAAAAAAAAAAATAGAAAACAAAAAAAAAAAAAAAACAAATCAACTGATCCCTTAATTATTTTTCATAAATTTAAATTTATTGAATCAAACACAAAACGAAATGAGCTACGAATCATATTTAAGTTTGTTTTGATTTCATAACAAATCAATCTCGAAAAAACTTATAATAGACAAAACATAAACTCCAACCGATTGATTCTTTTTGTAATAGCATCATTCTAGCGTATGGGGGTTAAAAGAGATGAGAAAAATGAAGGAGGCCTCATGAGTTCAAGAACAGAGACGCAATTGAGGACTTTTAAGGTTATAGCTTTATGAACATTCTCATAATATTGGGGGGCATTCCAGTTCCAAGGGGCCCAAATTAATGGGTCAAGAACCGCCACGGACCAAACCATCTATATTAGGTGCACCTCTCAGAGAAACCCACAAGGACTAGCATGATAAATCTATCAATAATTCTCCTCACCGTGAATTGTGGTACACGAGAGAATTGAGAGCCCAGAAAACAAGTAAAAGTCCAGCATTTTGACTTTGTGTAGGTGGTCTGCTCAACCGTAGCAACCAATTCCATTTCCATGAGCAGCTACCCAATCATTCTCTTTGGGCAAAATCATCACATATATTTCCTAAAGAATGTCACACTATTGCATTGCAGCTTCACACAGGGATTCCAAAATGACCACCGATGAGTGTCATTTTCTTTGAGCAGCAATCACAAAAGTAAAGGTGTCTAAACTACGAATTTCAGAAGCTTTGTTGCAGAAGCATGCAGTTAAAAGACAATGCAGGAAACCAAGCATCTGAAGTATTTGCAGTTTCGATCGCTACTCTTTTCTGATTAAGCAATGACGAGTAGATGATGTGCAAAGGAGCAGTAAGTAGCGACATGTTGCTGTTTTAGCCTAAAATTGACCCCAAAAACACAAAAGTACTCTTTTAGAATCATCTACTTGGAGCACACAAATTAAGACAATTCAGAAATCAACACAAACATATAAAGAGTAATAATATGAAAGTATGAAATAGACCTCTTGAGTTGCATATAGTTGAACAGAGCAAGTAGACACAAAGCGGAGCCATAGAACCACTTTTAGCAGCCAAGACAGTCGAAGCCATCCAACACCAGGTTCAAGACAAACACAACTCAGGTAACTCTACTGTTATTTGCTAAGTAATCCTATCAGGTCTAATAGTATAAAGAGATCTCATCTTTTGTTGTCCTCTTGCATGTTGATTCACTCCACCCCTTGAGTCTTTAATCTCTGCCAAGATACCTACTGATAATAAGCTTGAATGTACTTCACAATATTGAAAAACAAAAAATAATGAAAAATGAAAATCTAGAGAAAACAAATTGTTTCTGATAGATAGATAATAGAATAAATGGGTATGGCAAACAAATAACTTCATGCAATCTAAAATGCCAATTTGGAATGAGCCCGAACTTATTAAAAAAAAAAAATCAATTGATTAATTGAGACTCCGCATTATCCACACGGTTTTCCTCAGTTTATTTTTAGATCTTCAGGTTTTCAGTTGTTTACTTCTTCCTTTTCCATTTGGGTGGCAATCTACGCATGAAGGATTTTGATTACCCATCTTCTCTTGTTTTCCCGTTTGATGCAGTTGGCTATAATTTTTGAGTTATGCTTCCATGATTATCTATCAGCATTTGGCAGCTGTGAATCAAAGGTTACCAATGGACAAAAAGAAAATAACATAGTTGTTAACTTTGTCACACAACACAACTGAGCAATTTCTACAAATCAAACCATGACATACCCATTAGCATAAGGTGATTCACGATAAGAACGGCGATATGGAGGTGACCTGCTTAACTTACGACCCCGACCAGGTGAAATGCTGCATATGGAAGAACCATTACTAGTATTTGTACACAAAAAAAGGAAGCAGAGGGAGAATAGAGATTGAATGGGATGACACACGAACACACACAACACATGTTATAGGAAATTTCCATCTGATTACGTACCCATCAATATAAGGTGAATCACGACGAGATCGATAATAAGGAGGTGACCTGCTGTAGCTACGTCCACGAGGAGGTGTTATGCTGCGACGGTATGGAGATCTTCTCCCCCTAGGGCTATAAGTCCTATCATAAAATGCAAAGTTTATGGTCATGCAGAAAATAACAAGAATGACAATCAAACTAGTCAAAATACCAAAAGGTAACAAGTGATCTAAGATTTCAACGTTCCAAACAGAAAAGGCTACTGGGGTTTGACATATCTAAAGACAATAAAATAAATGTAACACACACCTATACCCATAACTTGGACTCCTGCGGCGCCAAGGACTGGGGCTACGACGACGTCCACTCCTATAGCCTCGTGAACCAATGCGTAAGCGACATTCTCGTGCAAAATGGCCAGGTTCGCCACACTCATAACACTTCAAGTCCTCACCCCCACCACGTCCACCGCGCCCACCACGACTTCCTGTAGAATTGTGTGAAAGCTCCACACGCCAGCCATTCTTACCTGTTAGATCAAATCACACATAAATGAAAACCTCAAAGGTCGACGAAACAGAAGCAAGCATCAGTCATCAGATTCATAAATGACACAACATGTGCAACAAGGCCCTAAACACAACCTGAACAAACAAATAAACAAAATACAGACAATATAAAACTGATTGATACTAAAGTCAATGTGAAAATCTAGTGTCATTCATAGACAGGGATGGTAAAATACAGGCCAGATTAGAAGTCACTGTAAATAAATATAAAGACAGAAGTATTGGACAGAAAATCCAAGCAGACAAATTGCATGTACAGATTCCAAGCATCTGAAACAGACAAAAGCTAACTCCTGCATGGAAAGTATATTTGAGGACGTCACAAGTGTACCCACACTGAGGAGAAAGCTAAAAAGGAGAGTTTCTAGCACAACTAAAAAGGAGAGTTTCTGGCCACATTGTCCACCTTTCACCACACATGGAAACAAGTGAATGCATCAGCAATTTATCAATACAGTTTAAAAAAAAAAAGTCAAAAGCAGCTGAAAATGTGAAGCAACTAGACTAGGAAAGTACCAGTACCAGGAGAAAACACAGGAGATCTCAGAAACAACCAAACAAGCAGCATCTTTGGCTGTGTCTGACCACTAGATATTTATATCATATAATACCCAAGGAAAAACAAATATATACAATAATTGTTCATGCATTCTTTGGTAAAATTCAAGCAAACAAGAAGATGTGAACTTCATCCCAAACAATGCATGTATAATCTATATTAAATGTGTAAATTACGTTAATCTCTCTCTCTCTCTCTCTCTCTCGCTAACACACACACACACACACAAACAGGGGAGGGAGGGGGAGATAGAGAGATTGTATTATATGATAAAACCCATCTTCCACTAGTATGAAACAGGCTTCAGAAGATTTCTCCAACACAAAGTTGCAGGCTTGCAGCTACATGCAAGAGAGCAACATATAAAACAATGAATATATAGCTAGAAACAGTATCTGGCCATTAGATATTTATATCATGTAATACACAAGAAAAAACAAAAATACACAAGGATATTGCTCCTGCAATCTCCAACAAAATTCATGCAAGCATGCCAAGCATCAAGATGTGACCTTCCCAAAAGATGCATATACATGTATAATCTATATCAAATGTGTACATTTTGTGTGTGCGTACACGCGCGCGCACACGCGTGTGTGTGTGTGTTTGTGTTCATCCTCCACTGGTATGAAACAGGCTTCAAAAGACTTTCCAGCACAAAATTACAGCTACGTGCAAGAGAATACCAGATAAAGCAATCAACATATGGCTAGAAACAGTTAACAAGGCAATTTGTAACAACAGGATTATCTATAAGAATACAAACGTAGTAACCATTTACCATCCAATGCACGAATTGCATCGAGAGCATCCCTACGGTCATCAAACTCAATAAAGGCATACCCTGGTGGTCTCCGTGCAACCCAAACACTGCATAATTTCAATTGTATGTAAGAGATAAGCAGCGATCAGTTCTTTTTTTCTTTTTTTTAAAATGCAAGATGAGAAGCAACCATAAATACAAAAACAAATGACTAAATAAAATGAACTCAAAGGGCTCATGCACACAGGAGCCATATCTTAAAACTAACAACCCCCAGGAAAACAGAACGCATATGTGCATGCACTGAGCATTGGTCACAGAGGTAACAATGTACAGGAAAGTAATGAACATATAGCCTGATATTTTAGTCATTTGTCATCATTTTGACCACCAAGGGAAAAACTATAGATAAATGACATAAATAAATTTAATCACATATTTACACTAAGTGTCCAACTCAGACATGGTCAGGATATCGTAGTTAGAAGATAGAACAAACTAGGTAGTGTCAAGCAAACAACCAAAATCCAAACCTGGAGCTACAAATAATTCTTTTGAATGCGAACACAATAAAAGTCTAATACTCTTATGTGAATATTCAACATAGCTTTTTAAATAGATAATTTCCATGGTAATGGTGGTGGATACAGCAATAGCAACATACCATAAATACAAAGAATATATTGTGCTGCATGCCTGTGATGTGCAGACACAAACAAGATACAACTCTTAACTTTTATAAAGAAATATGCTTTGTCAAATCAATAGCTTCTCAATGGTCCTAGGAGTACAAAACTTAGGCCAGGCCTAGAAGGATAATGATACAACTAATTCTTTTGAATGGGAACGCAATAACAGTTCCATACTCATCTTGTGAATATTCAATATAGTTTTTTAAATAGATAATTGCAATGGCAATAATACATCAATGACAACATAATATAAATACAAAGAATATAAATATACATGAGAGGTGATTAGCGTGCGAGTTAGCATGCTGCATGCCTGTGATGTGCGGACACAATCAAGATATAACTCCATTAACACTTCAAAAGAAGTATGCTTTGTCAACTCAATAGCCTATGAATTGTCTAGAACTACAAAACTTAGGCTTGGGCCATGCCTATAAGGCTGACCTAGCATCCAGATATCACCAATGAGCACACATCCATTTTTAATCCAGACCCAGTTCAGGTCTAAAACTTTACAGCAACTCTGCTTGGTGTCTGTGTCATAACAATGACTGAAAGCTTATTGATGTAGAATGGAAGCAAGAATGATGGGATTTTATTTTATATTTAGGATTTATTTTCTATGTTATTTTTAGTATTGTTGGGATTTATTTTGATTTTCTTTTCATTTGCATAATTTAAGAATGTTTGTTTACGGTCAGCTTATATAAAAGCTAGGATGTTTTGAATTGAGCAACTTTAAACGATTGAATTGATTTAAACATTGAGTTGCTTCCCTCTCATTCTTTGTTCTCTTCTAACTCTCTCTTTCCTTCTCTCCATCTCTTTTTTTATTCTCTATTCTTCTCTATTATCTTTTTTCTACATCTCTTCTATCTTCTCTCCTTTTTCTGTTGTCTCTTGTCCTCTCAATCTCTCTGTCTCTTTCCCCTCTTCATCTCTTTCTTCTTTTGCTATATCTCTTTTTCACTTCCTTGACCTGTGTCACTTACGGGGCGAACCAACAATGCCAAAATGGCAATTCCACAAGCCCATGGCCAACAGTGTACTTCAAAGCGCATCTCAAGGTGTTATGTCAATGATCTCTTTAACACATTCCTCTCATTTCATTACTAGGCCACAGCTAAATTTGACTAAATCACAAACAAAAATTAAATTCAAGTATCAGACATTGTCAAATCTCTGAGAAAGAAATCATACATTCGGACTTCTTCAATATTGACATCTAAAACTATATAACGTTCTGATATTTAGAAGTGTTTATTTAATTTAGCTATCTACTTTCCTAGCTTTTAAATGTGAACCAAGGTGGAATAAAGGAGAGCTAGTTTTTTGAGAAGTTATTAAGTGTCATTAAATTTACATGCTAATATGTACTGTAACAATGCTGCAACACTTAAAAATATGAACAGCCAAATATTGGCCTGCAACGACCCACAAGGACTGATATAACCTTAAGTTCTAAACTGCACTAATATATCAGGTTGTTGTGGTGATGATTGTTAGCAATAGTGTTAACAGTGTTGGCTGGTTATGGAAACACGACCTACACTGAAAGGCAAACCTAGTATTATGATTTTGAAAATGTTAAAAATGCAACAATTTTATTTGATCTGAGAAAAGTAATAAAAAACTACTTACCAAAAAAAAAAGTAATAAAAAACTGCTAAATATAAGCAATGTTTGCATCCAAATTTTGAGTATAAAACAAGTAAATTATGCAACCAATTTTACGGCCCAGATGTTAAAATGCAATAATACGGCCATGGCACATACCAGCCACTGATCAGGCCATGACGAACAATTGACTCGCCGTAACATTCACCCTTTAATGTTGTCCTACACTAAAAGTTCTTTTTGTATGCATCCAGCCAACTTAGTAATTTTTCCTCAATCCTACAAAATTCCATATATTGACTAACAAAAATAAATTCTTAACGTGTTTTTGTCACATGAACTTAGGACAATAGTCAGGTGCAGGTCAATATCTAGCTCTGTTACCTGGACTAATCAGTTTGCAAGGGAGTACCCACGCCGAGGTGACATGACACAGTTGCGGGTGCGGGATCCACGCTGGACGCAGTTCTCTCACTCTCGGATACAGCTATGTTGTGAATCAGTTTCAGATCTGTCTTCATTACCGGTGAAGCTTTCAACAACCACCATTGTTAGGGTTAGAGAAGAGAAGACGATGGGTCCCTCACTGGCTTCCCGACACAATTATCTTGGCGTAAGGTGGCTGTAGGTTGCCGTTGATGATTGAGGTGGTTTGAGAAGAGGCCACATATCCCACTTCCTGGATGTATTTTGCTTACGTTCGAACAGGCTCTAGAATTTTTATGATGCCTATCAAATGACTAATAGCGTGCAGTGCAATATGTAATGATGATAGCATGTCATTACAATTATCAAGTTGTCCTTTTTTTAATAAAAAAAATTCTTGCGATGTCCTTTTTTCAATAAAAAAAATGTGTTTTACATACTTTAACCAAATCAGTTATTCTCATCACACACACATATATATATAGTAACCTGAAAACATATATTAATATAAAACATATTTTTAAATTATAATTTTTTAAAATATAAAAATATACTGTTATGATAAGAAAATGACACATAAATGTCATATGAAAAAAAAAATAATCCACATAAAATTTCAAAAAAAAAAAAAAAACAAAACAAAAAACAATGAGAACTAGATGCTTTGCTTCTAATATGAGATATTTTAAATTTTTTAGACTTTTATTAACATAAAGCTTCACATGGTTTGCTTTGTAAGAGGTTAATTGATGAAAGACACCCAACCATCTAAAGTTGAACAAATTGCTGATAAAAGAATTCATTGGGTTGCTTTCACTTATCAGACAAAATTTCATTAAATTGCTTTCAGGTATCATAAAAAGGTGGAATGTATTTTTTCAGTTTTTGTAAAAGAATTCAAAATTATTTTGTTCTGTATCACCATGGCCGTATCCAAAATTTGGACACTTTTTAGCAATGATTTGAGGGGTGAACTCTGGACAAGTACTAGAGTCCTATACCCATACCCAATCTACATAACACATGGGTCGAGCTTTCCTTATAGTAAACCCCAACCTAGGCAACATTTACAATTCGAATAATTCACTTCTCCGGATAGACCCATGTCAGATATGGTCGTATAGCAAAGGCATTTCACAAAATTCTGAGAACCCATGAATAAATTATTAATCTGCCCTTGCCAGATGAGGATGGGAAAGATTTCAGTCCAAGGTCAGTGTCTAGCTTGCCCCCTTCTAAACCCCAAGGCTACACACGCTAACCTAAGCAACTTATACAAAGCAAATAGTTCACTTGTCCTGATAAAGACTCAATTTTTTCACAACTGACAATCACGTTGCAACGCATATATATTACAGTTATGGGGATATGAAATTTACCTTCTGAGAACACCGTAGATCCGAAATTCATCTTCGAGATCCCTCTCTGTAACTCGCGGGTCCAAGTTCCCAATGTAAACTCGAGACATTGTTGTCACCTAATCATCATACAACAAAATATCCGAAAATAATTAAATTGTTTCGTCCCTAATAAGAACAAAATAAGTTAATTTTGTGCCCAATCACCGCAAATATAAACAATCAGCAAAACAAGAACTTGTGCATAACGGAGAAGAAAAGAGATGATTGATTACTGTTCACCTTAAAGAGAAATTTCTAGGGTTTGAGATGCTCTGGAGTGATTCGCCAAGGCGAAAGCAGCCTCCTTCGAGCCTTTTAGGGTTTTTCTAGTTTTGTTTGGACGCACAACTGTCGAAAAAGTGAAAAGGGTTTGAATTTTTGTGGCACTCCCCGTTTGGATAATAATTGGAGAGTTATTTTATTTTATTATTTTATAATTACGATTATATATATATATATATATAATGTAAATTTAAAATATTAATTCAAAGTATAATAATTTAAAGAGTTGTTATTAATATAAAAATTGGCAAAAAAAATAGTTTCATTAATTAATTGTAATCTAGTTTTTATAATAAATGATACAACATATCACAATATAAATATTTTTTATTAATAATAAAAATATAAAAGTAATTTCGAAATTTTGAATTAGTTATTAGTTACTTTTTAGATAAATAATTTAATAAAAAATATCTAAATAAATATAATACAAACTTTGAGAGATTTAGGATACAGTAATAAAATTTGTGGAGCCTAAATATAAAAAGTTAAAACCACATGCGATGTAGGAGAACTAAACTCATTGTATTAAATGCCATTTAATTTTTAGACAATTCATAATAACCTGGATCATGATGCTTTTAGGCCCCGTTTGGCCAAAAAAATGTTTTAATAATTTTTTTATAATTTTTAGTAATTTTAATAGTGTTATATTATTTTTACTAAATTTTAACCAAAATTTAATGAAGATTAGTGTGCCCAATGAGCTCTTCTTATTATTTTTCACTTGGAATTTTCTATTTTGATACACTTGCACGTTACAAATGAGATTTAAAATTGCAATAAATTATTAGATTTTTCTAAGGTTTTGTTTGGAAATCATAATTAGTAACTAACTATTAGTTATTTAAATTGTTAATTTTTTTAAATGATTAAAATTATTTTTTAATTTTTTTAAATTATGATGGGTAAAAATATCAAATTAATCAAAAGTTAATTTTTCCTTTTCCAAAAAAAAAAAAACCAACTTTTTAGTAATTAATATTTAGTAAACTAACTAACATTTTCTTCTCAAACTTAACTTAAGATAAAACACTACTTGATCTTACCATGGCCTTCATTTTTTAAAAAAATATTATTTTCAGAATCGAAGCACAGCGCATGTTTGTTAATAATTACATGCAAAATAAATAAGAAATGGTATGATGCAAGTCAAATGACCTAACAAATAGTAATTAATAATTAATAATCTATTATAGAACTGTTTGGAGTGTTAAATTTTATTAAAATTTGTATTATTAGATGTTTGGTATATTTCATAAAAAATTAAAAAATTCTAAAGAAATTTAGAAATTTATAGAAAAAATTAGAGAACGTTAAAAAAATTGTAAAAGTTAGAAAATTAAAAAAATTAGAGATTTTTATATTAAAAAATTAGAAAATTTTGAAAAAAAAATTATTTTTATTTCTTTTAACATACCAAAAGGGCCGCTTATACATTAAAAAAAAGATTAAAAAAAAGATAAAATTTGAGGGTTACGAAGGGCCAAAATCAATTGATTAACTGTTTTGATTTAATTTAATTTAAATATTTTTTTCGTATTCTGCATTAATTCTATCCCAAACAATTTATTTTCAAACCTTACTTTTATTTAAAAATTAATTCTAATTAAAATAAATCAAGACCATCATTTCAAAAAGTCAAGACTGTTGACTAATAAAAGATGGTGATTGGTGACACGTGTCTTGACGTGTGGCGACGGAATTGGCCTCCGGGGCGACAATCTGCATTGGTCGATGCCAAATGGAGGATGTTTCAGTAAATTTATCCTCGACTCTCGCTCTTCTCTCCAGTGAGGTGAGGTCCACTGGTTCCCAGTGCTCACTCAAGATTCACAACTTATCGTCTGACTTCCCCCTAAATATTTATTTAGAGCGCGTTTGATGTACCAAATTTTGAAAATATTTGAAAATTTTTATATATTTTTATACATTTCTGTCTTCTTTAAATTTAAAAAAGTTCAATACTTTTTTAAAAAAATTCGATAACTAGAATTCGGTTAATAAATAAAAAATTTTTTTCACTATTCTCACCATGAACTTTCAAACTATCAAATGACACCCACTTTAAACTATTTTTTGTAAGGTCGTAAAATCGTTCCAACGGATTATAAAAACCGTTTCAACGAATTTGCGCAGCCAATTTCCATCCAAACAGTTTCTATAATAAGTTTTGACAGATTGTAGTTCAAAAAAACATAATTGTCCAAAATTTTGAATCTGTCCAAATGAAAATCCAATCCGTTAAAACGAAAATTTTACTATTCATCTCTAAAAAATACGGTTTGAGATTTGTACACCAAACGCAAAAAAATTTTTCAAATTACATTTTATCTCATTTTTTATCACTCCAAACATACCCTCAAATTTATTATTACTTTCAATCATTGTCAAGTTCTAATTGAACGGGTTACAAACCGAGTTAGAATATGTTATTTTTTTTAATATATAATTATCTAAAAAATTCAAATGCATTGAGTTGAATTAATGAATTTAAAGAGGTTTAAAAATAATATAGTTAAATTTGATTTTTTATTTTTTGTAATTAATTTATGTTTTAATTGATCCAATTACAAATCAATTTGTAATAATTTAACTTTTTATATAATTATATAATAATTTAAGAACAGCGATACGTAACCATTAAAGTTTATTAGAAAATTTTATTTTAATGTGAGTTATTTGGTTGAGGTGCAACACAAATTTTTCATTGACATGTTTGATTAGAGTACCAATTTATTTATGAAAGGATAGTTATTACGTTATGATTCCATTTGGTTTGCTGTAAATTTTTAAAAATATTTACAAATATCTGAAAATTATTTACTTTTTATCTTAATATACAAATTACGAACTTAAAACTAATTTTATTTTTTCTTATTTTTTATTGTACAAAACACACCCCGTATTTCTTGTAAACTTTTTTAGTTATATAGGGCCGTTTGGTGCTCAAAATTTTTCAAAAAATTTCAAAAATTTCAAAAATTTTTAAATTTTTCTAATCAAATTTTATCACGTGTTATTTTACATCACATCATACTAACTTTTAGTTTTTTTGGTTTTCTTTGACACTCCAAACACCCTCATAGTATTTTCAAAGTTTTAAATTTATTAATTGAATTTAAAATTAATGAAATTTAAAGTAAATTTTAATTTGGCTTGTTATAAGTTGACGAGGATTTCAAATAAGTCATGTCAAGCTTTATACGAATTAACTGGAAGATTTCATTGGGAGATGTTGGGCTGGTAGAGCTACACCCACTCCACAGGATAATTTCTCCATCTTTCGTCAGTTTGAACTTCGGACGTTGCCACAAGGGGAGTGTTTGCCCATGGGTATGCCTATGGTCTCTGTGGTTGTCCTTTTTGATGATTGCTCTCTTGTCGATTTCCAGCCAATGTTCAACGGCTAATGCTACGCTAACTTGATCTGCAACGTTGATCCATGTGGGTCCCAAAGATGGATCGACGGCCTATATTGCGAGCCCTCTTGATTAAATGAATTTAAATTATTATTATGGGTTTTAGATATATCATTCGCATAATTGCACAAGTTCACAAAGAGATAAGCTTGCCGGAAATGGAACATTGTGAAGTTTGGGAAATTTTGACCTCTAGTGGTGAAAGTTCAGTACTGAAAATATCAACGGGGTTTGCAAACTGTGTTTCCATGGTTTTGCCTGAGCTCGATGGAATTATTACATTTGGTTCATTTCTTGATTGATTATTGCTGAGAGTGTAGGATTTTTGAAGTCTACACAACTTGGTTTTTCTAGGGTTTCGCACGGGCTGGATGGTTTGATTACGTTTGGTCTATTTCTTGATTTGTTATCGGTGAGAGTGTCAGATTTGAAGTTTAAACAACTGTGTTCTTGTATGTTTTGCCAGAGCATGGTGGATTGACTGCATTTTGGTCTATTTCTTGATTGGTTATTATTGCTTAGGGTGTAGGGTTTGTGGGGAAAATGGAAGAGGAACGGATTGAGGAAATAAGCACCAGGTTGCTGAACAGTAGTAGTGGTGGGGATGGATCTACCAGGTGGGTTGATGGCAGTGAAGTGGACTCAGAGTCCCCTCCTTGGTCACTGCTTGATGAAAATGAGAATAGAGAAGTGTTTGGATCTGTCAGGAGAAGGTTGGTCAAGAAGGCCAAAAGAGTTGATTCATTCGATGTTGAATCCATGGAAATTGCCGGTGTTATGGGACACGGCATCAAGGTGGAAAACAGTATCATTTTTATTTAAAACCCTATTGATAATGTGTATTGTAATGTATTCTACCTTCTGTAGTTTATCCTAGAGATTTCCTCTTCCAATAGCTTGCTTGATGTTTAGCATAATTTGCCATTTATTTTGAATTTTATCTTTCAGTGTGTCATTTATATGATGTTGGGGTTTGGTACAATTTGGGATTTTTAAACTCAGTGGATGCATAAGAAAGTAACATCTAGTGATTGTGTATGCGAGTTTGTTTAACACAGAAATTACATTTCACTATAGATTTAAACGTTTTGTGGGCAACAAAAAAGGCTTTAGTAGTGTCTTAAAGTGTGCAATAAAGTTATAAGTGATTTCTAATTTCTTCTTCTTTCTATTGTCCAGGCAGTATGTTCAGTTTTTCTAGTGTTCTCTTGCTACTGACTAAGATATAAGCAAAAGTACTATAATGATGCATACCTAAGAATGCGTTAGGAGGTAATGTTAACAAAGACCACTTTTTATGCTAACTAGATCAAATTCAAACTATTTGGGGAACACAGCCTTTTTTATTACTCTGTTTCAGTTTGTCACAATTAGAGTTCACATTATGCCATTTTAAGTTAGGTGGCACTTGGTCTACTTTTTTATTTTTTGTTTTCTGTTTTTGTTTTATGTGTTAAAAATCTCAAAACGAGGAAACAGAAAATGCTCTGTTTTCCTTATTTTGAGATTTTCCTTGTTTTTTGTTAAAACTCTCAAAATGACTTTTTGCCATTTTCCATTTCATATATAAACTCGTTTTTTGTTTTCAAAAACAAATTTTAAAAACACAAGTAACCAAATGAGTTTTGAACTGTTTTTTTTATTTTCAAAAGTACAAAATGAAAAATGAGTTTAAAACAGAAAACAGAATATAGAATAATAAACCAAATGATACCTTAGGGACTAGTTTAACCTTCTGGTGACTGAGTCTGATACTGCTGAATTTAAACTATTCTATGGAATTGCAAGGGTAGTTTTGTGAAAATAATATCCATGTGTGTTAGGGATTTGGGGGATGTTTTTGAACAATAATTACAATGTATAAATATTCAGTTAACACAAATTGTCAACAAATAATTTATTCCTGTGGGATATGTGACATGGACTAGTATACGATTAAAGGAAATTTTGTTAAAGTAACTGTTAAGCTCCAGGATTCAAGCAGAAATATTTATAGCCGACATGTGATGCTATATTGAAACGATATACATGCCAGTATATACACACACACACACATATATGTCTATAAATTGTTGAGCTATATACGTGCCACTGATAACGTTCTATTTCCTTTCTCACTGATTCAATTGCTTCAAAATTAGGATCCTTCCATTTGGCAAACTCTTGCATTGGCATTTCAAACTCTTGGTGTTGTATATGGTGACATGGGCACAAGCCCTTTATACGTATTTTCCGATGTGTTCAGCAAGGTGCCTATTACGTCAGATGTTGATGTCATAGGGGCATTATCACTAGTAATGTATACAATTGCTCTCCTTCCTTTAGCAAAGTACATATTTGTAGTCCTCAAAGCTAATGATAATGGGGAAGGTATGGATTTGTTTCTGCTAAGTATTTTCTTCTTTGTATGCATCATGCACCTGTGTTTCAGCAATCCATTAGTCTGTTGACAAATTGATTACTCCATATGCAGGGGGGACGTTTGCACTATATTCACTCATCTGCAGGTATGCAAAAGTTAATATGTTGCCAAATCGTCAACAGGCTGATGAATATATTTCCAGTTTTAAACTCAAATTGCCAACTCCAGAATTAGAAAGGGCCTTGAATATTAAAGAGACCTTGGAAAAGAGATCCTCCTTGAAAACCCTTCTCTTACTGTTGGTTCTGATGGGAACTTCCATGATAATAGGAGATGGTATTCTGACCCCAGCAATATCAGGTAATTAGGTCATTCTAAAATTCATCCCCAAAATAATTTGCTGTGTAAAAGTGGTTGGAGTTCATCATTTTTGGAAATATCTAGCAAGTGCTTGGCTGAACTGATTAAAAACTACTAGGTTTTTTTTTTTTTTTTTTTTTTTTTTTTTACAACAAGGCTAATAATTAAGTCTAACTGCTGGGTAATTTGACTTATCGTTACAACGACAATGGTAGGGGTGTGCATGTGTTGGGTTAGTATTTAACCCAGAACGGTACCCATCTACTTTGGTTCCATTATTTTAGAACCAAAACTGAAAAAACAAATCCTTTGACCTAATCTAAACCAACCCAAAAAATTCAGTTTGGTTTGGTTCTCAACGGCTCTTAAATATTAATATAAAACAAACCCAAATTGGGGAGAAACTATCCCAATAATGATGGTTTAATCAATACAACAAACTAAATTAATGTCTAGGCCACTTGGGATATAAATTCGAAGGCCCAACGACTTTATAGCCAAATTCTTGAGAGGACCTTCTTTAATATGAGGCAAAGAATGAAAATGATGGGTGGTCCAACGTTTTGGGACAAAGTGATGCGAAGTATATAGGCTGTGTTTGTTTGGGGGATGTGGGACTGGAGATTGGATTTGTCATCTGCGAGTCCCACAAATCCCATGTTTAATAACCAAAAAAAGAGAGGGTATCCCTCACCCTCAGATTTGATTCCCGCCAAAATCTAAAGATCTAAAATTATTTCTTGTCAAAAAATCTTGTTAAATCACATCTCTTATCACACTTTATATCCCACCAACCAAACACCAACAAAATAAGCCCACATAAAAAGTTAATCTCATGTTATATCCAATCCTATACATTATTCCATGATGTTATTTATTCCCAATAACCTTGTCCTCCTAATCAAACATAGCCGTGTATACCTGGGAGGCGAGAACAATTGTATGGATATAATGTAGCTTTTCTTTTGCCTCCCACATCGCATCAACTTAAACAATTTGTTCTATATAAACTAGTTGGTAAGAGAGTGCGAATTGTGAGGGGCTCCTTTGGTCAGTTGTACAACATTTTTAAAACATGTATTTTATTGGTTCCTCGGGTAGATTGAGAACCTAGACAGTAAGTGGATCTTACTAAACTGAAGTGGTCTGGCCTTCCAACTCACGTATTAAAACTGTGCCGAGAAACTCTACTCAATGATTTAGGATTGTAGAGAGGAAAAAAAATCAAAGAAAAAGGAGGAGGAGGAGAAGGAGGGCAGCAGCTGTAGGGGGAGAAACAATAATCAAAATATCATTCAATCTAATAATATTCTGTTAACCCTAATTAGGGTTTAAATAGAAAATTTTATGGGCCTAACACAAAGGCCTAAAATAAAATAAACCTGATACTAAAATAACCCAAAAACAAATGGGTCCAAATAACCTCTAATAATATAAACTCATTATTAATATAGTCCAAAACAAATGGGTTCAAATAATAAATAATAATAACAATAATAAAAAGATATAAATTTAAAAACTGATGTCCTTATCAACTCTCCCGAACTGAGAAGAACTCGACGGAACTTGGCACTATTATCAGGTCGCATTTTCTACTTGACAAGACGCCTTCGGAGTTGAAGGAAAATGAGGTCCTCAACATCAAACACAGTTGGACGCTGCTGAAGAGGTGGAGGAAGTGGAAATGGCATGAAAATATCATCATAACCTACAGACAATATTTGAGGCCCAAAGATGCCTCGACAAGGTAACAAGTTCTCCACATGGCAAATTACGACAAAACTCATACCACATGGCAATGTAAAAATAATTGCATTAGGTACAGGGTCACAAAGGATATAACAAAGTTCAACATCTTTGGCATGCAAATTTTGGCAGGATGATATGAGGTAGTAAACAGGCAATGCATAAGTCATTATTGAGTTACATCCATCAAAGTCTATATTCTCATCAAGAACATTAATAGAAAACTTATAATAATTATTACTCAATCCAATTTTTCATTTAATATCAACAATATCGAAAAGATGTGGAATACATGGATGAGAATAAGTGACGAGTAATGATGCAACTGAACTTGTCAAATTAGAATCCCTCAAAGACGGATGAATGGAATGAGACTCAATGATATCGATAGAATAGTGGTAAGACATGCCACATATAACTTGTAAGAAAAATTGTTCAATGTATGCAAGAATGTTTCTATTGTGCACTAGTAGTGAGGATTCATACAATTGAATGATCTCACGGAAGAATAACTTGGACATAGATTCAAAGAACTCCCAACCGATGAGGTCAATAAATAAAGTTTTTGAGATGTTTAAATAATATCCCTTAAATAAGTAACCATCACCAATGATAAAGTTTATGCAATCCTGATGATCATTATTCATGATATCTTCAAATAAACCAACAAAATCAAGACAAGATGACGGTGGAACCAATTCAGCCACTTCAGACACATTTTGAAGATTTGGTGACTTGTTATGATCAAATGTCAAAAGAGGAGAATCAATAAGAAAATCACAAATATCAATAGAAACAATAAGAGTGCTAGGTTTAGAAGATGGACATTATAGCTCAATGGTTTGTATAAGGCACTTTGACTCTAACATAGACTCATAAGACTCAAATTCATAATATTTTTCAATCTCCAAAGCTTGGGAATAAGTTTCATTTAACGTCTTATGAGTGTATCGCTGAACTAGCTTACGGAAGCAAGGCCTTAGCCCAAGGACAAATTTATTGATGGCACAAGGCTCATTTCGAAAGTTAGACCACTTTCTAAGAGTTTTAAATTGATCAAAATACTCATCAACAAAAAAATGCTCCCGTTTAAAACGCATTAACTGATACCATGCCTTATTTATGAAATTTTTAAGAACAAATCGATTGCTTAAATTTTGTTTCATCAAAGCCTATCGAGTAACAGGTCTATGGTATAACTCGACTATTTGCCAATACTCTCTTGCATAATTGGTTAATCTTGTTTTGGCCAGATGAATACATTGGTCATCAAACAGGTTGTGATAATCAAAAATGTATTTAATATCATCTACTCAATCAAGAAACTCATGAGGATTGATAGTGCCACTAAAATAAAGAGGATCTTTGACATAAATTTGATGAATAGAACGAAGTCCTACTTTATTACTTCAATATGATTGATTTTCAAAATTCATGGTAAAAGAACAGAAGCAATTTTTTTTTTCTTAAATGTTGATATTAAAGAAAACTGAAAAAGAGAGTCATAAAAATATAAAATCCTAATATGCTTAAAATAGGAATGACGAATCTAATAAATGAAAACTCAACAAATAATTTAGGCAAGCAATGGGTGAGTGGATTTTTTTTTAAATTAAGATGGGCAACAATTAACTAAATTCAAAAGAGAACTAGGAATTAGGATAAATGAAACAAATAAGTAAGGTTCAAATTCAAATTTATGCAATTCACACTACCATATGATATAAGTATTTATCATAATTAACAATAAGAGAATTGTACCTTAATCCAAACTTTTGCTCTAAACTATGTAAAGTGCTCACTTGTGAAACATCCAAATATGTAGTCGACTGTTCTGTTATTTGGAATTTGTCAAGAATGAACCAAGAGGTGGTCTGAAGCATTCTGGACTTCGTCGGAGATCGCTGGAGCTTCGCCGGAGCACAAATCAGATCGTCAATGTGTGGCGGATCTAGTGGTGTATTCTGAACTTCGTCGGAGTTCGCCAGAAAAGTCGTTGGAGGTCACCGGAGATAGATGGTGCCGCTGGTGGGGTTCGCCGGAATTAAATATTGGTAGAAACGTATGAAAACGTACTCGAAGGGTTTGAGGGTGCGTAGGGTGGCGGTGACTGCAGCAGCGGCGACTGCTATTTTTTTTTTTTTTTAAACCAGAATAGTGATCGGGGTTTTAGAAAGTCCATGGGATCCTTTACTCTGATATCAAAGTGGACGTAGGATTGTAGAGAGGAAGAAAGAATCAAAGAAGGAGGAGGAGGAGGAAGAAGAGGAGAAGGAGGGCTGCAGCTGTAGGGGGAGAAACAATAATCAAAATATCATTTAATCTAATAATGTTCTGTTAAACCTAATTAGGGGTTAAATAGAAAAATTTATGAGTTTAACACAAAGGCCTAAAATAAAATAAACTTAATACTAAAATAGCCCAAAAACAAATGGGTCCAAATAACCTCTAATAATATAAACTCATTATCAATAAAGTCCAAAACAAATGGGTCCAAATAATAAATAATAATAACAATAATAAAAAGAAATAAATTTAAAAACTGATGTCGTTATCACTCAGTCTAGCTGTCCAAACTGATTGTATTTTATTCAACAGCAGACCTGGCTGTTATAAACTACATGGTCCCCAGTGGTTGTCTACTGGAATTTGTGATCTATAATGCTTCACAGCACAGAAGAGCCCATTCATAGATTCCTACTAATTGAGATTAAAATTTTGCTTGGTGGACTCCTTTTCCAATGTATTGTCATGTTAATCCTTAGGAAACAAACTTGCATAACGGTTAATTGGCATAGTTTCTATTATCATACTTGCTGCTATAACTGAGCAATATTCATAAATGCTGCCTCACAAATTGTTGGCTACTTTGAATTGAACAATGTAATTTGTAATTGAGAAAGCATTTCTCATGAGCGTGTGTACATATGGTCTTACTTATGGTATTGCAATCATGCGCATGCAGTAATTTTTGGGGGGTTTACATAATGAGACCCTGAAACTCCACGACACGAACAAGCATTTTTACAGTCAAACCTGGCTTAGAAGCAGCCTATATTCTCAGGGACCCAATGTTGTGCTTTTAAGAATGGTTTTGATGCAGGATAAAAGTGGTAAGATCAATCATATTGGAAACTATGAACTGCATAAAATGTCTGAGCTTCTTACTGGTACAATTAGAAGATAATGCCATGACTAATTATCTTTGATATAATGTGAACATATGTTATTGGATTTGCTCTTCCAAAAGTGCTTCAATTGTTGATGTGGCGACAATTATGGCCAAGGTTTGCTAAACTACTTTAATAGAAATATTATCATCATCTTTTCCTTCTACCTCTTGAGAGACTCCTTATAGTGTGGATGTGTAAGGAGATGGGCTCAGATCCAGACATGGGGTATGGGTTTGACACAATATAGAAATGTTGACGTGGCAATTTTTAGAAAATCATGAAAGTCATAGCAATAAATAAATATGAAATTTTAATTTATTATATAAATATATCAAGGTAGTAAGAAATTATTTCCACATTCTATTCACTAGAGTAGTAGTATGAACATAAGCTTATATATGTAATATTATAGGAACTTCTATTGTATAAGCAAATTAAAAGATTAAGGATTTTAGAATTCTTAAAAAGTTTAAAGGAGAGATTACTTGGTACAATTTTCATTCTTCAAACTTGTGATGTGTTTCATGTAGTTCTAAAAATAATGGATGCACTTGTCTTCATTTGTTTGAAATGTTCCTTGTTCTCAAAAAATAAAAAAATAAACAATAAAATAATAATAATAATAAAAATGAACGAACACATGTCTGAGACATGTCAAAGGAATGGTTGTGTTTGATATGGACATTGATTCTTCATATTAGTGTGTGTACTTCTTAGGATATGTATCCACCATTAAGTTTCTTTGTTGGAACGCTGATAATACAGGTTGCAGTGACATTCAATGTCTAATTATGCTATTATTCTTTTGCAGTCATGTCTGCTGTAAGTGGTCTGCAGGGAGAAATACCTGGATTTGGTACAAGTGGGTAAACTTGTTCTATTCTCCCAAATAAGATATGAATTCTGAATAATTGAATTGTAGAGTACTGCCTGAATTTTATTGCCTTGTTCATTTATTTCTTCTGTGCAGAGTCTTGACATTTCTGGCTGTTCTCTTTTATCTCCACCCCCTCCCCAAAGTTTTACTAGCATGTGGTTTGAGAAGCACTTTGAACTTTGATGCTTGCAGATCTTAAATGTGAATTCACTCAACTGTTTGAGTGAAGCACTTTATAGATAGAGGCATCCTATATTTTCAGCCAGAGCCTCTTAAAAATTGTTGTCGAACTAATGTGAGAAAATCATTCAGGGCTGGCAAAAGCCACTGATGACATTGTGGTTGGATTTGTTTACAGATGCCCTAGTTATTGTCTCAGTTGTTATCCTCGTGGGGTTATTTAGCATACAACAGTTTGGGACACGTAAAGTGGCTTTTGCATTTGCTCCTGCACTTGCTCTATGGTTCTTTGGTCTGGGATCAATTGGACTGTACAATCTTATTAAGCATGATATCACCGTCCTAAGGGCCTTTAATCCAGCTTATATTTATTTTTTCTTCAAGAAGAATGCGAGTCAAGCATGGTCAGCTCTTGGTGGTTGTGTTCTTTGCATTACAGGTATGTTGAGGAATACTTTAAAAGCATTTATCATATGTATGCTTATTCTGACATTAAAATATGAATATTATTTATAGGCATTTATAATCATATTCCTTTTCATGTTGGAAATTTAAGGTTTCTTAACTCATTCATGGTGGCACTTTTGTGTTCATTCAGGTTGTAATTTTTTGTTTTAATTTTTACCCAGACCTTCCACAGTGGCTTGATTTTGTTTTAATTTTTCACATGAAAATGTAATTTTTTTTTGTTGGGGGGAGGGGGGGAGATCAGTGAGAGACGAAGATGGAAAAAAGAAAACAATGAATCTGTGGTTAAAAATTTTTGACTTTAAGTAGCGCATTGGGCATCTTGGTCAGAGACACAAAAAAGAGGAGAAAAAAATAAATAATGATAGGGAAAGAAAATACCATTGGAATTGTTCTTGTTGTTGTTGCCGCTGTTATTATATTATCACTACAGTAAATTCGAATTTGTTGTAGTGATGTAATCTCTTTAAGCCCTTTGATGTTTCTAATTCAGTCTGTTTTTTTTTTTTTTTTGAAAAAGATAAGTAAATTTTATTTAGAGAATAATATATGTACAACACCCCGCAATACTACAATGCCAAAAACTTACATGATTTCTAATTCAGTCTGTTGGCAGCTATAATACACAAACACTTCAAAATATAGTGGACACACATATTCCTTGGATACACCAAAATACATGTTGGATATGCCAAGTGACGTATCCAATTATTTTATTATTTTTTCTTCAAACGCGTGATTAAGAAAGTCTAGTTTTGAATAGCCGAAAAACCCGCTAAAAACATTGTTAAGTCACCAATTGTCCCAAAGCCTTAAGCTATTAGGAAATGGACCCAACAATGTATATCAAATTATTTTAACACTCTCTCACGTGCAATTCCAATTTGCACATGGAGCGGAGACAAACAAATCAAATCAAACAAGGTGCACCAACACAAGTAAACAAAGTGCACAACAATAAATGGGGAATAACAAGTTTTGAACCCAAGACCTCCTGAAACTAGAGCTCTGATATCTTGTTAAGTCATCAATTGTTTTAAAAGCTTAAGCTATTAGGAAATGAGACCAACAATGTATATCAAACTATTTTAACAAACATAAATCATCTATTTCATTGTTTTTTATGTTTTATGTGTCCGTTTATGTTTTAAATTAGTTTTCTTGTTGATATTATATTCACAAATATAACTAATAAAATATATAAAATTCATACTTTTTGTTGTATTCTTCTTGTGTCTATCCTAATCTTTTTCCCCCTAGAATTACCAGATCTGAATCTGTGTCCATACTTGTATACATATATGTGCTCCTTAGGTTGAGAAACTGTCATGTTATATCATTGTTTCCAAAATGAGATTTGGTAATTTCTTGTCTTAAATTTGACATATTTCACGAGGTTGCAGGAGCTGAAGCAATGTTTGCTGATTTAGGCCATTTCTCTGTACTGTCAATACAGGTTTTTCTTTTTAACGAGTCTTGGCTTGACGAATTATCTTTTCATATAAATTGCTTTATAGTCTGTTACATGGTGTTCTGTACTTTGTACTGACTGTCACAGATTGCCTTCACTTGTGTGGTATTCCCCTGTCTTCTGTTGGCTTACATGGGTCAAGCTGCATATTTGATGAAAAACCCTGATTCCACAGATCGAATATTCTATGATTCTGTTCCAGGTGAAGTTTGCTGCCATATGGTTGCCCATATATTGTCAACTTCACTCAAATCTTAATCAAGAGAATTTTTTCTAACATTAATTTGTCATTTGATGCTTGCATTTATGTGGACAAACAGATGGCCTTTTCTGGCCTGTCTTTGTGATGGCCACAATTGCTGCAATAATCGCCAGTCAAGCCATGATATCTGCTTCATTTTCTTGCATCAAGCAAGCTATGGCTCTTGGATGCTTTCCAAGGCTGAAGATAATTCACACGTCAAGGAGGCAGATGGGCCAAATTTACATCCCTGTCATCAATTGGTTTCTAATGATCATGTGCATCGTGGTGGTCGCATCCTTTCGGAGCACCACGGACATAGCAAATGCTTATGGTAAAGCTCTTATTCAGTGCATTCTTAGTTATTATTTGATTGGTCGTGAAAGCTCCGTCAAGCAAATTGTTGGGGCAAAAACTTTATTAATTACAATATATGAGATTCACAAATCTTGTAAATATTGCTCATATTCATTCTTTAGATTTTCCTAAATTACTCCCATAAAATATTTTGCCACCAATAGCTTAGATTATTGGAAAAGCTAATTGTTGCTGGGCCCAATAACCACTTGACTTGTAAATTTGTCACAAAGCTATTGGAGAGCATCAATGACATTAAATCCATGGCCACAAATCTAAAGCTTTATTTCATTTACAGAATAAAGTAGAGAATCTCACAGTTCGCTAATTGATATTTGTACCCTTTAACCAGTGAAGTTTAATTTGTTCTTGCAGGTATAGCAGAAGTTGGTGTAATGATGGTCAGCACTACCTTGGTGACGCTTGTGATGCTTCTTATTTGGCAGACCAACTTGTTTCTGGCTCTCTGTTTCCCACTTGTATTTGGGTCGGTGGAGCTTATCTATATGTCTGCAGTTCTGACAAAAATCAAAGAAGGCGGTTGGCTTCCCCTCGTTTTCGCAACTTGCTTCCTCTTGGTGATGTTCGTTTGGAACTATGGCAGCGTGTTGAAGTACCAGAGTGAGGTAAGGGAGAAGATCTCGATGGATTTCCTGCTCGATCTTGGCTCCACCCTTGGAACTGTTAGGGTACCGGGGATTGGATTACTATATAACGAGCTTGTCCAAGGGATTCCCTCTGTTTTTGGACAGTTCCTGCTGGACCTTCCTGCTATCCATTCTGTCGTAGTCTTTGTTTGCATCAAGTACATTCCAATTCCGGTCGTCCCTCAAGAAGAAAGGTTTCTCTTTCGAAGGGTTGGACCTAAAGATTATCATATTTTCCGGTGTATTGCTCGTTATGGTTACAAAGATGTCAGAAAGGAAGATCACCATGCATTTGAGCAACTTTTGGTTGAATCCCTTGAAAAGTTTTTGAGAAGAGAGGCTCAAGATCTTGCCTTGGAGAGCAATTTGGAGGAGTTGGACTCGGATACCGTATCAGTGAGGTCAAGAGACTATGGAGTTCCTAGAGATGAGGGGGGAGGGGAGCTCGGGACTCCTCTGATGAGCGATCGAAGATTCGAAGAGGGAACTTCTGCATCAGATGAAGCTGTTTCTGCATTATTGCCATCTAGTGTCATGCCGTCAGATGAGGATCCGGGTCTTGAGTATGAGCTTTCAGCTCTTCGAGAAGCTATGGAATCAGGATTTACTTATTTGCTTGGAGATGGTGACGTGAGGGCGAGGAAGAACTCCTGGTTTATCAAGAAATTAGCCATAAACTACTTCTTTGGATTCCTGAGGAGGAATTGCAGAGGCGGCGCTGCAACTCTGAGGGTTCCTCATACGAACATAATGCAAGTTGCGATGACATACATGGTTTGATCTACTGTTTCTCATCTTAAAGATCCTGCAATATCATCATTGCCGTTTTTCGATTCTTCTGTAGTTGTCCCATTTTAATAAATGGGGTTTTAGGGGAAAATTGCCTGATAACAGCATAAAGCCTTATCTGGGTTTTTCATCTATTATCGAGGATTGTGTTGTTGTTGTTAGATAGGAGGCTGTAATGTACTTTCCTTTAGCCCCTACACCAAATCCTTTTAAACCAGTTTCTTTTCATTTTCATTTGATTGAAACCATTTCTTGATTCTTGCTATTCCCTTCATTGGTATATTGAATTAGGTTGCATGTATATTGTGTTTGTTTTGTGGTAAAAGGGTGGACATGGAATAGGATATGATGATCCTTCGGCTGATTGCGATTTTTATTAGTTTATTATTATTATTATTATTATTATTATTGAGTTAACTATTAATTGTATTATGGGTTTATCAATTCAATCAATCAAATCAATATAAATTTTATATTATTAATCAATATGGGTTTTACAATATTGTTATGGGATATTTTGTTAAAATAAGTTATTGGTTCGAGTTTTCTCGATTCACCGGAGAGCTTATTTCCAAGACTTAGGAATGAGATGAGGTATACTTAAGTTAGTTCGAACATCTTGAGTCATAATAATAATAATAATAAAATTCTTCTGTATCTTTGACATTTCTTCCATTGGAGAATGTGAACCCGGGATGGAACCTTGTTTGAGAGCATGGAAGCCAACCAGAGGAACTTTCAATTAATTCAGAAGAAGGGGCCCTAAAGGGAAGAAATGGACAAAGTCAACGGTCTGCTCGAGGAAATTGACTAGGCTGAAGGGCGGGTGGGTTACTCACACCATTTGGTCAAACCATGTCTGCTTGCTGGGATTTCATCATGCAATCACAAGTGTGTATGCAGTAGATATATACAGTACGTCTAAAAATAAAAATAAATACGTCTTCGCTAAAAATATTTATAAAAAAGAAAAGGGATCGAAAAACAAGCCACCCGAGTTAAATTTTAAGCTGGTCCAAACAGGCCTTCTGCCTAAGAAAATCTATTCATTCTCCGATTTTACACATAATAAAACTTCATTGCTCATTAATCAATTTTTTATTATAAAAAAAAAAAAACTCTTAATAGGCCCACTTTTTTATAATTTTCCAACCTCATCTGTCCTGAATTTATCATTAAATATGAACATCTACTAAGGTCCCGTTTCAAAGAAAAATTTTAAAAACATTTAATAATTTTTTAGTAGAAGTTGTTAAATGTAACTATGAATGTGTTTAATAAAAATTTAAAACTTACAGCAATTTTTAAGAACTTTTTATTATTTAGTAAAAAGTTAGAAAAATTTTAAGAAACTGTTAAGAACTTTTTATTGTTTGGTAAAAAAGTTAGAAAAATTTTTAAAAATTTTAACGACTTTTAGGGTATCACCAAATATTAAAAACAAAAAAACAAAAAGTTACTGTTTTATTTATTTATTTATTTATTTCTAAACAGGGCCTAAGATAGTAAAAGAGGTTGACAAAAAGAACGGGTTTATGAGCCCAAGCCCTGTAAGCCCACATCGCACAAACCCATTTTTGACCTGTTCGTCCTAGTGTCATAGGCGATGGAAAAGTCCCCACCCCCAGCTTACTAACGGCCCTACATATTATTTTAAAAATAATAATAATGATTGATTGCTTTATCTCCTAGCTAATTTCGAATTAGAAGATGAGCCACCAAACTCATACAAAAAGGGTGACTAGTAAATAAATGCTAACTAAGGATCACGGTAACACAAGATTTGAGCTATAATGTTAAAAACGGTCATATTTTAATTCTCTAAACTTAAAGTAGACTCCAAATTCAAAGTAAGAAATATTGTTGCACATCCTCCTAAGACATTGAGATAAGTCAATAAACTTAATTTCAAATCATCTAATTCAAAACATTAATGCACATCCTCTCAAGATATTGAGAAAGTCAATAAACTTAAATTCAAATCATCTACTTGTTCAATTTTTATTGTGGAAAGTGCTAATTAAAAATATAGTCAAATTATATCTCTACTGTTTCCTTATGAACCATTGTGTTCTAAACTACAATGATAAACATGTGTCAATAACTGAAGCCACGTGGTTGTATATATTGAAAGGTTAAAATAATCGTATTTTGATTATTTAAATATGAAACAAACTCGGAATTCAAAAAAAAAAACTGAATTGCACATCCTCTCACAATATTGAGACAACTTAACAAAATTAAATTTGAATCATACAATTGTTCTAGCCCCTATTCTTGAAAGTGTCACCTATAAATTTGGTCAAATTATAAAGATTACTATTTTTTTTCTTATGAATGGGATAAGTTTAAATTATCCATAACTTGTCTTTAAAATTATGATGATAAATATATGCTAATTATTGAAACCACATGGTTGTGTGAACCGAAAGGTTGTATTTAACTTTGTAAACATGAAACAAATTCCAAACATAAAGGGAAAAAAAAACACTATTCAACATCCTCTCAGGACACTGAGATAACTCAACAATGTTAAACTCGAATCATCCAATAGCCCCCTATTATAGAAAATGCTAGCTATAAAATTAGTTAGATTATATCTCTATTTTTTTTTCCATATGAATGCAATATAGTTAGAGCATTTTCAATTTCTTTTCAAATTTACGATGACATACGTGTGTGCCTTACGAAGCACGAATATTTCATTATGAATGTTGAATCTATATCCGACACTTATTAAATACATATACTCCTCAAACATTTCATGATATATATCAGACAAGACAAGTGGCATGTTTAGTTATTTTATCTTTTTTTCTTCAAATAAGGGTTTAAACTAAATCTAGTTTTGAGTAACTAGAATCCCTAAGACAATAAAATTTTCAATCTTATATTTTTTATATTTTGATTTTTGTGAATGCTATCTTCATATATATAACTAATAAAAAATATTATAAATATATTTTTTGTCATATCTCTGCACCATGTATCATTACCTTTATATTTCAAGAAATCTCTATATTTTTTCTTATTCGTATCTTGTTTATATCTGTGATTTTTATCACGTAAGTCACATCCTTTTTTTATTTAAAAAGAAATGAAATGAGATGGATTGTATGTACAAAATTTTGGATTAATTAAACATCTCTTCAATTTATCCCACATGGTATTTTAGACTTTATGATGATTTTGCTTATGTTATATCCACTATTTTCTTATAGAATAGAATTAAAGGCACAAGTTGTACCCAAAAAAAAAAAAAAAAAAAGGGTAAATTACGATGATTTTTAATTAGCTCAATGATGTAAAAAGCTAAAATTTCTAAAATATAAAAGGAGATTATAATTATTATTTTATTGATTTATGATACCATGATAATATTTTCTCTTTCATAAAGAGTAAATTAAGTTTTAGTTATCATTCCATCTTTGAAATCCAAGTCAGTTGAAAAGGTCAAAGGTAATTGTTACATTAATTAATTAAAATTAAATAATATCAAATCGAAATTTTTTAGGGTATTCCCTTTATTAATATAAGTGTTATGAATTCTGACCATAATTCTTTTTTATTATAATTTTAATCAAAAATAATTGTATAAGAATAATGGTTAAATGGTATAATTGTAATAAAAATTAAAATAGTGAATTATTTATTTTAAAGTAATTGGTGATAATTTTTTATTGCATAACCTTTAATGAATGTTAGTTCAAAAACCTTTAATGAATGAAATTGTAGCACAAGAAATCTTGATAATTATGTACGCAAGAAATGGAACAAGTATCAAGTGGGTCCTACAAAGGTTAGGTTGCATAACCTAATTGTAAGGGAACATCCATTTTTCCACGTATATACATATGTATATATATATATATATATATGTATATATATATATATATATATATATATATATATGTATATATATATATATATATATATATATATATATATATATATTTGAACTGGATTATTGTTGGATCCAGATCATCTGTCACCAGGCAACATAAGCCGGACCATTGACATTATCCACTAAGTACCACAGAGAAAACAGAAAATTTCATGAGTGCTTTTATATGTTTAAATATAAACATGATACCTTACAAGAAAACTAAAATAAATGAAAGGTTAATATTATACAATTGGAAAAATTTTATAAAAATATTAAAAAAGAATTCTAAGACAATGACATTTTATATCAAATTATACTTTAATACAATAATAGAAAATGCTGCTGAGTTGAAAAAATATGAGAAAGTGAAACAAAATTGATATCATATTAACAAAATGGTAATTAAAATAAAATTTAGAAGTTTATTATTTTCAAGTGATAGGCCTACAAGTATTTTATATATTTTTATCAATTTTTTTTTTAAATTTCTCAGTTATGGGGCATTTGGGGTATCGAAAAATAAAAAATATAATTTGGATAATTTTTAGCATTTAATGTGCAGCCACCAAAGTACATTTTTAAGAGATTCATAGTGCTGTTTTTTATTTTTACGTCAGCTTATCGGAGAGAAATTTGTTCGAACGATTTTTTTGATTCATTCGAACAATTTTAATTCAGAAATTTTTAAAAATCGTTGAAAAGTTTTTGAAATTTAGTAGAAAAATTATTGGAATTTATGGAAGTGTTATTGAGATTTGTAAAAATATTTTGGAATTTGTAAAAATTTGTGAGATATATATAATATGTATAAATTTATAAAAATTTCATAGAGTAGGAGAAGAGCAAAATATGTTAGAAATTTTAAAAATTTTTAAAAATTTTTGTTAACTTTCAGCACGTCAAACAGGCATGCATAGCGTTACTTTTGCAAAACAACAGCATTACCTCACCATTTATTTTTCGGATAGATTTTTATGAGTTTTTACTTTTCAAAGAATAAAAAGAAAAAAACATATGAAATGCCAATCCAAACGGATAGCGTTAGAAGACTTCCATCAATTTCAAATACATATATAATATATATATATATATATATATACACGTATGTATGTATTGGCCAGAAGCAAATGTCACCAATGTGTATCTTTGTCCCATTGACTTCAAAATATACATATATATGTGGGCTGTCATTATCGGCGAATCTTTTACTTTATGTGGTAGGTGCTTGTTTTTATAATTTCCACACACAAAAGGAAGGGATTGGAGGAAGGAGAGTACGCCTGTCATTCAAGTAGTTGAACCCCTATCCCTTCAATTTGTTGGATAAAGGGGAGTGATTGGATAAGAATTTTTCTTTTTTCTCAACGTTCTCGTCATACTTCATGAATCAATTAATTATCTTATACCTGGTTTAGGAATTATACCTAATATGTACCCCTATTTCCTTTCTTTTTCTTTTTTCTTTCATCCCTCAATTTATTATTATTATTATTATTATTATTATAGACCTACTATGATAGTCTCTCTAATTTCAGTATATACGAGAACTAGTCAAGTTCCATTAGTTGAGTTAGTTCGGATGGCGGGTTAAAGGGCCTGGGACCAATAGGTCCCGGATTCAACTCCTCTTAGGAGCAGTCATTCCTCTAATTGCGAATGGCCATCTAACAGTCTTCTCGGCTGACCCGATTAGTCAGGGCTTGCCTAGGCTAGTTTACCTCCTCGTGATTCTTTACCGGCTAGGGTTACGGGGCGAGTTTCACCCAGTGCGCACCCATAGGTAGCAGTTGCGGGCTTCTCTCCGACCCAAAAAAAAATAGTCAAGTGCTTTAATAAAAATTAGAATTCACCCAAAGAAGTCACTCCACCGTGCTCATCCTCTCCTCTTTTTATTCATTCCTTAGCATTGGGTTCCATTAAGGCTATGCTTGTTGTATTTTTTTATTTTTTCTTGAAAGGTCATTAAGGCCATGTTTGTTTTGGGTGTAATAGAAGATAAATTTTATTAGGTAATTTTTGTCCTTCATTACATTAGTTTAAAAGAAAGAGTAGCAATTACACCAAAAGTAAGAATTATCCCTTATAGGAGTAAATTATTACTAGTGGGGGTCAGTAATAGGAAGTAATGAAAAATTATACACTTTTTTTCATTAATTCGTAAAACATTTATTTATAGTCGTGTAAAATTCTAGACAACTTCTTTCTCAATTATTTTTTATCTTTTCAAAATTTTTAACGTTCTAAACATAATATAATTATTATTAAACAATATTTAATCTCTTAATCTAAATATAATTATCATAAATTTATTATTTTTTAATTATTACTAAGATAACAATTATCTCTGTCACCTATTATCTGCAAAATTTCCACCTGTACCCAACCTTCTTGGTAATTTCAAATGTTGGTAAGAAACATGACTTCATGGGTTTGACTATCAACCTATTGCTCTAAACTCAAAAACCCTTGCATTGAGGCCAAGATTTGGCCACCAATTGAGTTAAAGATGACATTTTAAACGGAAAAGCACAACTGAGGTCAGACAACATTCATACAATGTTTTTAATATAGATTCGCGTAGGGAAAGAAAAAATAAATAAAATTTTTAATTTGTACAATTTTTGCTCGTTTAACCAAATGAAATTAAATTTTATTGATAAATATTTATTTATTTTAATTTTATTTTTCTAACTCAATAAAAAATTAAATAAATTTCACTTTTTCACTTTATTTTGCATCCTTACTATTTTATTTCACTTTTCCTTTCCTTTATAAATTCATGTTCCAGACATTGCCTCACGTAAATTTTTTTAAGCATGATATTATTTCTTTTAAAATGATGTTTTATACTCAGAAGTAGGATTAATTTATAACACTGTTGTCAAATTATTCTCATAATTTTTATATTATTATTTTTTAATAAATAATATTTTCTTGAGCTAAATATGGTTGGTGTGGGTGGGGATCTTGTATCGGTTGACTACTTACCAAATAACTTTAGATTGTTAACCAAAACCGATTAATATTAAGGAAGTCGGCAAGCCCCATCACCAATGACTTAATTACTAAAGTAAATTGAACACAATCCCTATTCTACGTACATATGATCCTACACATAACAGGAGTTCCAATCAATTGCAACAATATCACTTTAGGCTTAGAGTTTTGCAAAACCCAAAAAATTTCTAAAAACTTCTATAATTCTTTACAAAATTTTTCTTATATCGAATTACGTAAATTTTTATAAATTTATATATCTCTATAAATTTAATAATATTTTTATAAATTTTAAAAAGTTCTGATGAAAAAGTCAAAAAATATCTGTTCAAATCCATTCGAATATAACTATTCATCTTTATTTTTTGTAACTTGTGGTTTACATTTCAAACGCTAAAAAATAATTTAAACTATATTTAATCTCAATTTTTATGTTTCTAGACGAGCCTTAGTATGACACAGATCAAAATACTTTGGTAAAAACATTGTTAAATTTTCAAAATCTAAAATAATGTATGATTTGTAAAATCCCCTTTCAATGGGGCGTTTTGCCAAGGGGGTGTGAATATAGCTACAATGTTCATGAAATTTGATGAAAAAATATCCAATAATAATTAATATAAAAATATTATTAGATCAAATAAAAAGCAAAATCAAAGTAATACGGTAGTGGTAGACTTTTTATGCATTATAAGAAGCACATGCATGAACTGCAGAATACAGACAAAATAAGGTAATTTTTAAACAATGAAGATAATGCACGATAGAAAGCCAATAAGAAAATATACATATATTTTTTTCAGATTATACATATGTAAATATGAAATTCACAATATAACTAATTCAATAACTTAAGATATAAAATATGTTATAGAAAATTTATAATTTTAAGAAATTTTAACCATTCAAGTTTAAAATTTTTCTTAATCATGTATTTAAAAAATAAAAAAAAAATTATGCATGCCGCTTGACAATGTATGATACATATCATAGACTACTCGAAAGTAAGTGCAATAAAAAAGTGTCAAATAAAATACGACACTCATAATAAGTATTTGTAATTCGTAATTTGATAATTTTAAGTTAGATATAATATAAAAATATGTCATGTGTGCTGTGGTACTAAAAATTTTCTCCTCTTCCACATTTTTCTTTTTTGGTAACCTAAAACTCTCAGTGATTTATTATAACACTTAATGAACCGCGTAACCAATGCGTAATCAGGAATACGTATACTACCCTTATTACACATCTTACTTTTAAGTCAGGAATCGAACCCATATAATCTCTTCTACATAATCTTACATGTAAGGAGGATAAAATATGTGAAAATAATTAATTAAAATATAAAAGGTACAATGATAACAATTCTTATTATTCATAATTAAATTATAATTTAATATATTTTATATTTATTGAACTAAATATTTTTAATAAATAATTTAATTAATTATAAAAATAAATAAATTAATTTTTATATTTATAAAATATATTTTATTAAATTCAATTAATTTTTTAAAAATTAATAAAATTATGTATTTGATGAAAATAAAAATTAATAATTGTAAATAAAATTATATTTTTAAATGTAGTTTTAATTTTTATTTCAGAAAAAATGACAACAGAACATAAAAAACAGATAAATATAAATAGAAAAACGACAGTATTACCAAACGAAGTGGTTAGTTGGGTGTGTTTAGTTAAAATTTGTAAAAACTTAAGAAAGTTGATAAAAATTTGAGAAAATTAAAAAATAGTAAAAATTTTAAAAAAATAGTAAAGTTTTTATGAAGAAGGTTAAAAATAATAATTTCTTTTTTTTTTAAATAAAGCAAACAACCTTGTAAGTAGAAGAAGAACATTGTAGAGTCGTTTTGGTAACGCTATCATTTTTTTATTTATATTTATTTATTTTTATTTTCTATTAACATTTTCTTTTGAAATGAAAACTGAAATTGCGTTTAGAAATATAATTTTGTTTACAATTATTTTTTATTTTCATAAAATATTTAATTTTATTAATTTTAAAAATAATTGAATTTAATAAATATATTTAATATTAATTTAATTATAATTAATAAATTAAATTAATCAATTAAATTATTTATTAAAAATAATTTAATTTAATAAATATAAATATATTAAATTATAATTTAATTATATTATTTATTAAAAATAATTAAATAAAATATATTCATAATAATATAAATAATTTAATCATGATATTTATTAAAAATAATTTAATAAAATATATTTGATATTAAATAAATTATTAAATTAAATTAATTAATTAAAATATAACATTTATTAAAAATAATTTATTAAAATATATTTCATATTTATTAAATGAAATTAATTATTAAATTAAATTAAATTAACGCAACATTATTGTTTATTAAAATAATTTAATAAATATGAATTAAATTAAATTAAACTAAACTAAATTAAATTGATTTATTATTTATTAAAAATAATTTAATTAAATATATTTCATATTAATTAAATTTAATTAATTGTTAAATTAAATTAAATAAATATTAAATTATTTTGAATAAATAATAATAGGTAAAGTGTTAAAATTGACAAAATATTTATAACAGAAAAAACAAAGTGAAATACTTTTATTTTTTTACTTTTTTTTCTTAAATTTTATTTTATAGAAATATAAAAATATAAACAACTTTAAAAAATATATTTCTTTTGCTAGTTTATAAAATTTTAAAAATATAAGTTAAAAATAAAAAAATAAAAACACTACCAAACGGTGTTAATAGTAATAGGTAGGAAATATAAAATCGCGTTAAGAGGCCAAATTCCACGCACGAAAACGGGAACCAACTGTCTTGTACAATTTGACTCTGTTTCGATAAACTGAATAAAAAAAAAAAGAAATTATAAAAATAAATAAGAAGTTGTTTAGTGTGAAATAAATGAAATAATTTCAGTTAATTGGTGGATTTATAATTTATATATTAAAATAAAAAATAAAAAAATTTTAAAAATTTTCGACAGGCTCCATTTCACCGAACGGGTCTTAAATCTAAGTAAATGCTTGCAAGGAACGTATGGAACATTCGATAAGTGGGTCCCAACCAACTGGATAGGGACGAGGCCCTTTCCAATCCCCAAACAACCTAATATCTTAACCGCTTTCATCACACCACACGCCATGCTCCCCCCCTCCTCTTTCCTACTTATTGCAGATAGCGCGAATTACGGGGAGTGGATAAAGTGGGGCCCGCACGGCACCCATCGCTTCATATGTTTGAGGTTTCACGAACGGACCCGGCTCGTGCTCGGCACGTGTCACTTCCGACTCTGACGATGATCACCACCCTCGCTCGACGCGCGTGGGGTGCGGTGAGAGAGAGTTTGTGCTAATTACACGTGGAATGTGTCCGTACCGGAGAGTGGGTGGACGAGGAAAATGGTCGGCGAGAGTAGGGAGGAGGTGTCGATATCCTTGTCGCTCCCTGATAAAAATGTCTTCGTTGAGCCTAGCGGTTTATTTTGACCCCAGGTTAGACCATGGATTACGCATATGCCACTTCATAACCTTGGGGTTTTTTTTTTTTTTTATAGTTAGATCCTAACCCATTTTGAACTTAGGTACTGTTTGCCAAACTAATTTTTAACGAAAAATTATCAAAAGTTATTTTTTGAGTATTTACAAAACATTAATTTTTATTACTTTTTTTACTTAGTTATAACAACTTATTCAGTTCAAAAATTATTAAAAATTATTAAAAATTACTAAAAATTATCAAGAAGTGCTAAGAATTGATAAAATGTGAACTTGCAAACGGTACCTTGGGCTTAGTTTTGGGAAAAAATTACTTTTTTTTGTATTTGAAAAAGATAAAAATTAAATTCTTAATAGTTAATTTTTTTAGTTTTTTCTTCTATTAGTTTGACATTTTTCACTCTTCACGATTTAAAAAAATTAAAATACAAGAAAATAAATTTAATTAATTAAACAAAGTTAAAAACTTAGATATCATTTAGTTTGTTTTTCTATTTTTTATTTTTTATTTTGAGCTCATTTTTTATTTTACACTTTTGCAACAAGGAAAAGAATTCAAGCGTATTTGATCACTTGCATTTTTTAAATTTATTTTAGAAAACAGAAAATGAGTTTACACATAAAATGAAAAATGACAAAAATTGTTTTAAGTGTTTTTAATTCAAAATAAGAAAAATTTCAAATAAGGAAAATAGAGTATTTTTTGTTTTCTTATTTTAAAAATTTTAAAGCATAAAACACAGAAAATAAAAATAAAAAAATAAACTAATTGCTACCTTAGTGATTAAAAGCTGAATTTCTGACTACTCTTCCCAAATGAACCATTGTAAATATAATACTTATTTTTTTTCAAATGTAGTACTTATTTTTTATATAATTACTAAAACTGAATTGTAATGATTAATAATAAATAAAATAAGGAAGGACGCGTTTGAACGGGTCGTAGTGACAATCGCCCCAAATTTTGAAAAATATGAAAACTTAATCATTTGTAAATCAATTCATTGAATATTCATGTTTGTACATAAAATGGCAAAAATTTGTTTTAAGTGTTTTTAATTTAAAATAAAGAAAATTTTAAAATAAGAAAAATAGAGTATTTTTTGTTTTCTTATTTTGAAAATTTTAAAGGATAAAACACAAAAAACAAAAAATAAAAAAATAAACTAATTGCTATCTTGGCAAGTAAAAGTTGAATTTCTGACTACTCTTCCCAAATGAACCCTCGTAAATGTAATACTTATTTTTTTTCAAATGTGGTACTTATTTTTTATATAATTACCAAAACTGAATTGTAATGATTAATAATAAATAAAATAAGGAAGGGTGCGTTTGAAGGGGTCGTAGTGACAATCGCCCCAAATTTTGAAAAATATGAAAACTTAATCATTTGTAAATCAATTCATTGAATATTCATGTTTGTACTCAAAAGTTTTGTTAGAAATTCTATAGTTACATATTCCACCTCGATTTATTATAAAATCTTTGATTTGTCAGGAAAAAAATCCTTTGACAAGCACCAAGGAAGCTTAATTCTACGCTATCATAATAAAAAATTAACTCTTAAACACAAGTAGAAAATGAAAACAATAAGAAAAATAAAAAATAAATTTTTACGAAGGTAAAACATCTCATTTTAATTGATTAAACATCTAATTCTAAAATAAAAATAATTTATGACTTCATATGAAGAAACATATACCATTAATTTAAACCAAAAAATAAATAAATAAATAACCATTGCCATTTAGTCATAACTATAAATAGGTGAAGTATTGCATTTTAAAATATAAACAAGTAAAGTAAAACTAACTCTAAGCTTAATGCTCCATTTGTTAGTTTAGAAGGAAAGAGAAAAGAAAAGACATGATTATATTTTTTTTATTTGTGAGTTTAAGAAAAAATAATAATAAATTTCTTTCTCTTTATTTGTGAGTTAAGAAGAAATAGGAGGAAAAGAGAAAGTAAATGATTATTTTACCACTAAATCATTTGAAAAATTGGAGTGTAATAAATTTATTTTATCTTAGGATATATTTGTAATTTATTTTTTTATTCTTTATTTTATGGACAAATATGTTATTTTGAAAGTTTCATTAATTCATGTTTCTTTTCTCTCCATTTTTTCCCACCCTTGAGAAGACGAAAATTTTAAAATTTTACCACTTTCTTTCCTTCCTATTTCTTTTTTTTTTTCTTTTCTAAAACTCACAAATTGCAACAGCTGATATTTATTTTTAACCATTTATATATTATTTTGAGCTAATAAAATATTTAAAAATGAGATTAGGTTAATTTATTTTATTTTTTCTGAATCGGGTTTAGCTCAAAGTGGTATTGGATTGGATATCTAGGCCAAAGGCCCAAGCTTTTTCTTTCTTTTCTTTTTTCTTTTTCCTTTTCTCTTCTCGTGGCTCTCGGTCATTTCAAAACCAAAGGGAAAAAGAGAGAGAAAAAGAGAGCAGAGAAAGAGCAGAGAAACAGTGGGTTCTGGAAAGAAAGATCGGTGGATGGGGATAGTATTTGTTACCATGAACGTTGTGGTGGTATCCGTTTTCGTGTATTTTTGTTTGAGGTGGGAGAAATTGACACCAAAAGTTTGGCGTCCAAAACTAAAACTTTTTTATTTTTTCTTTTCTCTTCAGACTTGAGATAGATGGGACATATATTTGTGCTCTAGACATTGTTATGATGAGTTTGATATATATATATATATATGCTGGATTTGGTTGAATATCATGATATTTGTGTGTATATATATATAAATGTGTGTATATGCATATGCATTTATATGTGAAGATCTTACATATATTTGAGTTATTATTCGATTAAATGCAATAGAAACACATGGTTTTAAGTGTTTATATATGATTTATTGTTGAGATTGAGGCTTGGATGAGTAATTTGGGGAATGTTTTGGAGTTAGGTTTTGTTGAAAACAAACTCAGAAATTGGGCACTGGCATCTGGTGTCCATACTGTATCTTAGGGTGTTCGAATAGCAGCCTTGGGTACTCGAACTGCAGTTTCTGGTGTCCAGACACCAAGTTGGCAGAATTTCTAAAAATGTCAAAATTAATTTTTAAATATATGTTTTGTGCTCAGACTTAATTATTATTGATTTTTAAATATGAAATGAGCCCCAAATCGTCATCAAACCTAATAGGAATGTATGTTTACCTTAAAATGATATTTATTTACATGATTGAACATATCAAGTGCATGAAGCGCAGGTTGCTTCGTCTAATTTTATGTTGTGATTATTAATTGGCCGAGAGTGCTATGTTGATACACTGACGTGTTGAAGCACGGGTTATATATGGAGACGGGATCCTTGATTTTGAAAAAAATTATAAACTGAGATTTTGAAAATACTAAATGGTCTTCAGTCGATATATATGACTAGAATTTAGTCATTTGGAGTTGGGACATAAATTATGAAATATGACTTTGAGATTTTCTCCAAACTGCAGTTAGACTCTGCTTGAGTTAAGCAAATACTTAACCAAAGGGTGTAACATGGTTTTCTAGTAGAAGGGTTAAGGGGTGTAACACGGTTCTCTTGAGTCTTACATCGGTAGAATTGTAATATGGTTCCTTAATTAGTTTGTATATATATATTGAGATAAACGTTCGCCGTAAGTGTAAACGATGCGGTTGGTGGCCCTGCGTGCTTTGCCAAACATCACCCATCCCAGGATAAGGTTGAGGGTAAATGGAGATTAGAGAATGCATTAACCATTGTATTGTATCACATGTGCATTGTTATATTATATTTTGGTAGATATTGTTGTGAGTTATGTTATATGCTTGATTACTGTTCACTCGTGCGCACTTGCACGCTCCTACCTACTAGGCAGTAGTACTCACCCTCATCCTTGAAATGATCTCACGAGGTTAGGGAGTAGCTACCCAGAACTTAGTTAAGACCAATAGATTGACTTAACCTGTTTTATTATTGAATTAATGTATTCTTATTTGTGCGACCCGATATGTGAGTCCCAAACTTATTTATATTTAAGATTGTATTATTATTACGTTATTACGGCTGTGTAAGTCTTAGATTGTGTCACTGGAGTGTAATATCAATTTTTGTTATTGTAATATTGTTTCTATTATTCTAGATGGGAATGAGGAACGACGTTAGTAGTTTTGATTGTTATTATTAAATTATGATTTAATTTTGGAACAAATTTTATTTATTTTTAATTAATTTTTATATTTTCATACTGTTCCTTCTGAACAATTAAATTAGAGGCATGGCACAAATAAGCTATTGGTTCTATTTTTTTTTTTCTTTTCCACATTCTTTTCATTTCATTTACTCGATCTAAACAGACAGTAAGAGAAAAATATAATTACCTTGAAGTTTTTATTTTGATTTAGCTTGGTTAAGTAATTATTATGATAAATAACAGCCAATATCATAATGAAATCTTCCTGGGGTTGCAGTGAAAGGATAACGATGCAAATACGTGAAAAGACATTCTTTGGGTTGTGGCGAAAAAATAATAATGCAAAAATACGAAAAAGATAAGAGTGATGATATTAGATATAACATCCGAATGCCACTTAATATGATATCGTTTGGGGTGACAAAAAATAAAATAAAATAAGATAATTTGAGATAATTTATAAATTTTTAATTCACGTAGTAAAATAAAATGTGAATAATTTTAAAAATTTTTTAATATAAATCATGAAAATGAAATTATTAAGAGAAAACATGAATTATGCATTATACAAATTTGTTAAAAATTTTAATTTAATTTGAAAAAATTAATTATTTAGGGTGCATTTAGAATGACAAAAAGTAAGATAATTTATAAGTTCGTAATTCATATAGTGAGATAAAAAATAGATAACTTTTAAAAATTTTTAAAATTTTTCAATGATTTTTTAGTAAACTAAACACATTTTTAATATATTTATTAAATTTTAATAGCACAACTTGCTAGGGGCTAAGAATATATCCGTATGGAAAGAAGATAATGATGATAGAGAGGAAGAATTAATGCATTGGATTCATATCCCAGGTTAATTGCCGGGCACGAAAAGAAGAGAATGATGATAGAGAGGAAAAATTAATGTATTGGATTCTTATCCAATTTTAAATGGTGTAAGTCAAGGAAAATCGTATGCTAACTATTTAATATGCATATAATTCGAGACTTATTCAAGACTTTAATTTAAATTTTTAATTTTACTTCTCCATAAAAACTTTAATCGGGTTTAAGGGAGCTGCAGTGAAGAAATCAACTGCAGAGACTGTAGTAAAGAAATAAAGGGTTGTGATTTATTTTCACTTTAATGACACGTGACTTTTTACATTCTGCATTAATTGTGTTCCAATCAGATTTTTTTAACTTTTATTTTTATTTTAAAAATTATTTTAGTTAAATTAAATTAAAACCATTCGATTAAAAATAATTAAATCTCAATCTTTGATTTTCCACTGCAGTCCCTGCAGTGGATTTCTTCACTGCAGCCCCCTTAACCTACTTCAATCTAAATTTTATTTTTTCATTTACAATCATACAATTTTATTAAAAAATAAAATTACTAAAAAATTTAACTTAAAACTTATTAATCAAATTTATCACAAAATCCGATCTTAGTATATGCCTAAACTTTTGTTTAAATTAGTTAGGTTTGAATTTGGGTAATATGTTTAGACAATTCCAAAAAAAAAAAAAAAATATGAAACCCGAATATATAAATATATGTATAAAGATGGATGCGTTCCTTAGGCATCGATACAAGAGTGTTTAATTGATAAAAAGTTGGTCAAAAGTACAATAAAAATAGAAAAATGTGACATACAAGTAATATATGCAAAATTTTGATTGAAAAAAATACAAAAAATTAATTAAAATTGATGAATTTTGATAAATTTTGGTACTCTAGATATGGCATGAAATCGTGAGGTATAAATAATGAGTAAATTCTAATGAAAATATTAGTTATGCAATCAGATGATCTCGTATTATATTTTTGATGTATTATTTGTCGGAATAATCATCTTAAATATTCAAAATTATACTTAAAAGTGGTTTTAGAATTTTTTTCATTAAATTGTATATCTTTATGTGTAATTGATTTAATTGTTACGATTTAGTTTATTTTGATTACTATGATTGTTTGTATAATTTAATATTTCTATATAAATCAATTTTTCAAAATTTTCAATAGCTAGTACACACGGTTGGAAAATAACATTTGCAAGTGGTTGGAAGAAGGACACAGGAAGAAAAAAAAATGATATTAAAAGTTTAGGCGACAAGAATGATATTTTAATTGATTAGTCACCATTTTTTAACGAGAGGTCCAGAAAGGCGGCGGCTTGCATAAAGGGAACAAATTTATTATTTTTTTTTCGGAAGGTGATTTTTTTTTTTTAGGGGAAGGGAAAAGACTCGAACTCAAATTATGAGCAGGTAAAAGAGACTTTTAATCATTGAACTATATGCCACGCTCACAAATCCATTACTTCTTCGCGGCGTTACAGGGGGCATTTGATTGGTTAAAAAATATAATAAAAATACAAAAATTTAATATAAGAGTATTATATGTAAAAATTTAATTAAAAAAATAAAAAGATCAATAAAAAAATAATTTTTAATTAATTTTAACCAACTAAATACACTTTTAAATACGAAAATCGGATTGCCTTCTTTTCTCGTTTTTCATTTCAATTTTTTTTTCTGTCTCCGCTGTAAGAAAATAATATTACTTTTTTTTTTTTTTTAAATACGAGCAATTCCATTTTCTTGAAAGGGGCTCGCAAGCACACTGTTTGAAAAAGTAAAATTAATAAGATTCAATTTTATTTCCACTCTATTTGGAATAGTCAGTTTGATGGAATTTAATTTTATTTAGTGAGAGTTCTTACAAATTTTTATATATAAATTTAAAACAAAATTTTATGAGTTAAAATTTGATTTCATTTCATAATTTAAATTTTGTGATTTCGGTATCATTTGAATTCTAACCTAAAATAATAAAGTATGATAGAATTCATTTTTTTTCTTAATATCTGAGTAAATAAACAAATTTATACCCATATATCATATTTACTATATTTTCCATTCTGTTAAAATGATCAAATTTGAAATTTCTCAAATATGTGTTTCGAGCACAAAAATTTATCTATCAAATCAAATCAAATCTTTATTTTGAAATCAAATCAAATCAAATAAATTCTAAGAGAAAAATGTTTCCCAATAGAGCATTAGTGAGAATTTTTACTATGTTTGAAAGTAAAATAATGCCATTATGAGTTTGATTTGATTAAATTTCATTATTCAAAATTTTAGGGCTCATTTGATTTATTTTTCTATTTTTTATTTTTTGTTTTTATTTTTTATTTTCTGTTTTGAACTCATTTTTTATTTTACGTTTTTAAAAATAAGAAAAAAGTTTAAAACGCATTTAGTCACTTGTATTTTTAAAATTTGTTTTAGAAAACAGAAAATGAGTTTACACATAAAATAAAAAATGACAAAAAGTTATTTTCAGCGTTTTCAATTCAAAATAAGGAAAATTTCAAAATAATGAAAACATAATATTTTCTATTTCTTTATTTTGAGATTTTTAAAACATAAAATGAAATAGAAAATAGAAAACAAAAAAATAAATCAAATGCCACCTTAAATTCTTTTATTTTTTAAAATCTAACTCAAAATAATAAATTTCATTGAGAATTGATTGTATTTTTCTTCCATTTAAGTAAGTGAATGAATTTTGCCCTTCTATCCCATATTATCCTATTTATAATAGGATCAAATTTAGTATTTTTCTCAAATTAATTCAATTTTACTTAAGTTTCAAAAATGAGAATTTTAATTTATTTCTTGAATTCAAGCGAGTATCCAAAATACAAAAATTTATTTATTAAATTAAATAATTTTTTTTTACTTTAAAATAAAACCAATTACAAAAATGAAATTTGATGAAGGAAGCGAAAAGGGATTACCTATGAAATGAATAAAAATCTCTTCACAGTTATGAAACAAATTTTATTGAGATGGATTAAATTAGCAAATACTTAAAGAAGAATCACCCAATTCCTACTTTTTCATTTATCCCACCAAAATATATATATATACACACACACACACACACACACACATAGTACTGAAGCTAGTAAGTTAATAACAACACCTCATCATATTTGATTATATTCTTTAGTTTCACTTAAATTACGAGCCCATTTGGGCGTTAAAAAAAAAAGCAAAAAAGTAAAATTTTGGGTAGTTTTTTGTGTTTTTTTATAGTTATAATTTTTTAATGTGTTTGGTGAAACAAAGTATAATTTTTAGTAATTTTTGTAACTTTTCGCTGCTTGGTAAACTTTATACTCTAGCAGAACAGAAAAGTGATAACTTTTTGTATATTTGGTAAGTTTTTTTACTGTAACAGAGTAGAAAGTGGTAATTTTTGTGTGTTAGTAAAACTTTTTGTGAAATAAGTTACTGTAATAGAGTAGAAAAGTGAAAAAAATTGTGATTCCATCAAATACACCAAAAATTACAAAATATAACTTTTGGTACTTTTTTACTTTTTTTGAACCTCCAAACAGAACCTACATCAAAACAAATAAGCATGATCCACATATTCTTATGGGTGAAGATATTTTTATTAAATTTCACTTTTTGGCGTGAGATTATAATTCATTGCGATGTTAACTTTATGTGAAAAAAGGTTTTTATTAAATAACTAAGTAGCCTATCTAATAAAATATTTATTAACAAAAATTTAGATAAGAATCGTAAAAAAAAAGTCTACATTGTAACAAATTAAAATTTTATATTTTAAAGTGTTACTATTAAAAAATTGAACTCCGTAGTGAAATTTGACCAAAATATTTGAGGGTAGAAATTATAATAATATTTATTCATGATATATATCTTCCCTTTTTTTTTGGTAATTAAATATATATATCTTCCCTTAATTACAAAATGAGAGATATTAGAAGATTCCATCCACCAAACTTTAGTATGTATGATTGTAATGACATATATCGTTTCCCCATTTATTTTTCTAAAAAAATTTTATTATGGTAATTTATGATAGCAATCCTTTTTTTTTTTTTAAGCTATGACTTCCAATTGAAAACTAATAATAAGAAACATAGAATTGAACCTAATAATGGAGGTGAGGTGAAATAAAAGTAAATTAGGAATTGTCCGTGTTTAAAGATACAAATATAATTTGGCATGCAAAAGATTCAAGTATAAATTTATAAAATAACTTTGTATGAAAAATTGTAAAAATAATTCGTAAAAATAAAAATTAATAATCAATAGAGACTTAGATATTCATACCATATTTAATAAATACGTAAAATTTTTATTATTTATTATAAATATTATCACATTTTTAAAATATTATTTTAAATTTTAATATATAAAATAATTGAGAGATTGTGTTTCCGTGGCTGAAAAAATAATCAAAGTAAAAAAAAAAGTAACCTTCGTTATTAAACAAAGTTAATGGTTAAAATATTTTAAATTTAAATTGTTGAGCCCCCCTTATTTAATCTAAATTCATTAATAAATAAGATAAGATAAGATTGGATAAGATTGTTTACACACTGAGACGGTAGGTAAGGGCATTAGCGTAAGATGGTCAAAACAAAGGGGTAGTTTTGTATTACGAAAAGATAATAGGAACTCAAACGCAATCCGAGTCCCGGGTTAAAACTTAACTGCGGTAAACTTCCTCCACCCTCTAAACTTCACCGCAGCTAGAAAGTCCAATAAACACGCGCACAATCCACCAAGCTTCTTCCACTCTCTCTCTCTCTCTCTCTTTCTCTCTCTCTTCCCCCATAAACTCGTACCTTCTGATCTCTCCTTTTCCGTTCTTCTCTTCTCCTAGCACTTTCAACGCCGTCCACCGTCGCAACCCCGCCTGTTTCCGATAAATAAACTACTTTCTGGCAGAGGTGCGTTTCCACACGAAGTGTTTTTTTTATTTGCTGTTGATTATTGCCTTCCGTTCGTATTGGACTTGTTCGAGTTCCATCCCCTCATTTTCCGTTTGATTGCTGAGAAAAGGCAGGAAAGAGGAGAAATCGAGAGCATTTTCTCTTTATGTTCTCATTTTCTCAGGTTCCGTACCAGAGAAAATACTTAAGCGTTAGTATGTGACCCGTTTTTGATGGCTGAATTCGCGGCTTCATCTGGGCTCCGTCGTGTTAGTTACTTAATTCTGAGTACATATATTTTTATTTTATGTGAAAGCCTTTGATCATTGCTGGTGACCAGTTTTCTCTTGGATTGTTGGTTGGACCACCTTTTCCAGGTGTTATTTTACTTTATTTATTTATTTATTTTAATTTCCGATTCAACTGTTGAGATCTGGAAGCCTTGGCGTTGAATTGAAGTTGATTTTTAGGTCGAGATTTTATTTTATTTTAAAATCATCGACATTGGTTCATATTTTTAGGTATTTCTCTGCAAATTTTGTTGGTTGGTTGTTTCAGTAGTGTTGTTGTTGTTGTTGTATTTATTTTTTATTTTTATTTTTTTTTCAAACTCTCTAAGAACCCATATCCATTGTTCCAAAAAAAAGACTGCTCTAAGGTTTTTTCAAATGTAAATAAAAAACACTTTGACTCTACTTTTGTTTGTTGGTTGTTTCATTTTTGTTTTTCTTTCAGAATCTATATGAACTCCATAAACATTTGGTTTAAGTTAAAAATAATACTTGGACTTTATGGTGGGTTTATGGAAGAAAATTAAAATGTGTTTTAGAAGAATTAGAGGTGAAATGGAAGATAATTTGGCTAGAGGTGTTGGAAAAAACCATACGAAGCCAAATTTATTTTTTTAACTAAAATTCACTGTGAAGACCTTCTCCATTTATATGATATAAAAAGGTTAATGAGAATCTAGTAGCTTTTGCTCACTGACTCAACTTTGCATGGTTACAATGAATGTGATAGGATCAGACTGGGAGTCTGCCTTATCCTTATCTGGCCAAGCATCGTGGCTTATGTCAAATTAGCTACTTTTTACCATTTTTGTTTTGTTTTTTTTGTTTTTTTGGGTCTGTTTAATTTTGATTCTTTTCATGTAGTCTCAGTATTATAATAAAAAAAGAGTAGAATAGAATTCTCTATAGATGAACTGAAAAGAAAAAATAATACTCAAGCTTGCTATAGATTAACGTGTTTCACCTGAAGTGATTGGAAACTGGAAGAAGTTTTCGTCACATGGCTTAAGATATGACAAACTAGTCCAGCATTTGACAGTTAGCAAGAGTTTTTTCAGTTTTCTTTCAAGCTTAATAATTATGTTTTTGTTTGCATATTCACTTCTCTTTTAAATCTGAACTTCTTCTTCTTTTGGCATTATTGTACTCAAATCTTTTCCCATCCCCCTTTCTTTTTATCAATTTCAAAAGCATTTCACACTGATTTATGCATTTCACATAAATTTAATCTATGTCACACCCCCTCACACCGAGAAATTCATGTTAGGTTCTCTTGGTGCTTTGATCGTGGATTTGGGGAGGGAAAACAAAAGGAGAGGGAAAAAGGAAACATAGAATCCCAAAATCCAAACACACATTTTCATTTAATTGGATTAGAAAAAATTAGAAAAAAAAAAGGTATACTTCAATAAACTAATTTCTTTTTTTTTTTTTTTTTCATTTCCTAAATTCCATTCTTTATTTTTTTTATTATTTTTTTTTCTCTATGTTTCACCATAACCAAACAAGGAAAGTTATTTTGAATCCCCTTCCCTTCAATAAATCCACAAATCGAAGCACATCATCAGCGGACACAACTGTCACCCAATGCTAAAAGGATTGAAACCAGTATCTTGTTAGGTTCCATTTGTGCTGCATGTGCAATGCACAACTTGCTTTAATCATTTTAGGCCAGTTATTATGTGTCATGATCGTCAAAGTGTGAAAATAGTGTTTTGGGGAAAAAAAAAATCTGTTAATGGCATGTTTTGGCCCCAAGTTTTCGGCCCAAGTAGCCTTTGACTTGATTATGCTATGATTATGTCAGGCAAGGTACATTCAGTTGGATCTCACATGCGTATCAATCACGGGGAATTTCAGTCCCCTGATGATGTAATAACACTCCATCTTGGGGTGGTTGATGTGGCACAAACATAGAAAAGTTTTGACATGCACTGGATAATAAGAGAATGGAGATAAAAACCTTTTGAAACTCACCCAAGATTTTAGTGAGTGATTCACTTTTTTCTTGAGTTCGTTTGACTTTTAGTGGGTTAGCCCTATTTTGCTTGTAATGATATTTATACCTAAGACTGGGAAAAATAAAAAATAAAAAATTGCATATGGCCTCGGAATAGGCCAGCTCATATATGGGTCAAAATTGTTTTCAGGACATTTATTAATAACTGTTAGAGCTGCTTCTCTTCTTGGGCTGTCGAATAGGTTCTTTCACTTTAACAGGCTATTTGTTTGAGAACGAGCAAACCATGTAGCCTCCCTGAACTGGTCTAGCACATTCTTTAGAATGTTACATGGGTCAAAACTGTTCCAGAACATTTATTGACAGGTAGAGCTGCTTTTGTCCTAATTTCACTTCATGGGCTATCTGTTTGACAAGAGTCAGCCGAGATGGACATTGTTCTCATTCTCTCATGTTGCAATTGCCCAATTCTAGTTCTATTTCATCATTGTAGAATGTAGCACATACCTGTCCCAATTAGGGTAATCATGGTTAGAAAAGTAAAGACTTGTAGGAAAATTGCATGTTAAAAATTGTACGTCCGTACAAATAATTATATAATCTGAGAATTCTCAAGTCACTGCAATAAACTTTGGACTTCTTTGTGCACGTTGATTGGACAAACACTTGGTGGATTTCAAATCACTTGATGATGGTATAGTTGAGAAGTCAATAAATAATTAGGGCAACCTTACTTGAATTTAGGGGTGGGAAAGTCAGTACAGGTGTTGCCTGGGAGGGGTAAGATGTGCTCTCATTTTAGAGTTACTTGTATTGAAATCTTGATTGAAAGAGATGTGATGCTTGTTAACTTTCATCACTGACCCTATGCAGCCACCAAATCATTTATCTGGGCGATCTGATTCGTAGCATCAGCTCTGTAATTGTTCATATTAATGGTGGTTCCATCCCTTTTATCCTGTATATTGCAAGTGAATGTAAGATTAGGAGAGAAGTTGGTAAGGAATTAGAATTAGTTGAGGAAAGTTGTGTCCTTTTTGGAAGCAGGAATTTTGCGGATTGCATTCTAATTCTATGTCTTATTGAAATTCATGATGTCATATGTAACACAGAGAGCTAAAAGCTTTCTTGTGGTGCCGTCTGGCAAAATACTTGTATTTATGGGGTTCACGTGCTTTGCGTTGGAGTTAGCTTCCAACATTTCATTAAGTAGGCTAAACATTGTGGTGCTTATGCCTACTTACCAACACACCCACACCCATACAAAGGATGGTGCTTAGGCCTGTGTTGATTTTTGTTTTTAAAAATTTCTGAGCCCAAAGGAATTCTGGGTTTGCAATAAACAGATTTTATCTTTGGTATGATGGTCTACTCTTGTGGGTGCACGTGATTTTATAACAGCAGATTTAAGTACTATTCTTGCTTTTGGATCCCAAGAAGTGGAGACCCCTTCTTGGGGAGAAAAGAGAGACAGGATAAGAAAAGCGGCATTTGGTGGTTGATCTTTATTTACTTATTTCCCTGAACTCACATGACAGGTGAACATATTTGTAAGAACCAATTTCTTCTTTGCAATTTGTTACCTTTGTCACCAATACACAGCCATTACTATTAGCATCATGGACAACTGCACTTTTTCTTTGCAGATCCTTGTTGGCTACACTCTAACTCCCACTGCCACCATGGGGCAACATTACATTGATTTCTATATATCATTGCGCAATCTGTCATTGTTGGTACCACTAGTAAAGCAACAGTTGACGACTGAAGTGCTGCCAGCACTGCCACCATTGCTTTCTATTTTTGCAATTACTATACACCATTGCCACAATTTCCATCCACCTTTGCCATTGCTAAATTGTTAAACCCTTACATTTGTTCATTACTGAATTAATGTGGTCCTGCAATTGAAATTAAAGCGTGGGATTATTATTATTATTATTTTCCTCATCTGTTTCCTTTTTTTTTTGCTTACATGACCTGTGTTGAACTTGATCATTTGAGAAATGGTGTTCAATGCAGGTCAGCACCTGTATGCCTGCAATCTACCAGTCATGGCATCAAGGTCGTGTGCAAACTTTCTAGATTTGGCTTCTGGGTACTTACTTGATATTCCTCAAACTCCTAGAGCTCTCCCAAAGGTGATGACTGTACCTGGAATTATCTCTGATTTGGATGGGGATTCAGATGGGACATCAGTTTGTCGTGAGAGGAAAATTATAGTTGCAAACGTGCTTCCTTTGAATGCTAAAAGGGATGCAGAAGCTGCCAAATGGTGCTTCAGCTGGGACCAGGATTCACTTTTATTACAATTGAAGGATGGGTTTTCACCTGAGACTGAGGTTATATATGTTGGTTCCCTCAAAGTTGAAGTAGATTCCAGTGAACAGGAAGAAGTTTCCCAGAATCTTCTTGACAATTTTAATTGCGTGCCCACTTTCCTGAGCCATGACCTTCACAAAAAGTTCTATTATGGTTTCTGCAAACAGCAACTGTGGCCGCTTTTCCATTATATGCTACCTGTGTGCCCCGACCATGGTGACCGTTTTGACCGTCTACTCTGGCAGGCTTATGTGCGTGCAAATAAAATATTTGCAGATAAAGTTATGGAAGTAATTAACCCCGAGGATGATTATATTTGGATTCATGATTATCACCTCATGGTACTCCCTACTTTCTTGAGGAAGCAATTCAATCGAGTCAAGCTAGGATTCTTTCTCCACAGTCCATTCCCTTCATCTGAAATTTACCGAACTCTGCCAGTTAGAGATGAAATTCTGAAGGGATTACTGAATTGTGATCTGATTGGTTTTCAGACATTTGATTATGCTCGTCACTTTCTGTCATGCTGCAGTAGGATGCTTGGCCTGGACTACGAATCTAAGCGAGGACATATTGGGCTTGATTACTTTGGCCGTACAGTGTACATTAAAATTCTGCCAGTAGGTATTCACATGGGTCAACTTGAATCTGCATTGAATCTTCCGTCTACATCTAGTAGAGTCAGAGAGATTCAGGAACAGTTCAAGGGGAAAAAGGTGATTATTGGCGTTGATGACATGGACATATTTAAAGGCATCAGTCTGAAACTACTGGCCTTTGAACAGCTCTTGCAGCAGCATCACGAGTTGCAGGGCCACGTAGTCTTGGTTCAAATTGTGAACCCTGCAAGGAGCTCAGGAAGAGATGTGCAAGAAGCAAAGAGAGAGACATATTTGACTGCCGAAAGGATCAATGAGCTTTATGGCTCTTCTGTTTATGAGCCAGTAATTCTGATTGATCGTCCTGTTGCTCGTTATGAAAAGACTGCCTATTACGCGGTGGCTGAATGTTGTATTGTGAATGCAGTGAGGGATGGTATGAACTTAATTCCTTATAAGTATATAGTTTGTAGGCAGGGATCTCCAAATATGGATAAAGTCATGGGTATCAATACTGATTCCTCTCGCACAAGCATGCTTGTTGTGTCTGAGTTTATTGGCTGCTCACCTTCTTTGAGTGGAGCAATTAGGGTTAACCCGTGGGACATTGATTCTGTGGCTGAGGCTCTGAATTCAGCAATCACCATGCCTGAATGTGAGAAGCACTTACGGCATGAGAAACATTACCGCTATGTTAGTTCTCATGATGTTGCTTACTGGGCTCGCAGTTTTGCGCATGATTTGGAGCGAGCGTGTAAAGATCACTACAGTAAGCGTTGTTGGGGAATTGGTTTAGGCCTGGGATTTAGAGTTGTTTCACTTTCTCCCAATTTTAGAAGGTTGTACATAGACCACATTGTCTCGGCATATAAAAGAACAAATAGAAGAGCAATTTTTCTGGATTATGATGGTACTATTGTTCCCCAGAGCTCTATAATTAAAAGCCCCAGCCCTGAAGTTATTGAACTTCTGAGTACTCTATGCGATGATCCTAAGAACACAGTCTTCATTGTTAGTGGGAGGGGAAGAAGTTCACTTAGTGAGTGGCTTGCTCCCTGCGAGAAGCTGGGAATAGCTGCTGAACATGGATACTTCTTAAGGTACGCCAATATAGTTAGTGTGTGTGTGTGTGTGTGTTTATTTTTTTTTTAATTTTTTTTATTCTCATATGCTTTTTTGTACTGAATTCTATGTTCCCCTCCCTTGGTGTAGGTGGAGTAAAAGCAGCGACTGGGAATCCAGTCCCTTGACTGCAGACCTTGAGTGGAAGTATATTGTGGAACCTGTCATGAAATTATACACAGAAGCAACTGATGGCTCTAACATAGAAACTAAAGAGAGCGCTTTAGTGTGGCACCATCAAGATGCGGACCCTGATTTTGGATCCTGCCAAGCTAAGGAATTGTTGAATCATTTGGAAAATGTACTCGCAAATGAACCTGCAGTTGTCAGTAGGGGCCATCATATAGTTGAGGTCAAGCCACAGGTATGAAGACTCTCTCTCTCTCTCTCTCTCTATATATATATATATATCTCTCAGATACACACACACAGATGTAGACGTGTTCTTGGGCAGATGCATACCTGTGACCATATTATATCACCAATTTCTTACAATATGCAGGGAGTAAGCAAGGGGTTGGCTGCTGAGAAAGTTCTCTCAGCAATGGCTAATAGTGGGAAAACACCAGATTTTGTGTTGTGCATTGGGAATGATAGATCGGATGAAGACATGTTTGAGAGCATATTGCGCACAGCCTCCCGTCCGTCCTTGCTAGTAAATCCTGAGATATTTGCTTGTACAGTTGGGCGAAAGCCAAGCAAGGCTAAATATTATCTTGATGATACTGTTGATGTGATGCGGTTGCTTCGAGGCCTTGCTAATGCTTCAGATCCAAAACCTTCTCAGATTGCCCAATTCCAGGTTTCGTTCGACTGTGTATTTTGAGATGAACGGAGGAGTGGATTTAGTGACGGAAGACAACTTTATAAGTTGGTATTGATCTGGGAAATTCTCTTCCGGTGGGGTCATGAAAAGGTTTTTGTTTTTTTACCGGAACTTAGATGAACCTCGGCCTTGGTGTTTCAATCTTTTTGTCAGCTTCTTCTCTTATGGTTCAATTGGTCAAAAGACGGTTAAAATGGCGGGGCTTTGGGAGGAAGCTTCTTCAGAAAATCCTTTCTACTGACTGGACAGTCTAGTTTTGCTGATGCTTCTAATGGCTGCCCTAACTGATCACAAGGCAGCTTTCATTTGTGTATAGGTACATTGCTTTTCTTTTCTCATACATAGATATGGGTTTGATTTTGAAGCTTCCATTTGTCCATTTTGAATGCTTTATCGTATCAAATTATGTCAGAGTAAATGATGATAGAATTCTTGAAAAATGGAGACTCTAATTGATGTCCATGTAAATAGTAATACCCGGGCATTTTCTGCTTGATTGTTCAGTTTTTAAATGCTTGTGACTGTTCTGGAGTTTATTTCTTGGTCCTCCTCAGTCAAAGAAAGCAGTTATTCCACTGCTGGGTCAGGGTGTTGTAAAATGACAAAATTGCCCCCACATTTATTTTTATTTTATTTTATTTTTTGTCGTTTTATTTATGTGAAAATAATAATGGAAATAGCATTCTGAAGACCATGTTCCTCCTGTCTGATGGATGCCCGATTTGAAAGAGAGAGGGAGACCAGAGCCTCCTCTTCCTTGAGTTAGAGACATCTTCCTTACCCAGAATATTTCGGGGGTGTTTGGATGGCAAGGAGTGTTTGAATGATAAAAAAGAATAAGAAAAATATAAAAAAAAATTAATATAAAAGTGATATGTAGTAAAATTTGATTGAAATTGATTTTTTTTTTTTTGTAATTTTTTATAAATTTTGATGAAATTTGGTAAATTAAACACCTACTTCTCCTAGTTAGCGTTCTTTTGACAAGCCCTGCATGCTTCTTGAGTTCTGTGATTTTAGTATTAGAAATGTGTGATCATCTTTATAATTTTAATATAAAAGATATGTATAACACCAGAATATCACTTCCCATAAAATATTTTCTTTTCAAGGATTGTTGCAAAAGTAGACGAAGCTAGCCTAGGGTTAGGGATATGAGTTTGGAAAAAATACTATCTGTATGTGTAAATTATTGAATTAAAAAAATATTATATACTATAATTTGATCCCTAGAATTTAAAAAATGATAACTTAAGTTCAGTAAAACACCATTAGTAAATATAACTTTTTAGATAAAAACTTTTGATGTTATGGTTTTTTTAAGAAAAAATTATTATACTTGTAAATTTTTTGGTAAAAACTTTTGATACTATAGTTTATTCAAGAAAACATTACTAGTACATATAAATTTTTAGGCTAAAAAATTTTTTGGTTATGAACCATTACTAACTTATTTAAAATTGAAATATTTTTTCTTAATTGGTATATACAGTCTAGATTTTGGAAATTCGACTAATTTTACATAATTTAACTTATGACACAAAATTGAAGAAGAAAAGTCTAAAATTTAAATGGTCTCAAAAATTTTAGCATATAAAAATATTCTTAGTTTAAATATTTTAAAATTTTAAACTTATTATAAACAATCTAATGGTAAATAATATTATTTAAGAACTAGGAAAAAAAGGGAAATTAAAACAGACAATATTAGTTTATGCAAAATGAAAAAAAGAAAAAAAAATCTCAATTGCTACTACTACTAATCAACATGTATTTTTTATAATTTTTGAGCAAAAGTTGATAGGTGCAACTTTTTATATGTTTATTAAAACAAATAAAATTTTTTTATAATTTTTGACAACTTTTAGATGTTTGTAAAAATTTTAGTAACTTTTGATTGAGTTTAATTAAAATAATCATTATACCCGTGCCAATTCAACGAAATTTAGTGTTTTAATAATCTGTCAATTTAGCAAAATGGACAACTTTTGATATTTTATCACACCAAAGGTTAATCTAATTTTTTGGGTTTTTTTTCTATTCCTCACGGATCCTTAGGCTTCGTTAGGTAAGAAGTAGCTGGTAGCTACTAGTTTTTTAATATTTTCTAAAATGACTAAATTTATACTCTTATATTTTAATCTTCTTTTAAACCTTTAAGAGCAAAAATATTAAATTAACAAAAAGTTAAAAAGATAAGTTTTTTTCTTTTTCAAATACAAAAAAAAAAACTAACTTTTTAATATTTAACTACTTGTTACCTACAAAAAAAAAAAAAAAAAAATAATAACTTTTTTTTAGTTTTCAAACCAAACCTTAGCCTAAATTTAGTTTTTTGAACAAAAGATCCTGGCTTTGTCGTCGCAAGTTTTGATTCATTGGGAGGGAGTTGTGGCAGCTAGGCTGAATCCCACAAAAAAGAATAGGATGGCTATCCTTATCCCACAGCTTTCTTTTTTTTTTATATCTCATTTCCCAATGGTGCCCTGTTTGGTTTGGGGGGTGGTCCAGACCTCCTACTGTTCTCGGGTTGCCGGAATCGGATAAAAGATATTAAAGATGGTGCAAGTCACTTGGGTGCTTCCAATTGTTTCACAGAGCTCAAGAGTCTGATAATAAGAAATAGGCTCCTCCTCATCATACTAAAAGTAATCTGGCCCTGTAGGGGGATCTTTAAAATCTTCCCTAGGCCTGCTCAAATAATAAGTTTGGACGAAGGCTTAATTGGATAAAATTTCACCTGTCTAGATGGGCAATTGATATTATTTATAGTATTTGCACAGCGGGCGGGAGGTGGTTTTGTAATTAATTATTTCAAATTTCACACTTAAAGGAGTGTTTGGTTTGGGGGTAAAAAAATGAGTCTAACGGGTTATATGGATAATCTTTATACTAAGGTCTTGTTTGGCACTATTAAAAACTATCAAAACTCACCAATTTTAACTGCTTTTTTTTACTTTCCTCCAATCAAAATTTTTCACATTTCACCTTTACGTCACATCTTTCTACTTTTATTGTACTTTTTACCCTATTTTTTGTTAACCAAACACCCCATAAGTTTGTTTGGGAACAGTAGCCAGCTTCTCAATTTCTGGCATTTGATTCGCTTTTCTGTGTTCTATTTTTGTTTTGTGTTTTATTTTTTAAAAATCTCAAAACAAAGAAAACAAAAATATTTTATTTTTCTTATTTTAAAATTTTTCTTGTTTTGAATTAAAAATGTTCAAAATGACTTTTTACTATTTTTCATTTTATGTGTAAAACTCATTTCCTGTTTTTTAAAACAAATTTTAAAAACACAAACGATCAAATACTTTTTGAGCTGTTTTCCTTACTTTCAAAATTGCAAAATGAAAAAAGAGTTTAAAAGAGAAAATAGAAAAAAAAATAGAAAAATAAACCAAATACCATATTAGTTTTTTGACTTTTTTCTAAAATAACCAAATTTATTTTTTTATATTTTAAACTTCTTTTAAGTTATGAAGGGTAAGAATATCAAATTAACAAAAGTTTAAAAAACTAACCATTAAAAAGTTAGTTTTTTTTCTTTCTAAACATAAAAAAACTAATTTCTTAATAGTTAACTAATAACTAATGAGTAAAAAAAAAAAACCTTTTTTTTCCTCAAATTAAGCCTCATAATAGTTATGGGGCAATATATTATTTTTAACCATATTTAGATAATATATGTAAAATTTAAGTTGTGATGATTACATTGAGTTTGAAGGAAGTATAATAATTCATTCGTATAATTTAACTATGTTTGATTTGAAAATAATAATTAATTTGTATAACATGGTCAGACATTAAAATTTTTTTAATACTAGATTTTTTTTGTTTTAAATATTTATTATTTTAATAATAATTATTTATAATAATAATAATAATAATAATAATAATTAATCATAATTTTAATGCTAAATTGTTGTTCGTAAAAATTAATTTTAACTTAACAAAATATTTGAATAAAAAATAGATCATTTTAATAAGTAATTTTTATTTATTAAAATTATTTTTTATTTTAATAAAATACACCATTTTAACCATAAATTATTATTTATTAAAAATGATGTTATTTTAATAAAGTTATAGTCATAAATTAATATTTTAAAATTAATTAATTTTAATAAAATTAAACTAACCATTTTAACAATAAAAATGTTATTTATTAGAATTAAATTTATTTTAATAAAATAATTAATTTTAATTTAATTAAATAAATTATTAGTTTATAATATTGATTATAATTTTTTTAGAGATGAAAAGAGTGTAAAAGAGGGATTACTGATAGAGTAAGGTTGAGTTTAGGAGGAAAAAATGCTAACTTATTTGTAATTGGCTATTAATTAACTATTAAAAATTTAACTTTTTTTTGTGTTTTAAATGGGAAAAGTTAAGGCTCATTTGGTTTGTTTTTCTATTTTTTGTTTTTCCGTTTTTATTTTCTATTTTCTGTTTTTGAAACTCATTTTCCATTTTACGCTTTTGAAAACAAGAAAAAAGCTCAAAATGCATTTGATCACTTGTGCTTTTAAAATTTATTTTAGAAAATAAAAAAATGAGCTTGCACATAAAAGGAAAAATGACAAAAAGTTATTTTGAGCGTTTTTAATCCAAAATAAAGAAAATTTGAAAATAATGAAAACAGAGTATTTTTTGTTTCTTTATTTTGAGATTTTTAAAACATAAAATGAAAATAGAAATTAAAAAACAGAAAAATAAATCAAATGCTACCTTAGTTTTTAGTAGTTAACTTTTTAAATTTTTATTAATTTAATATTTTTATTTTTCAAAATTTAAGAAAAATTTAAAATATAAAAAAATAAATTTAATCATTTAAAAAAAAGTCATAAAAACTAATAACTAATAGCTAAATTACCAGCTTTTTCTTTTGCCAAATTTACACTATGTACTTTCTTTTCCACGTAGTTGCCCTATCCCGCAGGGTAATATTTACTTCCATTTTGAGCATAAATGTTATTCTGCATTAACACTTACCTTGCAATGCTAAGTATGTGTAAAAAAAATTACAGTTATTTTTTTTTTAACTTTTTACTTCCTTCACCCTCGCACAAAATATAATACTATTTTAAGTTAACACTTACCATATAATTTCAAATTTGTGCAAAAAAATATTAATAATTATTCTTGTAACTTTTCACCACCTTTAACCTCACGCAAAACGCATATTTTGAGACTCTGCAATTATTAATTCATAAAGTGTTTTGGTAATACTTGTGGAGTTTAGAAGTTAAAAAAAACTTAAGTTTTAATATTTTTTTTGGTGTTTTTTTAATATTTTTTTGTGTGTTTGGTTGGACCAAGTGGAGTTTTTAGTATTTTTTAGTAACTTTTGGGTGTTTGATAAATTTTTTACTGTAGCAAAGTAAAAAAGTGGTAACTTTTGGACGTTTGGTATATTTTTTTACTGTAACAAATCAAAAAAATTGTAATTATAGAGTGTACTTTTTACTATAACAAATCAAAAACGTGAGAAAATTTATGATTTTGTCAAACACACCAAAAGTTACAAAATGTAATTTTTGGTATTTTTTTGAGTTGCCAAACGGTATACATTGTAAGAATCTTTTAAAATTTGTGAAAAGTAATTTTGAGACGAGTTTCAATTTTAAGTTAAAATTACTTGTATTGTCTTAAAAGTGCTTGTATTGTTTTCACTTTTACAATAAGAAATTGGGCAGTTATTAAGATTATTTTTTTTAACCGGATAAATTATGAGTAAAACCAATTCAATGAGGTCCTTTTTTATCACACAAATACTATTACAATATTCTTCTAATTTCATATTATGTGATAAAAGAATTATTATCGTATGTCATTTATTAAGGAGATATTATAAGTATTTGATAATTTTTGAAATTTAATTGTATTAGAAAATACTATAGGGGTTCGTTTGTGAATATAGAAGAGAAAAAAAGGGAAGCAAATATTAATTAGGAGAACAGAAAAATAATAATAATTTTACTTCTATTTGTTTGTGAATTTAGGAGAGAAAAGATAATAATTTCTCATTTGTTAATTGAGAAAAAATGAAAGGAAAATAAAGTGTATATTGTTATTTTATCATTGAATTATTTGAGAAGTTGAAGAATTATCAATTTATTTAGACCTAAAACATGTTTATAGTTTTTTTATTTTATAGCCAAACTAGCAACAATCCGTGCTTACGGCATTCTAAACAAAATTAGTATTAAATTTCTTATATAGTTGAAACTTTAGACAAAAAGTTCAAATAAAAAAAAATTATGATAATACATGGTTTTAATTTTTTTTTCTAAAATTTTAGACCTAGCAACTAGTACATGTGTTTTAGTTTCTCTCTGAAATTAATTTTTGATAAGTACTATAAAAGAAAATACAAATTATAGTACTTTAATTTGAAAGGTTCAACTTTTAGAAACTATAATTGGATGGAATTTAAGTTTTTGCATATAATCTCCATTATTGAAATATGGTGAAATTTAAAATGTCCATTTTGCGATATGGATAGTAGTAGGGTCCATTAAAATAAGAATTGAGTAAAAAATTAAAAATATAAAAATGATATCAATCGTTGAGTGAAAGAAAAAATAATTTTTAATCATTGGATCTTAATTTGTGAAAGGGGTATTTTCAAGAACTGTTATGTTTTATTATGTCATTTTAAAAGTTTTATTAACTCATTTTTCTCTTTTATCCATTTCTCTCCTACTTTTACAAGGATGAAAAATTTAAAATTTTAGCAAACTTTCTCTTCGTATTTTTTATTTCTTTTTATTTCTATTTCCTATAGAAATTCACAAATAAAAAATAAATTTTAAAATATTTTTTTTATTTTTTTGCCCTTTTCCTTTCACTCGATCCAAACGTGGTGTCAATTAATTTGTTGGGGAATCAAACAAGGGCATGTATTGCAATTCCCCGGCATATAATTTTAGCGAGGGTGGGGCTGTGGGGCAGCCTTTCCTAAGTTTTGTACCATCAATTTGATGACACAATTTGAAACAACGTTGGAACAGCTGGGAAAAAGGACAACTTAGCTCATATAATTCTGTTAAAAGATTTTCAAATATTTTAAAGATTTTATTTTCCTAGCTACCAACATTTTTTTTTCACCATTAGGCTTGTTTGGTGTAGTAAAAAAAAAATAAATTGAAATAAAATATGATTTGAAATTAATTTTGGCGTTTTTTTTTGAATAGTAACAAATCCTGAGAACGATTTTTTAAATTCGTTCTCATGGATTCAAAAAAATTTACATAAAATAGGAATAATGGTACTCGTTTGAAAGTTTTCGACACGAAAAATATGATTGTAAAAAAAATTTATGCATTCCGTTAACCTACTTCTAAATTTTTTATTTTTTTAGCGAAATATTAAAATTTTTAAAAATTAATAATGACAGGAAAATTAAAAGTGTAAGGATTGTTAAAGATTTATAGTAATTTATAGGAGTTTTTAGGAATGTCAAATGAGGCCTAGATTTTACTCCATTTTCCCCATTTTGGTCAAAGTTAATTTTTTTTTTCCTTTCGCAAAATCCTAGGGCCTATTTCTACAATGGAAGAGAAATAAAAATAAAAAATAAAAGTAGAAAATGAAAAAAAAGAGTTAAAATTAATTTTATGATTTTTTTTCTAAACTCAATAAGCAAATGAGGAGGATATTCTCTCTTATTTTCTACATTTTTTTTTCTCTCCAAATCAAATTGAATATTGATTTAAGATCTTATTATTGTTTTTTGGTAGTCATTACTTCAAAATTTTTTCAGACTCGTTAGAAAATTTGTTATTGTTTTTTAGTAATTATTAGTTCAAATTTTTTTCAGACTCGTTAAAAATTTATTTGATCATTAATTTTATAATTTTTAAAATTTTTAATAGTAGTATTTACAAGCTACCAGAATACCTTGATATTAAAAAAAAATACATGGTCATTTAATCCAGCTATAAATAGACAGTTGGCTTCAAATATGAGCAATAAATAACAATTAATCGCAGCATGTATGAAAAAAAAAAAAAAAATTACTCTTTCTATCTCCTCTTTTCATTGGTCCCTCCTGCTTTTCCATTTTTTCTTTCTTTTTCTCGCCTTTCCCTTTCTCTCTCTCTCTCTCTCTCTCTCTCCGCCCCCACCCCCCAGACACTTTTCACTCTCAAGTCTCAGAACCCGTTACTATTTTTTATTTTTCCTATTTCTGAGAAAAACCAAAGAGAAAAACCCATAAAACCACGCTTCGCTGCCTCCCCTTTCAGTTCAAATCCATCCCTCTGCATCGTCCCCACTTGAATTGGGGGGGTTACATGTGCTTGAATCTGTTGTTCGCAACTTTTTCTCAGACTTTGTCGGGAAAATGGAGATGAAGGGAAGGAATGCGCTGGTGTTTGCTCTCACTCTGGTGGTTTTGTTTGGTGGTTTCTCATCAGCTCAAGCTACATCTCCTGCAAGTGAGTGCTGACACTTCCATATCTAGGTCTTCTGGCTTTTAGACGCTTCACCCAATTTGATCTGTTCCGACTTTTCAGCTTCATTGTATGTCTCCCTCGTATAATGTTTTACATTTGTATACATATATTTACAGAGATTGTTAGTGGGTTTCTCTCAAATGTTGTCTCTGTTCTGATGAAATGGTTGTGGTCACTCAAAGCTACTTCCAGAACAGGTATAGATCTCTGCTGTTGCTCTGCCACAAACAAAATTTGCTTTCATTTCTGTTGATTTTTTTTGTTTCTTTTTTAAGTTTTTGATTTATCATCATCATCATCATCATCTGGAATGGTGGGTTTTATGGAATTTTGATGTTCAGCGACCAGTGGCCGTCCGATGATGAAGTTTGAGAGTGGGTATACCGTTGAGACTGTGTTTGATGGAAGCAAGCTTGGGATTGAGCCATACTCTGTGGAGGTATTGCTCAGTGGGGAGATTCTGGTCTTGGACTCTGTTAACAGTAATCTCTACAAGATATCTTCTCCTTTGTCTCAGTGTAAGTGGGTTTTTGTTGCTCTGGCTTGAATTTTTTGTGGGTTGGTCTTCTTGTGTTGAATTTTTAGTCTTAATTTGGTGAACGAGATCCCTTTTTGGTTTTTGTACTAATGCACTTTGGATGTCTTGGATTTGCTTTTCTTGGTTGTAGATTTTTTTCCATTTTGTATAGTGCATTGAACCTTTTCATTCATTCATTCATTTGTTTATTTGTTATTATTATTTATTTTTTTGCATCCTACTTTCTTTTTTTTTTTTAATTTAATTTTTCTCCTTTTAATTTGTGAAAATTTTATCTTTGTGAAGGTTGAGCTCATGCACAAAGTTGCCACTCACATTCACTGTTGCTATGAAACAATTTGCTATGTTTCTTTCATATTTCACTGAAAAAATGTGTGAGCTGTATGTACAATTGTCAAACAAATTGGCATCTGGAATGCTAGGTCTGTCTTCCCCAAAATCCATTGTCTCTTCTACCACGAAGCTTGAATACCCTTATCTGGCTTATGCTCATATTCCCAGAAAGAATTAAATCCCATGCCCATATGTAGTTCCTTTTGTCATTAAATTCCATTATTGTTAACGCTGTTGTCTCTTAGAATTTCGTAGTGTAAGTGCTCTCTCTATCACATTAAAATTTCAATAAAAAATTGTGGGTGAACTGCAGACAGCCGGCCAAAGTTGGTTGCTGGATCTGCTGATGGATACTCTGGACACATAGATGGAAAACTCAGAGAGGCTAGGATGAACCATCCAAAGGGGCTTACAGTGGATGACAGAGGGAACATTTACATTGCCGATACAATGAATATGGCAATCAGGAAAATAAGTGACGCAGGTAAATCATTTATGCAACTGGTGTTTTTTTTGGGGGGGGGGTCATTTCTGCAACTGAAACTCTTTTTGTCCCCCCCTTCCATTATTGTCTTCTAAAATTTCATGGAGATAATTACGTCTTTGAGTATTCCGTTCATCTCTTAAAGGTTGTGGCATTCTATTGGTTGGCGTTTTCGTATTTTTGGAAAACTTAGTGACCATCCAAATGTTTGCCGTCTCTGAACATTGCTAGACCTTACAGGATTGTTGAGTGCAGAAGTTTGGAGCTATCTAGTGAAACCTCACAAAGCTTTTCATTTTTCTTTCTGCAGGGATTACAACAATAGCTGGAGGAAAATGGGGCCGTGGAGGGGGGCATGTAGATGGACCAAGTGAAGATGCAAAGTTTTCAAGTGACTTTGATGTGATTTACATGGGAAGTAGCTGCTCTCTCCTTGTCATAGACAGAGGAAACCAAGCAATCCGGGAGATCCAACTGCATTTTGATGACTGTGCTTATCAATATGGAAGTGGTTTTCCTCTTGGTAAAATTATCTGGACTTATTCTTATTTTTCTATTTTCTATTTTCCGAATTATAGTTTTACAAGACCTTAAAACTCGCTGCAGGAATCGCAGTGCTCGTGGCAGCTGGTTTCTTTGGTTACATGCTTGCATTGCTGCAACAAAGGGTGGGTGCGATGGTGTCTCCCCAAAATGTGAGTTATTAAGTCCTGTCTTGTTATTTTGGCTCTAGTTCTGTGAACATATTAAAACATTGTGTTTTCGCACTTGCTATGTTTTTGGAATATGGAGAAGTATAGATCCAGGGAAGTTCTGGAGCTGTATTACTCATTTTCACGGTGAAAGATAAACCTTCTGAGAAATGAGGAACACAAAATAATTTGTTTTTGAGAACTTCACTTTCTAAAATGCAGGAAGCTATACTTAAATGTGAGGCATTTGCCCAACGCATATATCATTCTAAACTAATTCCCCATCCGACTCACCTAAAAAAAGAATTCCTGATCCGTGAACTTCATAAAGTCATTATTACAAACAACCTTCCATTCCAGAAATCAAAACAAAAATCGTTTGCAACAACAACTTTAAATTCGTTGACGCAAACGATGACATCAAGATCAAAGTCATTTTTGCCAATACACTTCATTTTTGCCACAACGCAAAAAATTGCTCTTGACCTGGTAAAGAGGAGTGTCAGTGTCGTCGTCTGTGGAGATTGCTTCAACCACTGACCTCACTTCCACCATTGAGTCTCTGTGTGCTCCCCCCCCCCCCCCCCCAAAACAAAAAAAAAAAAAAATCAGTCAAAGTTGGAAGCAAATTTAAGCCACAGAATGATAAAGCAAAATTCCAGTATTTTTTGCTGCAGTTATTTAAGACATTTTTTTTTCCACTTCTATCTCTACTCTTTTGAAGGATGAGAAAACAACAAAACCAGGCATTCATCCTAGTCTGTATCAGAAGCCTATGAAATCATCAGTGAGACCCCCATTAATCCCTACTGAAGATGAACTGGAAAAGCAAGAAGAAAGTTTCTTTGGGTCTCTTGGCAGGCTTGTTGTCAACACAGGGGCAGTAGTGACAGAAATCTTTGGAGGAATATTTCCACGGTTTAGAAAGAAGCCACCAAACTGTGAATATCAACACCCGCAGCAGAAGTATTCAAATCCTTGGCCAGTTCAAGAGAGCTTTGTGATACCAGATGAAGATGAGCCCCCTCCTGTTGAGAGCCGGAACCTTACCCCTCATAAAACCTACCCATTCATGTCCAAGGATGCTGATCAGAAAATGCAACAGCTCTGGCAGAGCCGTGCTTTCTACAGTGGATGGGACAGAAACTTCCAGCAGCAGCAGCCGCCGCCCCTGCAGAAACAGCAGCAACATCATCATCGGTATCAATCATCTGCCCCACAAACTTATTATGAGGAGAGCTGTGAGAAAACCAATGAGATTGTTTTTGGAGCAGTTCAGGAGCAGGATAGCCAGCCTGAGAGTGTGGTAATAAAGCCTTTGGCTCATGGGAATTTCATTAATGATAATGGTAATTTTCGCTTTCGAATCAATTCTGTGGGTTATCCTTATGGTTATGGATCATATACATGAACAAGTTTTCTGGCATTTGATAATCATGCCAACTGCATAGGCAAATGTCATTTTGGAGGGTGGATTGTTTGTGGGATCAGCTTTGGTGCAGTCAAAGTTTTATTTGTTACCCCAAAGCATTTTAGTCCTAGAAAATCTATGAATGTGAATTTAAAATTGATGTTATCTTCAATGGTTGATCAACCATCTAATTTTCTCCTCAAAAGATATTGCTAGAGCATTTTTTTGTTTTTGCCAGAACAAAACACTTGTACCGTGCCTATCAATAGTTGTATATTGTTATGGATGAATCAAAAAATGCTCTGCTAATAGCAAATGCTTCCCCTTCCCCCCCCCTCTCTCTCTCTCTCTCTCTCTCTCTCTCTCTGTCGGCAATCAAACAGGACATGGGTGATAGGAATTGTACATAAGTGGTCAATCATGTGCTGTTGTTTGAAGTATGTCTATTGAATGTTTTGCTAAGACGTGATCTAGAAGTACTTGGATGGTAGATACAAAACATTCTGCAATAATTCTACCTAATTGGTCAATCATGTGATGTTGTTTGAAGTATTTTAAGTATATATCTATTTGAATGATTTTGCTAAAACGTGATCTGAAAGTACTTTGTGGTGGGGCGTCATTCCGGAGTAATTAAATTAACAAAATGCAAATAGGACATATATTCCTTTAATCAATTTAATTTCCTGGATTCGGGTTTAATAATAGTATGATTTGATTTGAGAAAGCACGTGACATCAAGGAATCTTTTGAACGTTATGATTCAAACTTGAACGTGTAACTAATGTTCAAGCAATTAGTATAATTAAAGATAGATCTATTGGTCCAACGTGGGGGTGCATTTCTATCTAGTAATATACTAAATTACTTTAGTCTCAGCTTTCCGATGTACAATGACACACGTACACATGGGCGCTCGCACGCGTGAAGGGTAAGGCTTATGTACGCTAGTCAAGTAATGATTTGTTGTATTGTGAGCTGGATGAGGAGGAGGATTATAATCATTTAATAGGATAGGAATGTCATGGAAGGTTTATTTCGTAGTATCTCTCTATTGAAGTCTCGAAAAATCCCAATCAGATTACGGATTCTTGATAATGTTGCACGGAAGAGGATCAGAAGATCCTCGAGAACGTTCAGGCTGGAAGTAATCTTGAGAGGGAGTTCGTCAGCCTTGTTCCAAGTTTAAGGTAAATCCGACAAAGATTAAATGTAAAGATACCAAATTTCGATGGAGATGTGTGGAGATCTCTTAGCAGTAGCGAGGGACGTTTGATTGGAGGTCGCAACGAGATTAACCCTTCCTTAACTGAGTAATAAGTATCATTTATTAGAGAAATAACTATTCACATGTGAGATGTCATGTATTAGGGAAACGACTATTCACAAGAATAAATATACGAAACTTTATACTTTTCTATGATTGTGATATATATCTCATTAAAAAAAAATGCATCATAGATAGTAGCACATGCTTGGTGTTGCCCAATTCCAAGTGCAACTGATTATTGAAATTATTTGATTTTTTCAACAAGTACATACTGAAAATATGTGTAGTAAATATAAAAGGTAAGGAGGTCATTATGTATTAGGGTATTTTTATCCTAAAATGGAAAAAATTTAATAGGGTGTGAGAGAAAAAATGGGGCTGCAAATAGCGGTAGGGTGGGGACATTAGCACTCCTTCAAAAACTTCCTTCACTGTCGTGCCCCGGATCTCGTGACCTAAGGGGTGAATTAATAACATACATATCATGCACTAAGTAACCATCCTCTGATCAGAGTAATATAACAATCTTGGAGGGATATTCACACAAGATGATAACATAATATAATATAAACTAAGTATTGGCTTTTGCCAGGCTATCATGCTCCAACGTATCCCATAATAATTATACACAAAAATAGGCCTTATGTCCTTTGCAATCCAATGAAATAAAATTTTAAATTTAAATAATATTACAGTCTCAAATGAAAATTTAACTCAAGTATATGGAAGTGCAATGCCCACAACAATTTATACACTTCTAATCTCACCAAATGCCGACGTAGTTCTTAGGTTATGTCCTTGCAACAAAGTCTATAGGGACTTGCACACTAGTCCACTTGTACCAATGAAGCGTCATAAAAACATATATAATATGTAAAGTAATAATGTAAAACAACACTAACATTTATAATACAACATAGCTCAACATAATCATGCAACATCATTAAACAAAATCCAAATCCTCATATATATAAGTATGATAATTTTATTATCAAAATAGACCATATATAACACATGCTATGATCATTGTCATAAATCTCATTATTTTATTCAACTACCATTCACTTAAGCATTCTTATCATAATCATCCTTATTCATATTCCATTTCCATTTTATTTACGGGGGTGGGCACAATTAATATTGTTGTTGAAGGCTATGATTAGTCTTAATATACATCGTTGTTAAGGGCTAAGATTAGCTACATCACACGCCATGTTGTAGGCTACTAACTTATTGGTATAACACCAATCCCTGCACATGTTTCGAGTCTTTTAACCCTCGGATAATCTCTGTACCATTTCTATTTTCTTATACCCACTAACCCCATGTCTCAATATCATTTACATTTCCTTTTATTCACTTATCCGTCTCATTTACATGATTATGCTCATATCACCATCTAATTCAACCATGTAACAATTAACATCATCATCTCATTCAACCATGTAAGAATTAACATTATCATCTCATTCAATTAGACTACAAATAATATTATCATAATATCCCATATAAAGATCTCAATTTAATTCAACATGCTATCACTTGATTATAACATTTTCTCATTTCCTTAACATATTTTCAACTCATTTTAACTTAACATCACATAATACATATTCACAAAGTTACTATAATACAATGAGAAGTATATATCAGGAATAAGATGCTCAAAACTGAGAAATATATCAAACAAAACCTAAATTAAGATTTTGGAGTACTTGGGGCGCTCCTATAAAGGACCTGAAGGCTCGCATCAAGGTTTAGGGCACCCCTCTGAGAGCAAGTTTAGGTTTTTGTAAGTTTTCTCATGTTTTATCCTAAAAACTTGTTCTATAACCAAGTTCTTACACTTATAAACCCTATTTGAGTAGATGAGCAAGTTTAAAATCTTTTGTGTTCAATAAAAAGACAACTTGAACAATAAAATCCCAAGTTTCAACTTCCTAGAGGGGTCTGGGCACCCTTTTGAGTGACCTGAGTATCCTTACCACTCAATTAAGGTCAGACAAGACACCCAGGGCGACCGCACAAGGACCTCAGGTGCCCCCTGCTGTCCAGTGAGCTACTCTGTTTTGGTCTAAGCTATAGTTCAAGGTTTTGTGTCTAAAACTTAGCTAAATCCAATGTTTAGTCTAAACCTTGTTTTTATGTGTTGTTTGGGTCCTAAAAGACTCCAATGATTTAATCAAAACAAGATTTAGTTAAAATAAAAATTTTGGTTTAAACCTATAAATGCACATATATACATATATCACTCTACTTAAATCCTTCACCAAAGCTTCCAAAATCCTAAATAAGTTTTATAGCAATATTTATTAGTTCATTACATCTCATATATGCTAATAAGAGGCTAGAAATCCCTACCTCGAGCTTGAATAAGGTAAAGCAAGAAGATAGTAAACTCCCGATTTTTGGCTTCCAACTTTGAGTTAATCAATTTCCTCACCCAACAACTAAGTTCTTGGTTTCTCCTTCGACACTCACTCTGTCTCCTAGTTCTCCTCTCCTAAACACCAAACTCTATTTTTTCTCTCTTCTACACCTATATAAGACTCTCTTGTTGCTCCCCAAGCAAGCTACAATGCCATACATCTTCCCCCTACACCTTATTCTGATCAAGGAAATGACTTATATCATATCAATGCAGAGATATATCAATCTGTCAAATTTTACATAGGCGAGGCACCCCACTGGGCACCCCGGGCACCTACCCTTCTCCTCGGGGCACCCCTCTGCATTCCTTTGAGCCAAAATGTAAATTTTAGATTTTTTGGTCTATTACTTCCAAAATTTTCAATCATAAGATATTTCTAATGACTAATATTATTTAAATAACATATTATCACACCTAAAACATGTTAAAAATATCAATTTATATCAATATAGAAATCTGGGTTATTACACCCACTCCTTGTAATTTTTTTGCTCTACAAAATTACAAATCTAGCCTTGTAATTAATAGAGGACAATTAATACAAAACACCTCAAATACCATAATTACCCTGTATTTTCATTTATTATTATAAAACCAACATCCTCCACTTTTCACTTTTATGTAACTCTACTTTTTACTTTTCTATTATTACATTTCTTATAATCTCATATATCCTCTCACTGTATACTCTCTCTTTGGTTTAATAACCTTAAACGATAACAGAAGAGAATTTTGTTAAAGTGAAACTTTCAAATGTGATTATTTTTATTATTATTTTTTGTATAAACAGTATGGAGCAAATTTCATATTATTGTGAATTATTGAATCTCTCAAATAGCACTGTTAACTTTTTTTTTCCCCTTTCATGTGATTGATTTCTTGCTAAAGCAATATGAAACAAATTACGTATAATATTTTTTTTATTTTTTTTGGTATATATGAATATTATATTATTAGGATTTTTTTTCCTATTAAGCTTTTTTTTTCTTGGTAATTTATAAATAGTTTTGTTAAAATTGTTTTGAATAGTGTCATATTTTTTTTTATTTAATGGTGGTTAGTTTTATGAATGAATGTTACAATTTGAATTTGAATTTGATTTAATTTGATTTAATTATTTTTCATTAGTGTAGGAATTGATAACGATTATAATGTCTTACTTTGTATCAATTAAAAAAAATAATAATCGTTTTTTATTCTTTGATTTTTGATAAAATAAACTTAAAAAATATATATACAAAGCTAATTAAAAAAAAGTATTAGAAAAACTCTCTCACACAATTTCATAACATTATAATTGACAGTAAATTTTTAATTTAACATGAAAATTAATAAAAAAATGGAAGATGTTATAAAAAAAGTAAAAAGTGGAGGATTTTAGTTTTGTAATAATAAATGAAAGAGAAGGTAATTATGATATTCAATGTGTTTGTATTAATTAACAAGGCTAATTTTATAATTTTATAGGAGCAAAAAAATAAAAAAAAGTAGAGGAAATTTTTGGAGTAGCGCCAATATTCTCACTCATGGTGGCACGCTATATATATATATATATATATATATATGTACACACATATATATAATTGAGTTTGGTTTTAAAGGAAACAAGAAAAAAATTAATAATAAATTATATTAATTTTTCCTCGATTGTTTTATTAATTCAATTGAATGCAGGCATCAGGCAAGGTGCATGAACTAGCTAGACAGAAGAGCCACCCACAAAAAAATGATAAATATAAATATATACAAGCACTTACATAAAACCACAATATAAATAATTAGCTGAGACCACAATTTTCAAGTTTCATGTGGGGATGAGCCGTGGCGCTCGTTTGTCTCCTTTCATGTCACGTTGTTACACACTTAACACATCCATAGCACCAGCCACCGTAGGTGTTGAAGGGGCAGCTGTACTTTGGGCTGCATATGCAGAAGAGTGTTTCGGTGGCTGTGGCGGCGGGCACACAGCCCACCCATGGTAACCACCAACACCACAACATTACACCTCAAAAGCTTCTCTATCGGACCACACCTCCCAGTCGAGCAATAATCGCAAAGCCGGTTGTCAACATTTGGGTTCCGCTAAAAAATATATAATTTTTTTATTTTTATAATCAATATATGTGAAATTCAAATGTACAAAACATAGCATAATATGAGAGGCAATTAAAATTTAATAATTTAGAAATAAGCCCATCTTAATCATATATATATATATAATATATTTAAAATGACAGTAGTAAAGCACACCAAATGATAATGTCATACATATATTTTGGTGTATCTTAGAAATATTTACATTCAATTCATGTCTAATATAAATGCAAAATCCATTTTGAATATCTGTGCTTCATGGAGAAGCATTAACTGATAAAACAAGGAAAATTAGATAAAATCGACATAGAACTCTGCATAAAAAACTTAAAGGCGAAGTACATCTTCAGACATTTACAATAGTTTAGATAAGTCGAAGCTAAATAGAAAAAGGGTCTTTTTTTTTTTTATAAAAAACAATACCTTCATCTCCTCTTAACTAAACCTAAACTACTAGCAAATGACTCCACCGGTGGGGCTTGCTTAGCTCCTCTGCAAAGCCAGTGAAGCTGGCCTGTATCATATAATCTATCCTTTGGTGGCTGTCTGAGGAAACATCATTCCTTCTTTGTTGTCATCTCTTTTGCTCAAGGATTTGGCCAGCAGATTCTGGTAATTCCACCCCTCCGTCGAAAGTTATCAAATCCTTTAACTGGTCAGCGAACATCTGGGACTTTATTGTCTCATTACTTCCTAATAACTCAGAATCTAACAAAGATACAGGCTTCTCATGCAAGGTTTGGGATTTCACCATGTTGATCCTACACATTAGGGACAACTGAGATTAGGGCTATACATAATGCACCTCCTTAAAACCTTGTATGGTGTGGATCTAACAATTGCGCTTCTGATGCCGCAGCAGAGCATCAGTATTGTGTCCTCCAACTGAGTGGGTAATGCTTCCATGTCTCGTTGAAGACGAAGCGCGCTGGAACGTCCCAGTCTACAAAGCTTGGTTAGACAAAATATAAGTAATTAAGCTCTATCAGAGTTTATCACAATAGCTAGACGAGACACTTACATGGGAAGTATACAAGGGCGAACTGCAAACCCAATTATCAAGCCAAGCAAGCAAGAAACTACTCCCAGAACCTAAGGCCAAGCTGACAAACCCAATACTGAAAAAATGTTTTCACATACAAAATAAGAATTTGTTACCCTCCTTGCAACAGATAAATGCCAGTATGTACCAAATATGAACAAATACTTGGATTACATTGGCGAGGGTAAATATTCAGCAGCTGAAGAGGTATACAAGAAATCACTTCATCATTTTTATCCACAAGATCTCTACACGTTGGCATCAGCTTAGATATGTCCTCGAAGTTCAGGGTAAAGAAATTTACTGAATTGGCACTAGCACAATAAGATGTCTACATATTGCAGAAAAACTTACCCCCCCTTTACCCCCCCCCCCCCCAAGGTCACAGGAAAGCTAAAATCATCAAGTACAGTCCAAAAGGACCAAAACTATTTAATCTAACAGTCAAACTGCTCACACCTTTTAACACAAAGCTCCGTTTAGCATCCAGAGTTTGCCATGCATATACAAATTTGAGAAATATTGACATAAAGAAAGATATACCTTAATAAACTATACAGATTACAACAAAACACTTACGCACCTTTGTTTGGTGAACTCATAGCTGTGTTTACACAAAGCAATAAAGTTATGAACAAATATTAATTCCAAACTCCCACGTTCCAACAAGAGAGTGGAAACGTGTTTCCATAGAAAGTGAATCTGACAAACCCCCTCCATGATCCTCTTGAAGAAGATAACTTAATACTAATATTGTAATTTTGTTTGTTTCCTTATCTATGTATTCCTTTATTTATTTTGTCCTTTTTTTGGTGGAAATATTAAAAAATTAAAAAATTAAACTTCAAAAACTTACCAGGTTGAGAACCTCTAGCACAATCTTGCAACTTCAATTTAATCTGGCGGACCAGCCTATTACCGTGATCACATATCATTAAAGCACATCTATCAGGAACAAAAGCCAGCTCAAGTCACTGGAAAAAGATGCATTTCGTCCAGATCCATCAGCCCGGCCATACTTTTTTGAATTACTCCCAGCAATTGTGGTCACTCCTAAAGTGCATCATTGGTTAAAAGAGTGGAGCTCAAATTACACCACAACCATAACGAGTGACAATTAGCAGTTAACCCTAAGTGACAAGCAAATATCATTGCACAATATAAAATATTGGCAAAAGGTTTGACTTTGACCAGCTGGATGCAACAATAGCATCTTTATACAAAATAGCCAGTCAACTAATAAGACGGGTTCCTTGATAATAACAATGCAAGCTCATTAGAACATTAGGTTTGGGTGAGCGTAAGTGCAACCCACTCGAGAAAGTAATGCTATTAACCCCGTTAGATTAACCAAATAACACAGCAAGTATTTATTTTACTTTTCTTTTGAATCATGGGGGAGCTGGGGAGAGGCTATTACAGCAATCAATTCATTGTACACCTATTCTCCCCCCCAAACCCAATAAAAAAAGAAAAGAAAAATATCCTCAAAATTGCTAAAATGTTTAAAAGAAACACATTTATATTTGTAATTGTTAACTGCATTAATTAACCATGGAATATGAAGACCTGACTCAAACTTATTTCGTAAAGCGGGGTCGAGTTGGTATGTGCACGGGCATATGTATCTGTGTAACTGACAGAGAGAGCTCAGCAAACCTTTAACCCAGTAAAAGTTGGATGATATATTTAAAGTTCCCAGCATATAACCATTCCTAACAGATTTTCTCATCTTCTCCTCTATGCGCTAGCATTTCTAATTTTTTCAAAGAAAACAATGTGTCCAACCACCACTTATTGTACATAATCTATTGCATTACCACTAAAAAAATCCAAATTCCAAAAAATATAACTTCCAATCAAGACCTCTGAACATGCCAATTGAGCAATTCATAACCAGACAGATAATCAAAATAAATAACCAAAATGTTTTCACCCAAATATCAATCAAGATTCAACAATAAGAATTACTACTGTATCACCTGACTTGCTGATCTTTCTTATAACATTATTGCCCTTATCAGCAACATAAACGTTCCCACCAAAATCAACCGCAAAGCTTTTTGGCTTGTTAAACATGGCAGAACCCAAATCACCGTCCGAATACCCTTCTCCTTGGCCAGATAACCGCTTGATCACTACATCTGCAAATAATAAATAATATTAAAAAAAAATCACACACATGCATATACATGTATATTATACCCTCCTTGTACGTGTATGTGGTACCTTGGCCTGGGTACAAGGAGGCCGAGTAAAGAGCAGCGCTCGACGAATCGAGGATGAGGAGATCGGATGACCCGGATTGAGGTTGGATCGAGTGAGGGTTTATTTTGACGCCGCCGTCGCCGTCGAGGACTGTAGTCACTGTGTAGCCATCTTCATAGACGATGTCGGCAGCAGAAACTGAAAAATTACAAGAAATTTTTTGGGGTTTTAATAAAAAAAAAAAAAGCGAGTGGAAATGAGGGAAGTAAATCGAGCACAGGAAATACCGTGAAGTGAAGCGAGCTTAACGAAGACAAGGAAGAGGGCGCGGAAAGAGAGAAGGAGACCTGGGGAGCCATGATCGGGCGATGGGTTTCTTCAGTCGACGAGGTGCTGTGGGTTTCTTCAGTCGCGAAGCAAAGAAAGCTTTGGTTTTACGCGTGAATGTTGAGAACAGATTTCCTATTGAGGTCGTCACTCGTCAACGTATAAAATGATCTTTGGTTGGCCAAAAATTAATTAAAATTTATTGTTTTTATTAATTATTTTTTTTCAATTAAATTTTATCACATACCATTTTTACATTAAATTTTTGTATTTCTGTTACTTTTTAACTAAACTTTCACAAATTAAACATCTCCTTACTGTTCAAAATAAAGTAGTCATTTTCAACCGCGTATTTAAAGTATTGAAAATGGATCTAAGTTTAATATATTTTAGTTAAAAAATGCAGGACCGTATCCAAATTGTTGAATTTTAATCTATTTTAATTTAATGACTCATAAAACCAATGTTACGTAATTGACAGCAACCTTTCGACCCATCCCTCTTTCATTACACATGAATTTTTAGAGTGTTCGGAGGTACAATTTTTAAAATTTTTTATATTTTTACCAAAAGTTATTAGTTATAATTTTTGGTATATTTGGTGAAACAAGTAATAATTTTAGTAATCTTTTATAACTTTTAATTGTTTGGGAAAATTTTTGTAACTTTTAGTAATTTTTAGGAACTATTGGTAATTTTTAACAACTATTAGTAAATTTTAGCAACTTTTAGTAACTTTTGAGTTGATAAATTACTGCATTAGAGTAGAAAAGTGACAAAAGTTAAAAATTTTTTGCTAAAAATTTCATTGCCAAACGCCCCTTTGATATCGACCTAAAGTTGCTATTAACAACAATGCATTTGGAAGAAAAAACGACGTTAAATCTCCAGAAACCTTATAGACCTATGAGCCCCTCAATTTTATCAAATGGAATTAGAATGGTCTTTTATCATTTTATAAGTCCTCAGCTTTATTAGAAGGGCTCTTCAACCTTGCCAGCCGTAGCCTGAGGGCTTGTGAGTAATTCTTTATAAGCTAGAGACCTATCCCTTGCACTGTCTGATAGCTAGAGGTGGCATGAACTAAAGTTGTTATTTTTAGTAGCGTATTCTTTTAGGAGTCATCATTTACAAAGACGACTTTAAAGTTGTTATTCAATATTGCGTGGTGATGGTCCATTTTCATTCGCATACCATAGGCCCTCTTGACAGATATTGTCCCCTTTGTGCAGTCTCGCACGTATGGCTTTAAAATGCATCATGCCAAGGAGAGAGGAGTTAGGTACTTACAAGCTATCACAGTCCTCGACTTCTCTCTGACGTAGGATCATTTTTAGTGTAATTAGTACCTCCAATTGAGGATTGAAGAAATGGTAAGCTCATGGCCCCTTTGATTAAGTATAGTACCGCATGACCGAGATCGAGCCATAGGGATCGTCCAGGATAAATTAAAGGCACTCAGTCTAACTCGAGTTAAGGCCTTGAGCAAAACAATAACTCATCAATTGCCTGCATGTTATTCGTGAGATAAATGCCTAAGACCCCACGATTCACGCCAAGTTAGTCACAATCATCAGATTCTGCTCAAACAGGCGATGTCTGTGGCAACTTGCTATATCCAACAGAGGAAAATATCAATTCTATAATGGGATCTTTTCATAATTCTCTCTGATACAGAAGAACATATAAAAGACATCTCAAAAGTCAAAACAAGACGCTATCTAATCCCTGCCAATTTTTCTTTTTTCTCCAAATTCAGTTGCTAATTTAAGTATTTGAGACTTTTTGGCAGGCACTTCACCGGTGTATTGAATGACAGGTTATTCCATCTGATCTGGTAGAGGCATTGAATTATTGATATCGTCATCATGTATTTAAGCAAAGACCATTATTAATTCATTCATTTGTGCTAGAACCTCCTCAGCCATAAAGGAATTGTTTATGCGTTTTCAATTTTCGTGAATCCTCAACCTTATCCTACTTAGTGCCTAGGCTAGTCGTAGCCTTGTGGATAGTTATATGATAGTTGAAGGTATCATGTTAATCCTATAGGTATAATTTGGATGCGTTCCTCTAGCAAAGTCATAAGAACTTTGCTTGATCAGCTATTTTTCTCATTCATCTAACTCTTGGAGCATATTCATCTCACATAAATAGACTCAATAAGGTAACTAACTCATTAATTTTGAAAGTAGTAAGTAAATTCAATCAAGTATGATTTTTTTTTAAATTGATACCTGATATTTAATGAACCGTCAATGCAATGTCACGTTATTTGGTTAATAGCTTCCATGATTCTTATTGAATATTTGGCCTTCAGACAAAAACTTTGTTATCAGTTGCTCTCACCATAAAATAACTTCAACTTTTCCATGGTGATTATGGTCTACTGTATACCCATTTCAGATTGATGATTAGATTAGTGTTATTTCACTTGAAGTCCAATTTGCATAGCTTGGGGTGGTAGTTTATCTATTGAATTAGTATTTTTGAAACCCAATTTGCATTGCACGAGAGCTTTTATATCTGTTAAAAAATTATATTGAGATACTTTAAGTTCATTATGTAGTTCTTAATTATGGTCTATTGTATGCCCATTGTAGGTATGAACTACTTCCATTGTCTTACGCATTGAGCACAGTGCATGGACAAACATGTTTCACATTAAGCTTATGTTGGCATCGAACCACCTCTCCAGCCCTATATATGGTTAGGTCGACTCTTGCTTCTACACCACCTGGTGGTGAAGCATCATATGTATAACCACTATAGACATCTTATGTTGTGCATTTGATGCAAATGTTGCTATCTAGCTAGTTAGGAGGAGGTATAAGCTCATGGTAATTTCATAGGATCTCCAGCCAAACTAAGTGCACCCATTTGCGATCTACTTTAACCAACCCAACACAACCATCCACCTGACTATAACACCAGCGTAAGAAATCGTGATGTGGCATGAATAACATATGTGAGTTTACTCGTTTATGAACACGAAAATATTTTTTTACTACAAGATTTTTGATTATATATACATTGTACTATTATAATAATTATATTACATTCATTGCATTTTGGTAGATGGCCCAACTTTGTTATGACATTTTGTACATATGGGAAAGCTTTGTTTTGTTCATATGGCCCAAATTTGTCTTCGATTAATATTCTCTCTCTAAAGAAAATGTGTAAATACGTTTGTAAGGAATTACTGTTTTGGAATTTTAGTTTTTATATTATGGATTAATTATATATTATGTTATTATTATAAGTGTATGCGTGATTTTGTTTTAGAATTGGTGTGTTTTTATAAGTAACCTATTGATTTCATTTTTTGTGTGTTAACAGGTTGTAATTAT